>JAVRXN010000002.1:10000-462500 GCA_033556935.1 Timema podura | reverse complement strand
ACAACTGTCACTGAATCCTAATTATCCCACAAGTGTCACTGAATCCTAATCATCTCACAACTGTCACTGAATCCTAATCGTCTCACAACTGTCATTGAATCCTAATCGTCTCACAACTGTAATTGAATCCTAATCGTCTCACAACTGTCATTGAATCCTAATCATCTCACAACTGTCACTGAATCCTAATTATCTCACAAGTGTCACTGAATCCTAATCGTCTCACAACTGTCACTGAATCCTAATCATCCCACAACTGTCACTGAATCCTAATCGTT
This sequence comes from Timema podura, assembly GCA_033556935.1. Lineage (NCBI taxonomy): Eukaryota > Metazoa > Arthropoda > Insecta > Phasmatodea > Timematidae > Timema > Timema podura. The sequence goes on along the minus strand of JAVRXN010000002.1, from coordinate 462,222 downwards.
TCACAACTGTCACTGAATCCTAATCATCTCACAACTGTCACTGAATCCTAATCGTCTCCCAACTGTCACTGAATCCTAATCATCCCACAACTGTCACTGAATCCTAATCGTCTCACAACTGTCACTGATTCCTAATTATCTCACAACTGTCACTGAATCCTAATCATCCCACAACTGTCACTGAATCCTAATCATCTCACAACTGTCACTGAATCCTAATCGTCTCACAACTGTCACTGAATCCTAATCATCCCACAACTGTCACTGAATCCTAATCGTCTCACAACTGTCACTGAATCCTAATCATCCCACAACTGTCACTGAATCCTAATCATCTCACAACTGCCACTGAATCCTAATCATCCCACAACTGTCACTGAATCCTAATCATCTCACAACTGACGGCTACAGTACACACGTGTTGGCTCAAGAATACATGAAAGAAGGTCTAGAAACTTTTTTGTAACTGTAAGATAAGTGGCACCCGCTTCGGTGGCCACATGGTCCAAGGCGTCACTCTCGCAATAAATAGACTGGACTACCGATAACGGTGAGAGCTGGATTCGAATCCTGGTTGGGTGTGCTCAAGGTTGCTTTTCCTTAAACATTTTTTCTACTCCCCCTTCGCACAAATTCAGATACACTTCCTCGATATTCGACCTTCCTCATCCCTAACACACTATCGTAATTAGTACATAGTACATAGTACATAACCTGAACACTCAGTAGGACGCGGGGGTGAAAAAATATGTCCGTCAATAAATGGTGGGTAGCTTTTTAGCTATATCGATGGGATGAGATTATAGAATTTGTAGAAGAAATGTACCCGCATTTGCGTGGAAGTAAAGTGAGAAACCGTCTAGGAAAACTGAATATATTAATAGTTGTATTTGTGCTGTCCACTGCGACACTATAAAGTACGTTTATATATTAAATTCTAAGGACACGACTTGTAATTAAATAATAAAAATTATGATTATATCAACTAATTTTCTTATCACGCGACAAAGTACAACCCGTGCTACCCGCTTCGGTGCCTGCGTGGTCTAACGCGCTACTCTCGCAGTAGACTAGAGTGCCAATGACGGGGAGATTCAGGTTCGAGTCTCGATCGGGTGTACTGAGAGTGGTTTTCCCTAAATGATTTTACAACCTCCCTCCACGCAAATGTGGGTACACTTCCTCTAAATATAACCTTTATAATCTCTAAAACCACTATTGTAATTAGTATACAAGCGAATATCCCTAACGGGTAGTTAGACGCGGTGTTGAAAGAAAATACAGCCCGTGTTCGTGGTTGGGTGGGGACAGAAGGACGATAAGGCGTCTATAGGTCCCTGGTTTGACCCTAGACATTGTCTGAAATAGTTGAGTATTCATGCACAAGGTTTTTCCGCTGCCCACATGGTCAGCGCTACGGTTGGTCAAATATCGCGTGTCGTTGTTTTAGGTTAAGAGCCCGTCTCACCCCACTGATAACATCTAACTTAGGTAGGTACTACATCTCGAAACAGGCGTTGCATCGTAGTGAGATTTTCTGTAGTCGATTATCAGTGGAAGTCTAGCGAAACCGTTTTACTTTTTTTTTTCTAAAAATACAACACAATTTTTTTTAAATATAAAAAATAAAACTAATAATCTGATGCCAATCTCGTGGATATCAGGTGAAAAATGTAATAAACAGACGTCACTTGGATGTTTTTCAAGGTCGTGGCGTAATCTTGTATCTAATACCTCGCCGCACACAAGACTGTGTTTTAGAAAGTGAAAGTTGACGCTAAACTGGATAATAAATCAAAACACCCAAATCTGGAGGTGGGCCAAACTACTTTCTCTTCGCAAGCATGAGCCACGCACTGTCGACACCAAAACAGGAAAATAATAATTATTATTTTTATTATTTGTTTATTTATTACCGCGTCTTACTACCTGTTCAGGTTATACGGAGAAAAAAAACCCACCATAATAATCACGAAGCACGTGTAGATGCGAAAGAGGTCAAACATGATTTGCTAGTCACATGAAATTGAGCCTTACGATCAACGAGCTGTCACTGTGATAGCTACTATCATCACAGTTATTCCCAGTTGTCTAACGCGCACTTTCTAATCAAGAGATTATATCAGACCAGATTTCTTCCGAGGGTGGGGGTCTCTATTTGCGTTAAAGGAGACTAAATTCTCTCCAACGACATTTTTTTAAACATTAAATCCCTTTTGAATCAGAGTATATTCCCGACTATCCGAGGTTAACAGGACCAAGGCAGCCTCGGATAACCCGAAACTCAGATGATACTGAGCTCTCCCCCTTAACCCCTTTGTTCCTGCTTCATACACCCTATAAATAAAATTATAGATACGGCCTTGATATATATATATATACAAGGTTTGTACCCGCCTCAGTGGCCGAATGGTCTAAGGCGTCACTCTCGTGTGTTATACTGGCCTGCTGATTACGGGGAGATTGGGGTTTGAATCCCGGTAGGGTCTTCGGGGGGGTTTCCCACTCTCCTTCCATGTCAAGTAATATGATACGCATCTGTCACTTTTTAAATCTTTTATCAATACCTATAAAATAGCAATAACAATAATAATAATAGTAAAATGTGATTTCTGCTGACAGCAAAAAAAGAAATCTGTATGTTCTAAAAGTCTCTTCCGGCCAGAATTCTACTCTAGTTGTCAGTGTGGACGATATTCCTCGTCAGATCGCGAAAGTGTCTGGGAATGTGATGAGCTGTACAGAAATGTAAGAATGGCGCGAACAAACCGCGTGGTTGGTTGAGCGGATGTTGACTCTGCCTCGCTTGATAAATGTACCACACGATTCTTGCAACGTCGGTCTGTCGATGTCGCCAGGTCATTTTCTCGTCGCAGCTTCACATCCCTAGATCTAACGCGCCTGGAAAACTGAGAAAACACAGGGGACATTTTTGTGTCTGGAAAACATCGGGAGAACACAAGGAATTTGACAAAATTTAGTAAAAAAACTGTAATATTTGTTATTATTTGGTACATTTAACTCATCACCATCAACTGTTTCCAGCCTGTAGTCGGGTCCGTTTAGTAAAATGCCTCCATATTCCTCTATTCTTCCATAATTCTTCCTCCTTTAATTGCTTCCGTTCTTCTCCTCTCACTTGCACACTTTCTGTTATCCGCTCCTCCTAACTCGTTCTTGGTCTCCATTGAAGTCTTTTTCCTACATCCTTCATTTTCATCCATTTCTTTGGCATCCTCTCTTCGCCATCCTCATTACATGCCCATACCATTTCAGTCTTACATCCTCTACTATCTCATGTACTCCAACATCCTCATAACATGTCCATACCATCTCACCTTCGGTTCCTCTACTATCTCATGTACTCCCTACACCCTCATTCTTGACCCAGATAACTTCATTCCTAATCCTGTTTCTCCTTAGTGACAGCTAATACGCTCCTCACAAACTTCATTCCCATGGGACATTTAAATGAAAGCTTTAAAAAAGAGTAGGTCTTTGTAGGGCCTATATACTGTATTAAAAGTGATCTGAAGGCCCTAAGCACGCTGACTCAAACCTGCCTTATTAACCCCTAAACAAGGGTTGTAAAAACTACAGAAGATGTATTTAACCAACGTTCTTAAGTCATAAGCTAAATAACTTCACACAAGTCATTTCGATGAAAATTGAAATTTTATTACGCTTTTATTTTTTCAATACAAGCTTCCTGAAAAAAATATATATATATATATAATTACTTCTGGAAAACACAGGGAATTTGGTAGTAAAAAAATAATGGCAGCCCTGATTCAAGAAAGATGGATTGCTTACTGTGGCTGCGCAATAGTTAAGACATAAGGCCATCATTTGAAACAGCTGACAAGTCGTAAGTTTACCGTGGCTGCGCAATAGCTAAGACGTGAGGCGATCATTTGAAACAGCTGACAAGTCGTAAGTTTACCGTGGCTGAGTGATTGATCTTCCCCACAACCCTTAGTTTGAATTAGTTCTCCGACGAGCTCGTTATGTATAAAGGTACAAAGAAGAATTGTGCCAACTTTGAAATAAATCAATTAATGCGTTCAAACGCTATCGTCAGATTTACCCACCACGAGACGAATCCAAATCGGTGGAGTTAAAACAGAGGACTAGTTTCACTCGTTCAATAAATCAAACCACATGTTTATGTTTTTATTTGTATTTACACTCTTGCCAATATTTGCTAGATCGCCTATACAGGGAGCCTACTAAGCAAACGCAGCTGCGCCCTTTGTGCACCCCTAAGGGGCCCCTGGAGTGATGGGTGTGGCCTCTTATGGTTGAACGATGGATGGTACGTATATTTAAAGTAGCTGAGGAGTAAACCACTATTGTTCATACCACACGTACATTTTCAATGTGGTGTATTAGCTCAAAACCATCATTTATTACAATACATTCTAAACATTGTAGATAACGTCCAAAATAGTTTCACTGATTGAAAACAAAAACGAAATAAATAAGTATTTTTTGCATATTTGATTCAAACAAGCATAGTAAAAAAACCCACATACAATGCACCTCTAAACAGAGAGAGAAAAGATAATATTTCCTCCACAATACCTGAGGTTCCTTCAGAGGCTGTAGCCGAGTATAGCCGAGGTGGATAGAAGACAATCTTTCCTCCATAATACTCGTGGTTCCTTCAGAGGCTGTAGCCGAGTATAGCCGAGGTGGATAGAAGAACAATCTTTCCTCCATAATACTCGTGGTTCCTTCAGAGGCTGTAGCCGAGTATAGCCGAGGTGGATAGAAGACAATCTTTCCTCCATAATACTCGTGGTTCCTTCAGAGGCTGTAGCCGAGTATAGCCGAGGTGGATAGAAGACAATCTTTCCTCCATAATACTCGTGGTTCCTTCAGAGGCTGTAGCCGAGTATAGCCGAGGTGGATAGAAGACAATCTTTCCTCCAGAAGACCCGCAATCCCTTCAAAGTCTGCCACCCAGTAACCTAAGTAATCCCTGGTTTTTATAGGAAGCCCACATTCGACCAACAACATAGGTTGAAAGACACTAAAATTTGGAATTCTAGAAATAAGTCTTATTCTATTTATTAACTGCGAAGGTCATCTCTAAGCTATCAAAAATCTTCCAATAATACTTCTTTACACATTACTGTATTGTTTCTCTTTACATCATTATTTAAACGTATTCAGAATATAAAGAGAACTGTATAAGAATGAATAGGACTGTAGTATTTATATTCCCGCCATTGATGCAACATGAGTTTCCAGTTTTCAAATAACGGGATTCCTGTTAAAATCAGACTGTACAGCAAAGAGTGTCAAGACGAGTAGGAAGTGTTGTTTAGCCTGATGAGAACTAATGTACTGTTACCCAGGGGACGTCCGGATGTACTAATAGTACATCATTTCTGTGGAGGGCGATAGTATGAGGGTGTGGAATCAAATTAAATATCAGCCGGTTATACTGAGGGTGGTTTTCCCTCGATAGTTTCTCACTCTTCCTCCAAGCGATTACGTGTACACTTCGTCTCAAATTCTACCTTTCTCCTTCATAACACATTATTGTAAAGACATTGGGCACGTAATTGTTCTAAAAATATTTTATATTCTTTTTTTTTATGTTTGGGCTAAGTTGAAGGTTATACTCTGATTTTGATTCGAATAACTGGTTAGAAAATCCAAAAATATTTATTTGCGGCCAACATTGATAACATTTTACTGTATTGTTTGTGTTATTTTATAGTTATTGATAATATCTATCAGTTGTGACAGCTGCAGATAATATGACTTGATGTATGAATATATATATAAATTGTTTTAGTAACTTTAGTAACTAACTTTTACTGTTCTTCCTAAATTTTGGCTGTAGCCTATTTGGCCGTAATCTCTAGTTTAGGTGACATATTTATGTTATATGCATAATATATGTTATTATTACTTATTAACAATAATTGTACCTGCTTTGGTGGCCGCGTGATCTAAAGCGCTAATCTCGCATTAGATTAGGCTGCCGTTGAAGGGGAAATCGAGGTTTGATCCCGGTCGGGTGCACCGAGGATGGTTTTACACTTTCCCTCCACGCAAATGCGGGTGCATTTCCTCTAAATTAAGCCTTCCTAATCACTAACCCATAAGTGTAATTAGTACATAGGCCTATAACTCAAACGGGTAGTAAGATGCAGTGCTTAAAAAAATTGTGTTTGTGTACAAAAACATATTATATAGTTTTTTACTGTAACAAAATGTTATTTAAATATTTTCGGGATAATAATGGTTTTTCATGCTTCAATTTTTTTTAAGCATCGCGTCTTACTATCCGTTTGGGTTATACGTTAATGGCTCTAGGGATTATGAAGGCTATATTTATAGGAAGTGCATCCGCATTTGCTGGGAGGGAGAGTGAGAAACCAATTTGTAAAAACTGCCCTCAGGATACCCGACCGAGATTCGAACCTCAATCTCCCCGTCATCAGCAGTCTAGTCTAATACGAGATTAGTACTTTAGACCATGTGGCCACCGATGCGGGTAGTTAATTATTAATCTATCAAGGGCCACCTCTGTGGTAAGAGTTCCCGGCTGCAGATCCAGAGGTCCCGAGCTCTATCCCCGGTGCTTCAAGATTCTCTGTGAAGAAGTCGCTCTGGAACGGAGTCAACTCAGTCTCGTTAGGACTAACGAGTAGCTACTAGAGTAAAAATAGTATCAGCTACGGTCTAGAAAACTGAGATTGTCGTTGTGCTGACCATATGACATACTCTAACCACAAATGTTGGCACTATCTTCGGCGACATGAGGCTGCCACTCAGCCAGTATATCTCGCTTGATGGCTGACGCCAGGGAGTTGTATTTCTCTGAACTATCAATATGTACGGCTCTGGTCATTCACTAGTTTTTAGTAATAGGAACTATCAAGATGTACGGGTCTGGTCACTCACTAGTTTTTAGTAATAGGAACTATCAAGATGTACGGCTCTGGTCACTCAATAGTTTTTAGTAATAGGAACTATCAAGATGTACGGCTCTGGTCACTCAATAGTTTTTAGTAATAGGAACTATCAAGATGTACGGCTCTGGTCATTCACTAATTTTTAGTAATAGGAACTATCAAGATGTACGGGTCTGGTCACTCAATAGTTTTTAGTAATAGGACTTAGAAGTCAAATAGCGCTAGTGTCGTTGCAGAGCATTGCGCGCGTAATTTAAATATTGTAATTAAGTTGATAACACTAAGAGTTCATTTTATTGTTTAGATAATTATTCTAATTATAAGCCCCCAAATGTGGTAACCAGAAAAAATAACTAGTACTTATATCAAAAGGACCTTAGTAAAGACATGCGTACGAACTACATTTGATTTGAAATAATAGTGAATGTCTTTAGTTGGTGTATATGTATTTATAAACACAATTCATATTATAGTCAGTCGTTGTATAATTATACTCGCTTTGCTCGTTGGGGGCTCCGCCCCGAAACCCCAGTGAATTTTCTTTGCAAGTGGATGTAAACTAATGTAATTCCAGCGTTGTTTTGAACGTAAAAGTTACCGGTATTGTATTGTATTTTTTACACATTATTTTAGTTTCTCCATACTTACAGGGCAGATAGAATCATAAAATTTGGCACGCTTATGGTAATTGGATGTGTCAATATTCCTGCAAAATTTTATGATTATAGCTGTCTCATAAGCCTGTCAGAAAATTAAAAATATGTGGCAAATGTGCAAAATGTACCTAAAATAAAAAAATCTAGCTCTATATAAAGTATAACCGATGGAGATACGACAAAAAGTAATAGGACCAAACTTGTGGATCTCGCCAAATCCGTGGCTGTTGGTGCAATCCGTTTTTTGATAGGTCTTACCGTTTAGCCACAAGAGACCTCCAAAGAAAGGTCCGCACCGACTTTAAAGTTGCTGCACAATTTTGAATTTTTTTCGGGGTTGGAAATTAAAATTTTTAACTTTTTCCCGCCGGTTACAGGCTAGAATATATAAGTTTGCCAAATTTAAAGTTTCTAGCTCATCTAGAAGTGGGTAAACATTAATGTCAGTGAGTGAGGAGTCAGCCGTGTGGCTTTATAGTAGTATAATTTGTTTTTAGACGCACATGTAGTGTTTTACTGTAACAAACTGTAGTGAAAGCATTTAATGCCTGTACAAGATATTGGCGGTTTTTACTCATTCTCCAGTTTCAATTCCTCCTAAGATATTATAAATACTTTTCATTTCGAACAAGCACTGAAGTAACGATCGTTTCGGTACCAGCGTGCAATTTTCAATATTTTTATATAAAGTAAAATATTGAAAAGTGACAAAGCAAAAAAAAAAGTTTGGAATAGTTTTACCTATGAATAGAAGATAATAAAAATTCAAACAAAAAGTTTCATTTTAAATCAAATACTAAATTTTGAGTTTACCAAGAAATTGGTCTCGGTAATACCTAGATAGTTTTATTTTTGGGACTAAAAATTTGAGTATAGTTTTATTTTCAATTTACATATATTGTGTTAATATGAGCTTCAAATTTTTTAAAGCTCAACCAGATTTTTTTTTATCAAATGTGAAAATGAAGCTGATATAAGTTCAAAGGCCACCGGAAGATGTCAGCACAAATACAACTTAAGTGGAGTTCCGACCTGTTCTCTAGTTCTCTTGAAATGATTTAGTTTAACAAGCGCTTGATAGATCGCGCTAGAATACAAGAATCCTACCTGGGATCAATACAGTATTGCCCCTGAAAGTGTATTATCTACGCAATAGTGTAGCCAATGTTGAATGGTTAGAGACACATGTAAAAATATATGAATATCCAGAGGGGCGGAACGGGGTGGGGGTGGGGGGTGAGGACACAGGGGCCATTGCCCCCTTCTGACATGTACTATAAATATCCCAGTGTGACCTATATAAATTATGTAAAATCGAACAAATATTTTATATTTCAATTATTTTTTATACCAAAGCTAAGACAGTTTGAATGAATCCATAGCTGAATCAGTGTTGCTTAAATTACGCGCTGACTCCTGGTTGGCGCGTGTGTCATGCAGAAAACTACAATGAAACTTTATCGCGCCACAATCATAGTGATTTAGCATGCGCCAAGCAGTTGGTTACAGATCTCTCTGAATGTGGTATCATTTTATTAGGTGTGAATGTGTGTTGGTTGATTTAGTTTTTAATGTAAAGCGAACGGCAAACTACGAAATATATGTGTAAGAAGATCTTCTGCTTGAGATATTATAATTATTACCATATTATGATTGATTGAATTTATATTGACCCGTAAAGTATATAACATTTTATTCCTATTCTGTCACTTGCTAGACGGGTTAATGTTCTTGAGACATTCAATTTACCTGATGTTCGTTAGACACAGACCAACAAAAACATTTAATGGCCACAGTGGATTGGTCGAGCGCTTCAAATAATGTGTTGTATATTCAACCACAGAACTTTCTGTGAGACTTAGTTTTTTTTTATTAATTGTTACATTTATTAGCACATGGGCTATTAACGGCTTAATCTAATGAGATAGGCAGTCAGGAGGAAGTGAACACGCATTTGCGTGGAGGTGTTTGAGTGAAGATGGAAAAATCGCCGTGATAAATTAACTTATGGAAAACCACCCTCAGTTCACCCAGCTGAGATTCGAACCTCGATCTCCCCGTCAACGGTTAACAAAGGATTGTGAGCCAACGACTCTACCCCTAGACCACCGCTGCGGGTGAGTAAATATAATGGCCGATATGCTAAAAGGGTTCTTATCATACCCTAAGAAGGTTATGCATTTAGGGCTAGTGGAGTGTTATTGGCAAACATGTTTTTTTATATTACAATTTTTATTTTTAAATTTTTGCCCCCACTCCCCGGTTTTAAAACGTTCCGCCGCCACTGTGAACATCATTGATTGTATTTAAATATGAGTAGTTATATTTTTTAAACTAGATTTGTCTCTGTCGAGGAAATCGAGCTGTGAAGCATAAAGTCAAGTCACTCACAATAAAAATTTGACAAACATTCAATATATGTTTGAATAATAATAATTCTACCTGCTGTTTGATCGCTAGGTTATGTTAGGTTGTTTTATGTAGTATCCTCATTGACGACATTGGGATCGGTTAGAATTTATTCTATAACTTAACCGTAATTTAGTTATTTCAATCATATTAGGCCTATAATGATATTATTTATTTATTTGAGTTGTTTAACATGCACTTTCTGAACCGATTGATTATATCAGCACACGAGAATTTCTGTGAACGAGAGAGAAAGGACCTGCAAATTTTGCCAGGAAAGGTATTTTCACATACCTTTCAGGGTTCTTTTACACGCCACAATTGACTTCCCCTCCGAAGGAGGTTGTACTACGGAGATGATGATGTTGATGATTATAAAAGTATTGATGATAAACCTTTATTTTCACTGACAAAGTAAAGGTAATCTCTAACTTCTTTCACAAACATGAGTTTTATAATCAATAAAATAATTTTTAAAATTGCGAAAACAAAATTATAAAATAAGAATACTTACAATCTGCATACCAAGAAAACAAAGATGTATCTGGAAACACAAAAAACAATGACACATGCATATTGTCAATTATTGTCATATTGTAAAAATTAATTGACGTAAATAAAGGCTTATTTTTTATGTTTCAACAGATCTTCAGCTCATTTGTATCATCGACAACTTATAACGTCGAGTGTGAAGAGGATTGATTTGATTGTAACAAAACCCTTTACTGTTTAAAGTAAGACCTTCTATGTGGGTGACGTGCCCCGTGGTGGGTAGACAACACCTCTGGCGTGAATACTGTGCGGGACTGCATAACCTACACATGAAGTTAGTCTAATTTATCATAGGATGGGCCTTTAAGAAAATAAGAACTTTTTTATGGTCAACATTTATAACATTTAACTATATTATTTGTGTTGTTTTATAGTTATTGATAAGGTATACAAAGAATGACAGCTGCAGGTCACATGACCTGACGTATGAATACGTGTTAGTAGATTTAGTCACTTTTCTGTCTATCATTTAAGATTTACGGCCGACCGGTCTAACGTGTCAAAACAACACATTGCACTAGGTCACCGTCAATGGAAGAGGTTGGGGTTCGGATACCGGCTGGGCTTATTCCAGTAGTGGTTATACCACGTGTAATATTCACTGTGGATTTCTCATCGTCATTTTGAACAAAGGTGGGTTCATTTCCTCTAAGACACTCCTTAGAAGAAGTTGATGTGTGTGTGTGTGTGTGTGTGTGACGTCGACTTACCATCTGGACTATCTGCATATTTACACGAAACGGATAGTGATGAGAAGGATACATTTAAGATTAAATGTACCAACATACACAGGTAAATAAAGTGTTAAACCATTTGAGTGAAACCTGCTTCAGTGGTTGAATAGTTCAAATCGTCACTACTCCCGCAATAGACTCGATCGCCGATGACGGGGAGATCGGGGTTCGAAACCCAGTTGGGTGTACCAAGGACATATTTTTTATAAAAATGTTCCACTCTCTCTCTCTCTCTCTCTCTCTCTCTCTCTCTCTCTCTCTCTCTCCACGCAAACATATAACCCAAATAGATAGTAAGTCGTGATGCTAATTTTTTTTTTTAGGTGAAACCACCTCGATAGGCCCCACACCGTACCGAGGTTATGATCTAGATCTCCCGGGCTAGCGTGAGTCTTACGTCTAATACCGCACGACCACCGAGTCACTCTTCTAGAACATAAACAGGTCCGACCTATTTTCTTCATATTTCATGACCATATACCGGACCTCGTGGGTCAGGGATGAGAAAGCCTCAGTCGAGTCACCGGTAAGAGGCAAACAAATCTCCCGCCAGAAACAGTGTTGCCGATTGAGACTCAAAGTCCCGGGATCCGTTGATCATATCTTTGTTTCTCGTGACCTAGTTGTTTTGACATATAAGAGAGCCACGCTGTTATGCTCGAGACTAGGCAATAATGTATGCAAGTGGTGTCCAACCTACGGCCCGCGATAAAGCTCAATCTGGCCCGTTATAGTGTAACACTCAACACAGTCAAAGCAGTTTATTGAATTATATAATATGATATTTGTATCTATTTGAGTTATATGACCAATTATGATGAAATATTTCATTAACATAATCTATATATTTATAAATCCAACACCTTAGCTCAGTCGATAACGTGTCTTTCTAACTGAGCTAAGGGTCCCGGGTTTGATTACCGGCATGGCCGAAAACTGTATCATGGGTAAAATGTATGTTTACCCTTTTACAGTGGGGAATTAAAGGCAGGGGACTGGATGTTGTGCCTGTCCTAGTCTTAAGTTAGATTATAAGACATATGAAGCTACGACAGGCCTAACAAGCTGGTAGTAGAAAATATATGACTTGAATAAAAAACTGACCTAGGCTACAGGCTGGAAACAGTAATGGATGTAAAAAAAAGTCTATATATTAATTATATTTATAGCACCACGTCTCACTACTCGTTCGGGTTATAAGCTTATGTACTAATTACGCTAATGGTTTTAGAAATTAGTAAGGCTTTATTTATATGAAGTGTACCCGCATTTGCGTAGAGACTGAGTGGAAAACCATTTTGGAAAAGCCATCCTCAGTACACCCGATCGAGATTTGAACCTCGATCTACCCGTCATCAGCAGTCTAGTAGGCCTATACTGCGAGAGTAGCGCGTTAGACTATGCGGCCACCAAAGCGGGTATTTTTTCTATCAATAGTAGTATTAGCTGGTATAACAAAGAGCGCTCAGATTCCCTTTTCTTCTTGACTTTCTGCTGCACTTTCTGCTCCTACTCCAGTCTCTACTTTGGTCCATTCGTCTACATCAGTACCTGCTGGTGTTTATCTATTAATTAGATTTAATTCAGCTCTAATTATATGAAACGTCAGTATAGTTTTACTCATAAATTTCAAAAACAACAATAATCATATCAGGTTTAGTTGCTAAGTTTATGAGTGAGATTTAAATAAGATTATTGCTTTATCTACTTTGAGTCAATTGGTATTAATAATGGTTATGGGTCCGAAGCAGCTCTTTAGGGGGGGCTGTGGTGACATTTTTGATAAATAAATATATTATATGTGAATGGGTGCTGAAGGAGTGTGGTTTGGAAGGGAATATAATAGGTCAGTGGGAAAGAAGCGTCTTACGTTGGTTTGTAGATGTTGAGAGGATGGCTGTGGATCAAGTGACGAAGCAAATATATGAAGGTAGAGTGTGTTGATCAAAAGGAAAGGGTTAGGCCATGTAAGACGTGGTTAAATATTGTAAACGAATGTGTGAAAAAGAGAAACATTAAGAGATTTAAGAATATAATAGGATGTATAACTCGTTATATGGATGTTGTTGAAGCGAAGGGAGTATGCTTAAGGGAACGGCTTGATTAGGTGGCGCGAATTGATCAAACATATTTGATATTATTAATTTCCTAAAAGTATATTATGTAGCCACATTAACTTACTAATGGGATATGTGCACATGTTATACACTACAAAGTATTCATTTAAAATATCCTGCACCTGTGAGTTTGCTGAGACGCCCCGGAGCGTCACGGCGCGGTGCACAGTCTAGGAACCTCTGCAATGTGGCGCTCGTTCAAAAACAAAAGAAGGAAAAGGTTGGACTCTATTGCTGTACGATTACTATCATCTCACATGATCGATGTTATGATGTCATTTTAGTGGGTCATGGTTTTCAGCACGAATTGAGTGATTCAGAGAATACTTCGAGTCTATTTATCAAACTTGAGCAACTAATTAAATCGTGGCTCATGGTCGGAAAATGTTGAGCGTTGATACGAGCTCACACCCGCCTCGGTGGTCACGTGGTCTAACGCGATAATCTCGTGTTGGGCTAGACTGGTGAACACGGGGAGATCGGGGTTCAATCCCAGTCGAGTGCACTGACGGTAGTTTTCCCTAAGTGGTTTTCCACTCTCCCTCTACGCAAATCCGGGTGCATTTCCTCTAAATTAATCTCTAACCAATTAGTGTAACTAGTACACATGCGTTTAGCCTTAAAAAATGGTAAGACGCGATGATAAAACAAAATTCTCCGGTTAATACAAGAAACTTTAAGGCAGGTCTCCTAACTGAAAGCTTGGACGCTGCAGACGTCCATTAATTCAGCTTTATTATTGTAGGGGTTTGATATTTAAGAATATGGCTCCCGTCAACATGGAAGTAAAACATATCCACGTGATATTTAGTTTTTTAATTCATATGTATCACAGATTGATACTTAATGGCTATCCACATGAAAAGTCCTGATAGATGAATAATGGTAGCCTATATAACTATATTCCGCGTCTATACTACAGCATGTATAGTCCAGTTTGTGGAAAGATTATCCAGTACTAATGTATTGTTGCTCAGGGACACCCGAATGTACTGATCGTACATCCTTTCCTTGGAGGCTCTTCCCATGTCCCTATGAGATGAGGTGATGGTGATAGTTAATAACAGTGGAAACACTTAAACCTAATTTAAGCCTAACCAAACAAACCCTGATGACCGTTGGGGTGATTCCCCTTTCGGGAATAATACCCAAGGTATCAACCGGGAATCGAAACCGGGACCCCTAGACTCGTAGCCAAATGAACTGACCACTACACCACGGGGTCGGTTAGTTGAATGATTGTGTGGTATTGCATACCTGACATGTTAAGGTGGGATTGTAGGGGACGCGAGAAAAGGACAGTGTTTTTGTAGTTTTTATGGCAAAACATTTGTTTGGCCAAAATAAATCAAATATTGCTCCTGAACAAACAAAGAGTTTAGTTTTCTCCACGTGGTGATATCAACAGTTGTTGAATATCTGTCATGAGCATGGCGGCATTTGATGACAAACTTTTTAACTGGAGAGAAAAAGTTGTCATTAAATTCCACAACACCCTCGACAGACATTCAAGAAATATTGAGGTCAGCACGCGAAGAAAATTAAATTCCATGTTTGTACTGGAGCAATATTGTATTTATTCTAGCAAAAAAATAAGTGTTGCCATAAAAACTGCAAAAACACTGTCTTTTCCTCGAGTCCCCTTCCATCCCAACTTAAGTTACATAATTTAAAATAAACGGTACATGCACCGCACAGAATTTCTCGCTAATTTATCTAAATTATTCTTATAGCTCGTAAGATTTGTGAAACGAAGTAATACTCATTGTTTTAGAAATATTATGGGTTGAAAAAAGAACATCGCACTACACCAAAGAACATATACTATAATATACATTGTTACAGAAATATATTATTTGTTCTATGCATTTTCATCTACCCATTTATCAAATATCTATTAAAAAAATTATATATTTGCCTATAGCTCAGAAAATATAGATTTTATAGAATATTATTTGAAATAAAAGTTTTATATTTTTAAGAGTGCTACAACTTTTCAAATATCAGTTATTTCGTATCTCAAATATTTGCGGAGATATGATAAAAATTGGAAATTTCAACTAGTGTAATATACCCTCCTAATCGTTTTAGCGAGAAAATTAGAAGTCCATTTTTTGTTTATAATTCTAAACAGTCCCTAGATAAGAATTTTAATCAAAATATTTCGAGCCGATTTGAGAAACAAGCTCCTTTTTCTTTTCACCCCTGAGCAAACTACCCCTAAATATTTGTATGTAACGATGTTTATTTTAAGAACTATGAACTGTAAAATCAAGAAAGCAAAATAAAATGCCAAAACTAATTCAAACGTAGTAAGTGCAGCCTTAAATAACTACTACCGTACACGACACGTCAAAACTTGATCCTATTTTTTAAATCTAGCACCACGTGCTACTAACCATTCGGGTTACACGCTAATGGGGTAGGGATGAGGAAGGTTGAGTTTAGAGTAAGTGTACCCGCATTTGTGTGTAGAGAGGGAGAGTGGAGAAACCATTTAGTAAAAACAACATTTACTACACCCGACTGAGATCGAACCACCATATCCCCGTCATCACCAGTCTGGTATATTGCGAGAGTGGCGCACCAGACCATGCGGCCACCGAAGTGGGTTATATGATAAGTACTCTATCGAGGTATGGATGAAGAGAGAAGTGATTTGAAGGTAATCTACCAGCGTTTGCGTGGAAGGAGAGTGGAACGGGATTTGAAACCTGATCTCCCGTCATCAGCAGACCATTCTAACACCGAAGTGACGCCTTAGACTATTCGTCCACTGAAGCGGGTAGTAATATTGTTTCTTTCAAAATCGACAGCCACTGAGCACACAGTTTAGCGTATGACAACATGAAATGTAGATCTGTTAACTTGTTTAACTGCCAGGTAAGTTTATTCCCTGTTGTGACCAGACTATACTTTAATACAGTACCAGTATCGGTGGACATGCCGACTAAGTAATAGATTCGTTTTACCTGGTTTACTGGTGACGGCCAGGTCAAGGTTCGAATCCTGGGCTTGAGTACTGAGGGGGGTTTACTCTAAAGGGTTTCCTACTTTTATAATTAAATTTAGATACCCCAACAAGGTTGATCTCAGTGGTCTTAGAGTGAGTGCTCGCCTCAGTACCCGATGTTCGTGGGTTCAAACCCAGCCGAGGTCAACAGATATTTCTTGAGTGATAAAAATCCGTAGCACAACTTCCTTCGGAGGGGGGATAAATCCGTCGGTCCCAAGTCGGTAGTGGTTTGTAACAGAACCTTACTACCCGTTCGGGTTATACGAACTTACGCTAATGTGTAATGGAAGGGTGATTATGAAATGAAATGGAGGACCTACAGTTTAACGTGGGATCCGAACCACGGTGGAGGCCTGGCACTCCACACATTCACAAGTTGTGATTAATACACGTCTTGTCAGAGGTGAAGGAAGGGTTTGGCAATCTGATAAATCTGTGCTGGGACCAAGGATTGAATCCCGGACCCCAGCACAGAAGTCTGACACCTTACCCCTAGACCGCCAGGTCACTTTCCTCCATTGAAAAAGTTTTGTCACTTAATGCCGCTATGTTCATGACAGATATTCATCAACAGTTGTTGATATCACCATGTAAAGAATATTATACTCCATGTTTCTATTGGAGCAATTATTTTATTTATTTTGGGAAAAAAAAGTTTTACCATAAAAACTGCACAAACACTGACCTTTTCTCGCGTCCCCTATAATAATCCCAACAGGGGGGAGCAAGGGGGGGAAAAGGAAACTTTCGGTTACACCGTGACTCAAACCAATAATGTTTCCCTTAAACTGTTGAGCGATGAAGATATACCATAACTTTGTAATCTTACCCAGAGGCACACTCTCGAGAAACAGCCATTAACAAACAAACAAAGAACCGCTCCGGGGGTCGAATGATCTAAGACGTCACTCTCGCAATAAACTGACTTGACAATGACGGGGAAATCTTGGGATTTGTATCCCGATCGGCTGTGCTGAGTGCAGCTTTTCCTAAATGATTTTACACTCCCTCACTAAGCAAATGTATGTACACTTCCTCTAAATACAACCTACCTTATCCCTAGCACATTAGTATAATTAGTATATAAGTATTCGTATAACCCGAACAAGTAATGAGATGCACTGACTAAAAGAAAAAATCAAATAGAATTGACAACTAGTGTAATCCCCCAAAAACACCCTTTGTCACATTGATTTGTCCCCTTTACGTCCCTTATTGATAGGAGTTGCGCAGCTCCGTCGCTCAAACACTCTATCCCTCTTTAATGCGAGTGGAAAATCTATAAATGGCCGCCTGTGTAGCCCAGCTGTCGAGCGAAGCGAATTGGTTCATACAGTAGTTAAAAGCTTCCTTTACAGAACCACCAACTGTACGACAGCGAGAGCTAGTTATTTATTCGGCGTTTGTTCGTGTTCATAATAGCATACACCTTGTGACGACTTATATTTTAATGAACAATGCCTCGAGTGATATCACGTGTTTATTTTAAGTTTGTTATCATAACAAGGAAGAACACTTAAAAACCAAGTATTTACTCACTGCTTAGTGCGATAAGAAATAATTACCAGCGGAAAATGGAAATGGAAAAAAAATGTAAGTTTGTTTGCCTTAAAATAATAATGTGCTTATTATAAACGCAACAATTGAAATCAGAGGTCTGTTTCATAAAACTACAAGTTTACAATATACAACAGAATTCACTTGTAGCTTGTAAGAAATTAGAAAACTATGTTTAGTAAAGCTACGAGTGAAATTTTACCATTTACAGTGTTCTTTACAAGAAAGTTTATAGTTTGGTTTCATAAAGATATTTATAGCAAGTACAGTACTTATAAATCAAAAAGTATTATCTACAAGTCTAAGCACAATGGTATTTACAATCAAATGATACTAGCCTACTGGTATATAAATTGTTCAGTTGAATAAAAATAACTATTTTGTGTATCTTGCCGTTTGTAGTTAGTACAGTTTTTATTTTAATTGATGATTCTCCAGCAAAAACATATTAAGTACCTAACATGTATAATTAGTTATGTTTACAAAATTGGTGTTGCAGACAAGGTAATTATTGAGGTTAGGAGATGGTCAAGTATGAACAATTTCGAATGAGTTATTTGAAAATTTAGACGCTATTACATTATGATAGCTCATTTTTATAAGAAATAAATCAGCATTTTCATTACAGTTCAAGAAAAATCAAACCAGGCAATACACCATGGTAATGTTGAAATTCAAAACAAAGTAACTTAATTAATACTTCATTTATTTCATTAACTTTTTTATCAACTCTAATTTAGAAAACTCCTAACAAAATATATTTATTTTCTTTAATTTATTGAATGACTGACTTTTTTTATTTAAATTATAGCCGTAACAAACTCATTTTCAATTATTGTTTGTGTACTTAAGTTGGTGCAACAATGGGTATGAATTAATATTTCAATGGCCCGCTAAACAGCAGACTTGTAAATACTTTCCACAAGCGCAGTAACAATTTTCTTTATGAAACATTTTGTGTTTACAATTTTAAAACATTCACTTGTAACTGGTAAATTGTAGACTTGTAGTTTTATGAAACAGGCCCCTGGTGAAACAAATTCATAACTCCTACTTTTGTTTTTATTAATTCAAACAAGCAAATACACTAGAGTTGCGATTATCCAGCCCTCCGTATTATCCGGCCCGGTTCTCAGTGTTAAAAAAAAAGCGTTTTAAAATAAACAAACCGGTACATACCCACTATAAAACATTTCTGAATTTATAATATAACCATTTGACGCTCTATTTTCACTTGTTCTTGCTTTGTAGCCGATGTTCCGTTTCCAAAATAAAATACTGTCTAGAAAAGATTAAAAACAAATCTTTCTCGTTTAATTTTTACTGTCCCCTTATAATTACTGTATTCCTATTTAACATCGCAATCAGAAAATGGGTAGATTCTATTTTAAAAAAGGAAAAATGTTTTGTAAATACTAAAAAAAAGTAGTCAAACTCATACTGAAAATTATTTAAACTCGGATTTCGTGCTATCCGGTTTTTCTGCCGCCACTTTAGGCCGGATAATCGCGACTCTTAGTATATTACCTCTATTTATATTACTGTTCCACTAACAGGATTACAAAGTAGAGGGGGGTTCAAAGGGGGGGTTTGGGGTGAGATGGCCCCAACCGCCGCTGGAGGCAATTTTATTTTACCATTATATTATACACCTATTATAGACGCTTTTTTGGAAGCTTTTTTAAAATTGGTATTTGTTAACTTGATAATTTATATGTTTACTATTATAAACGTGAAAATCTAACAAAATAATGAATAAATAGGCCCAAATTAAGTTGGCTTAGCCGCCAATGTCACAAAAATCACCGATTATTAACAATAGGTATATGTCTAGCCACTGTGAAACTCCTCGATGGAACAACGTGTGAAACTGGGAGATTTGGAACCTGCTGCAATCTTCAGGACTTAGACCACTTCCTAGACTGCAAGGACATCAATTAGGGAGGATCAACACAAGGATGCGCTGCGACACTTGATATTTTCTTTGCTTACATTGTTCAACTCGTCATACCCCCCCCCCCCCCCCACACACACATTTTATTTTCTCTTCGGATCTGCGTAGAACTCGGGGCATCCCCAAACTACCGTAGGAGGGCTCGTGCCCCCTCAATCTCCCCGTTGGTACGCTACTGACCACAAACACTGGTATAAACAATTAAATGATTAATAAGTAGACCTTTATTGTTGTTTAGTTAACTGAAAATGATTTAGTACATTTTGCCATGACAAATAATATGTCGTGTCGCGTTTTGAAATGTAAATGCGCCTAACAAACTATTTGTGTCAACTTTGACAGATGGTGTCAAATGTTGAAAGCTTTGAGTTAACTACAATGACCTTCTTAGTCGAGGTCGGCCGCTCTGCATTTATCTATTAAATGCACTGAAAATAGTATTTGTATGGAGGTCCGAAGGTTCTTAGTACGTAGTCCGTAGTCCGTAAGAGATGGTCTACAAGAGTGTGGGTAAAATCTTATTTGTCTAGACCTTAAGGAGAGGGGAGCGGAAGGGAAGTTAGCAAAAAAATATGTTGTTGAGAGGCTTCGACAGTCGAGCCAATGGGTGGTTCTGGGTCCTTTTCCCTACAGATGTTTGAAAATTGGATGGGCCTAGAAGATATTTGGAATAGCTCTCGTATGTTTTGTGTTTTTCTCTCCAAATTTTACTAGTCTGCGATCTATTTGCAGCGGACCTCACTCATAAAATTTTCAAAATTTGGATGCTCCAAGAAACTATTTATAGTTGTTCTCGCCTAAATTGAATATAATAATTAAGATTAATTTAATAAAGTTGTTCTGGTTTTTGAAAATCAAACTCATTTTGAGGATATTCATAGTGGTTTTCCTCCCATGCATTTTTTGAAATTTGGCTGCTTCTATAAACTATTTTAAGTGTCCTGGATTGGAGTTTTTTTAAACTAAATTCTTATAGAAAATATTTTGAGTGATCCTCCCCGAGAACTTTTTAAAATTTGGATACCCATAGAAGCCCATTATTTTTAGGGAAGATAAGATGGAAATTTAGAAGCTATTTGAAGTGATATTTCCCCGGCAAATCTTTGAAAATTGGGTATCCTAAAGCAGTTGTGCTTAACCTTTTCTTAGCTCACAGTACAAGTACACTTTTTTTTTTTGTCTCGAGCCCTCTCTCTCTCTGCACACTGCACGTGCAAGTTGGTGACACATCGAGAAACTCGGCCCTGCGCATGCGCAAAGAGACCTACCTCTCTGTTGAAGGGGAAATGCGTGTGTCTGTCCTTTATTCCAGAGGTGCCCAATCTTTTTAGACCGAAGCAGCCTCTGTACCAGAAAAAATGCGTGCTGGAGCGGAAAACATCACATGTTCTAGCTGAGCCTTTGGCAAATGCCCTTTATTCAGATTTGAAAAAAAAACTTTGCAATCCTAAATACCGATGCTATTTTATATTGTGGAAAACATAAATAAAATTATAAAATCGCCTCACGGAGACTAAGAAAACTAGGGCTGAGGCCAGTTTAAAAAACGCTACTCTAGATTAATGTTTTCCGAACTGTCGTCAGTCGCTTACCCCTTTTGGGGTCATACACTCATACTAGACCATGCCCTTCCATCAGCTCATAAATAAAAAGTTAAAAAAACCTGCTTATTTTAAAAGTATAAGCTGTCTTTCCATATTTAAATAAAACCTAAGTGATAAGCTAAACAAAACCGTGATTATTTATTTACCACCGAGTCTTACTACCTGTTCAGGTTATGCACATCCATGATTATTTATGTATACCTTGATTTTTATAGGAAGCCCGTTCAGGAAGGCCTTATTTCCTACCAGAATCCTACTGTATAGCAGTAATTTGGTAGGATAAAAGGCCTGCCAAAACGGACTTCCTGCTACCGTTATGGAAGGCCTTTTAACCAAGCAAAATACTACTATAGAATGGGATTCTGGTAGGAAATAAGGACTTCCGGAACGGGCTTCCTACCAAAACCAGGATATACATGGGCCAGTTCCATAGTCGGACTTTGCACGGCTCAAGTCCGGGTGTTTTACTAAATACAAGACGACATCAATCTTGACCAGAATGCAATGTTAATATTATGTTCATTTGTCCCTCCCAACAAAATAAAAGGTTATAATAATTAATAAAACTCAATGTTACGTCGCGTACCTTTGAGAATCACGTGTACCACAGTTTGGAAAACGCTCCTCTAGATATTTGGGTCATTTTAAACATTTTCACAAATGTTCTTATTAATCACCTCTGTTTTTGTTTTCTAACTGTAAGAAATGTGCGTGCACCGCATGAGAAAGTTTGTACACTCTTTATCGCAGCGCTTGTTACCCTTTGTGGGCCAATCATTTCATGCACAACGTGTTCTAGTGGTTGAACACAAACGGTCACAAGTCCATATCGCACGGTTGGTCCTCACTCTGAGGTTCACGAGACACCACTGGGTGGCGGTGTACCGAGGGGAGTGAAATAAGGCTAGGTCTGATCTAGAACCGTGTTCAAGGTATTCACTGTCAAAACCAATAGGAAGAGACGCAGATAGGAGGATTACATTAGAATGAACCAGCTTCGGTGGCCGCATGATCTAAGGGCACTACTCTCGCTCAGATAGGATAGGTGTATGAGGTGTGTATGTGAGAGGTGGACTGGACAGAACTAGCTCAGGATAGGGACAGGGTGTATTGAGGTGAACTGGATAGAACTATCTCAGGATAGGGATAGGGTGTGATGAGGTGGACTGGATAGAACTAGCTCATGCTCGGTTTCAACGGAACGCGATTCCCAAGTTGGCCAATAATTTCACTGTCGCAATTATTCACTTTAATACTTCTCGCCAATATTTTTGTTTTACTTCTATTTGTTTTACTAGTTGTATGTCAACACGCCCAATAACAGATAGGCGTTGTTTAAAAGTAACCATAGATTTGAAATGATGTCTAGATGATTCATGTCGGCATTCAAAGCTTGTACAGACCATTTCGAACCCGTCCGAACAATTCATTTTCAAAAGAGTCTTCGATTGTATTTTATTTGAAATAAAATAATAGAAAATATAGATAAATTAATTAAATGATTAACCAACCCACTACAAATTGGAGCCCCCGCGATGCGCCTGTTGGGTAATCCGCCATTGCTATGGTTGTTTAACAACTTAATCTATGGATTATGATATGCAGCTAGTTTTAGAGGAAATGCACCTTCAATCACGTGTAGAGGGAATAGGTAAAACCACGGCGATAAATCACAAGTGTACAACCCCCCCCACTGCACGAACCTTGATATTCATTCTTTAATAGAGTCTGACGTCTTAGACGACACCCTTTCCGATAGGTGACTGCATCTTTTGACATATTCCCCTATATGTGGCGGCATCCTTTGATATAGGCCTATACCAGATATAAGGTGGAACCTTTGATATATCCCACACCATCTTCAGGTCTGAGGAAAACCAAACCTAAAGATGGTGTAACAATAACCAACCAATGTAATTGTAAAATAAAATATTTTACAATTACTTTGGTATAACATCATTAATAACAACAAAACATGTCGTCATAGAAGACTAAGCTACTGTCAAATAAAGAGAAGGTAATAAAAATAAATAGATATAATTTTGTCATTTATTATTCCTTACCAAATCAAATATGAACATTATTATAAATTCATACAACTTGCTATAGCTGGAGACCTTAGATTATGGTAGATAAATATTCGTAATTTCGTCATATTCTCAAATAAACAAAAATTTCGCTGTTAAAATAGTTTTATAAGACCGGGAAAAATCGCAGAAAAATACTTTTTTTTACACATTATATTTTTTACAAATATAATATAAAATAAAACCATAAATGAAGATCGATAAAATATTCTAACTCACAATAACAAACACGGATACAATGAAATCACAAAGGATACCAGAAACTCCAGGGCCTGCAAAGATCACAAACAACCAAAGATAAGAATAGCAAAAAAACAGATATATTAATTTGATGTATAGATTTTTTTAACTGAAAGGGAATAAAAATAACGTCTAATTGAATAATCCATTGAATAAAATAGTTCATGATTACTTTTAAACTACTATCAAAATAAATACACTATATATATTTTATCACTAGATTTGAAACGGAATACAATAAACGCATGTATTTTTAGGTATATTATTTCCAAGTCTACATAGAAGAGAATAAAATTGCGGTCGATCTTTGCGAGTCCACTGTTTATATAATTATCAACTAGTCTTTTAATATTTGTAGACATCGATGGTAAAGGCTGCATAGATTTGACCTTGACCACTATTGCATTAATTTTACAGCAATTGAAATCAACATGGCCGATAATGTTATTTGCGTGTTAACGAACAAACGAAATTTTATCTAGAAAACCTGAATTTCGTTTTAAAATACGAATAATACTAAGATTTTGTAGAAAAAAAACCTTCGATTTTGCGTATAAATACCTTTATCGTTTTATTTCATAAACTCAAAAATACGTAATAATGATTTCTTTGAACTTGAAACCAGTTTTAGCGTTTTCGAAAGGGATTTTTCAAACATTTGTTGAAAGCCCTGTTCTCTAAAAGTCGGTGTCCCTATCTATAGTTGGGTGACAGCAGAACGTGAGGTGTTCGGTTACGACCCTGAAACAAAGCGTCAGTGAAGGGAGTCCCTGTACATCAACCGCTGCCAAAGACAGAGCGACAAGATCATTCGTCTGACGTGGATTTCATGCTGATGGCAGTAGTTACCGGTCGTGAATGAACTTGTACTCCACGAACATGACACAACCACTCTAACTAGAAGTTTTATGGGGTGACTTAAGGTTTGGTTCGAAGAAAACGGCCACAGGAATGTCTGTCTGTCTCTCTGTCTTTGTCTTGTAGTCCCATCGGTGGCCACACGGGCCAAACGTCAGAATCGTCTGATCTGGGCTACCTCTGACTGGGAGGTCGAGATTCAAACCTTTTCTGGGTGTATTGAGGAGGATTTTTATTTTACTTAGAAATGGTCTCCCACTATTTCCTCCAGCGAATTCGGGTACAGTTTCTCTAAATTATACACTCCTCATCACTATCTCATTAATGTATTTAAGTGTGTATCACCCACTTTGGTAACCGCATAGTTTAACGCACTACTCTCGCAGTAGACTAGACGGCCACTGACGGGAAGATCGAGGTTCGAATCTTGGTTTGGTGTACTTAGGGTGTTTTTTTTTTTCAAAATAGTTTTCCACCCTACCTCCACCACGCAAATGTGTGAACACTTCCTATAAATATAACCTTCCTAATCTCTAAAACCACTAGTGTAATTAGTACATAAGCATATAAGCCGGACGGGTAGTAAGACTTTGTGGGGACATGATATGCCAGTGACACTGCTCAGTTTTGAAGACGTGAAAAGATTGAGGTGAGGGGGGGGGGGGGCTTACAGTAGCTATTACCCCACTGTCTTGAACCTGTCATTCCTCCAAACAGGGGAGGGCCCAATTATTCGAATATCAATTGAAATATATTCTCCTGCATCGGTGGTCACGTGGTATAACACGTCACTCTCGTGTTTGACTGGATTATCGGTGATGGTGAGATCGGGATTCGAATTCCGGTCGGGTGTACTGAATGGTTTCCCACTATCTCCCTTTATGCAAATTCTGGTACATTTCCTCTAGTATATTATGCCCTCCTCACCCTTATACTATCAGCGTACCTACTTAATGAATGCGTGTAGCCCTAACGGGTACTAAGACACTTCAAAATAATAATAATAATAATAATATATTTGTAATTTTTGTTTAAGACCGTGTAAAACAATGTTTATTTAACTAGTTATAGTAAATACACGCAGATTAGGTTGAAGACAGGACTCTTGGTCTAGTGGTCAGCGCCGCTGGCTACTGATTCAGAAGTCCCAAGTTCGATGGCAGGCGGCACCATATGAATTTTTTCCCGAAAGGGGAACTGATCTTATGGTCACCATGACCTGGTTAATTAAGCTTAAGTTTAAGGTTTCCAATGACTCCACACGACCAATCACGGTCAAATATGCCGTGCGCTAAAATAATAATAAGAAGAAGAAGAAGAAGGGATGGGTGGTTCACAGTGACTAATCTACATGTTCACAACCACCTGTCAATGAAACTCACTGAGATTCAAACCTCTAACTTCCCGTCAACGGATACACAATCTTTTGGACTCAACCTCGCTGATCCTCAGATAAAGTGCTCTCCTCACGACTCGGTGCTCTTGGGTTCAAACCCAGCCGGGGTTGACGGATTTTTATTGAGCGACAAAAATCCGTAGCACAACTTTCTTCGGAGGGGAAGTAAAACCGTCGTTTCTTTGACGACTGTGGCATGTCAAAGAACTTTGGAAGGTATGTGAAAGTATCTTTTCCGGCAAAATTGCCAGGCGCTTTCGCTCTCGTTCATAGAAATTCTCGTTTGCTGATATAATCAGAAAGTGCACGTTAAATACCTCAAATAAATGAAATGACATCTTGGACGGTGTGAACATCCATACGTGTATATTTTAAACGTTTTATCACTCATTTCTCTATTCAAACATGCGTTAATTATGTTTTCACCACGCGAGATATACTTGTTCAAAGTTCATAATGTGAGGTGAACTCTCTTAACGTTTGATATTACACTCTTTTTATTTTGTTCATCCAGTATGATATCATAAATCAGAGTGCAAGGGACATCTTTTGACCTAGAGTGCACTTTACTGACTTGTTATTGGTCCAAAGTGTCTGCAACGTTTCAAAGATGGCGGTCTTGCGCAAAAAAAGATCATGTCCTTGTAGGAGTCTCGAAAGTTCTTGTTGTCTGTGTCAACTGGTAAGCTAGGTCTTGGAAAAAACTAACTCGAGTCTAATTTACTTAAGAACAACTAGAAAAACTACTAGATCTACTCTCATGTATTCATACGTCAAGTCATGTGATTTACAGCCTCGCTCCTGTTAGATAGTATCAATACCTACACACAAATAAAATAATAGACTGGTATCAATTTTGTCGGCAGAAAAAGTTTGTATTTTATAAAAGGCTCTTCCCATGAAAATTGGACTGTAGCTTTGTGACCATTTAATAAACGAGACCAACATTGTTGATCACGCGGACTAAACGCCGGGTCCATTTAGTATATTTTTCCGTTGACAAGAAACAATATCGGCTGGGTGTGTAGAGGGTAATTTTTTGTTTTCCTAAAGGGTTTCTTACTTTTCTCCATGCAAATGTTGGTACATTTCCTCGAAATTATACCTTACCCCATTATCTTAAATACGCGGATAGCCAAAACGGAAGCAGAATATTATTGTATTACTATTTTTAGATATCAACTAAAATTTATGAACGTGGGAGATGAACAACATATAATTTAACGTATGAATATATTAAAGTATATTTAGTAACTTTTGTTACTGTTGGATACCAATCTTCATATCGCTATTCCAATATAGCTATTACAGGGCCTACTTTTTCCACAATATCGTTTCTCAACTTCTAAGCAAATTTTGTAGCAAAAGTTGAACTACTTTAAGAATTCGCCCTCCTTGAACTGTTATCTACGGATATAGGTCTATAGCAGCTAATAGCAGGTAACTACACCATAGCGTGTGTAGTTATTGATCTGTACAACGAGGTTTATAGCAGCTAATAGCAGGTACCTACACCATAACGTGGACTGGGATTGATCTGTACAACGAGGCTAGAGGTCTATAGCAGCTAATAGCAGGTACCTACACCATAACGTGGACTGGGATTGATCTGTACAATGAAACTAGAGGTCTATAGCAGCTAATAGCAGGTACCTATATCAGAACGTGGACTGGGATTGATCTGTACAACGAGGCTAGAGGTTTATAGCAGCTAATAGCAGGTACCTAATCATAACGTGGACTGGGATTGATCTGTACGAGCTTTTAGCAGCTAATGACCTGTGTATCCCTTCCCAACGGGACTGGGATTGTTGTACGGTCCACCTCATGTTTCTCTTCCATCACGGAAGTACATGCACGGCCCCTGCATGTTTGTTACCTCACGTGATATTCATGACGCAAACTCGTGGCTCAGGTAAGTTACGTAACTCTCTTGGACTACGAAGGGCTGTAGCATTATTTAACTCCGCCTGAGAAGCGATGGTACAATATAATTAGCGTACCAAAGACCTTTTAGAAAATATACACTTTTTTTTCCAAAAAGGGATAACATTTTACTATTTTATTAGTTTTATTTTCCGGTTATTGATAGTAGGTTATCCATAAAGAGTAACGACTGATTACTGGAGACTGAATTGACGTATGAATACTTGAAGGTAGGGCTATTAACTATTAACGGTTGTTAGATAAGGCCCTTCTTATGTAAGTTGGACTAGGATTTAGGAAGGGAGAAACAATTTTGAAAATATAAACTTTTTTCCTTTGCGGTACACATTGATAACATTTTACTATACTATTATTATATTATAATATAACAATAATAAATAATTTAAAAAATAAGTCATCAGGAAACCTACCCTTATACGAATTTACGTCCCCCCCACCCCCTTCAAAATTACACAGTTTTGTTTACTGTGTCAAACATTCCTCAGATAAATATTTTGAACAAAATGGTTAGAGCTAAATATTTCAAATTTACGAAAATCACTCACCAGTAAACTTCTACACAATGAATTTTTAACCAAAATCAAAAATACAATATGTAGATTTTTTTATTTAAAACTAAAATATGTAACTGAATAAAATTAATAAATATGATAGAATCTTAGAGAAATAGCATATAGAAATATCGAAGTGTGTGCAATTATATGTTAGTGTTTCTACTTTTATTTGTGCTCTATTTCTATACAATTATATCATATTTATTTAATTACTCATATTTTGTTTAGTGCACGTTAATTCATACATATAATTCTAAACTTATTGTTTAATACATTATTTTGGGTGTAATTTATTTTAATGATTTTAAATCTAAATTACAGAATATAACTTGCAATACACAAACAACTTTAGGTGTACAAAGTTGAAGACAAATTATCTATACCTGGCGAAACGTGGACAAACAAGGTTGGATATTACTGTCCTATCTGACCTAACCAATAACTCTTTCAACTTAACTCTAATGTGAGACCAAAAACTAAAATTTTGCATTAATTATACTACCAAGTTTAGTATCATAATCAAGCATTAATAGGCCTATTGGGTGACATGGCAGTCTAGGGGTAAGATGTCGGACTTCTGTGCTGGGTACCGGGATTCAATCCTCGGTCCCGGCACAGATTTATCAGATTGCCAAATCCTTCCTTCACCTCTGACAAGACGTGTATTAATCACAACTTTTGAATGTGAGGAATGCCAGGCCTCCACCGTGGTTCGGATCCCACGTTAAACTGTAGGTCCTCCAATTCATCTCACAATCACCCTAACCCGAACGGGTAGTAAGACGCGGTGCTA
Source organism: Timema podura (assembly GCA_033556935.1). Classification (NCBI taxonomy): domain Eukaryota; kingdom Metazoa; phylum Arthropoda; class Insecta; order Phasmatodea; family Timematidae; genus Timema; species Timema podura. The sequence goes on along the minus strand of JAVRXN010000002.1, from coordinate 432,813 downwards.
ATAATAATAATATGCCTATTAAACATATTAGGTGTATGTACATATTTATTACATTTATTGTAAGAGTGTTTTGGGTCTTTTTATAAAAATGATGAATTTGCTAATCAAGATTGTGTTTTTTTACAAGTCCTATTTTCATCATTATAATAATTAATTACAATTATTATTATTATTATTATTATTATTATTATTATTATTATTATTATTATTATTATTATTATTATTATTATGTGCCCATGAAAACTTATGACATCAGTTCAACCCCTGTGTTAATTTTTTTTATCATCTTACTATTGTCCAACGATATTTGATGACTAATCAAACTCGTTGGCACTTTGGGCGCCCCTAGAATCTTTCTCTTGCCACTTGAGATACGCACGCCACGGTTTGTGTAACCTTGTAATGTAGACCGACGACCTTTATGAGCGGCACTTTCATAATCAGAGGGTAATTATTGTTAATTGTAGGTTGTTTATACGCGTCTACAATTGAACCGGTGGTTTTAGAAAGGACTAATGTTCACTTGTTTTTACGCCGGGCTACGCATCCTATTCGTCAGGACCGGGGGACTCGGCGAGCGATAAATTCCCGTTAACGCTATATTTAACAACACGATGCGTTATTTCAAAATATGGCTCACGCCAAAATAAAGTCAAAATATCCCAACAGGGCTCTTTCTTTTTCCTTAAAATTTGAGTTTTATTTATATAAATAAATGTGTGAAAATGTGACATTAGCTCATTTTCAACGACTTTTTTTTAAAGAATATTTGTTCAGTTTGGTGTCCCGACAAATGGTAAAAGCGAAATTTCGTACCACTCGATTTTTCGTGACATTTCGTACCACCCTACCTGAAAAGGATCTACTAATGACTTCAAAATATTTGCGATGCGATTAATGGTACCACTTCTATCTATTTAGCCTAAAAAAAGAGCTAATATGTGCAAGCAAGGTTCATTGCTGGACAGTAGATAGCTGTGAGAACATAAAAATTTCATTTAGTGTAAGTTAAATAATAAGTTAGGCTAGATAAGGTTAAGTTAGGTTAGGTCAGGTTAGGTTTGGTTAGGTTCGGTTAAGTTAGATTTAAAATACTTGAAACGCTCCACTACCATTGTCATTCTCCTTTGTGACGTGACCTGGCATATCAGATACATCTTACACACTAATTTAATTAAATCCCCCTGAATGAATTTAAAACTGGAGCCTGACACACATCCCCATCAAGTGGTGCCATTTGTCACATCTTCGTTGAGCTATGAGACTGGGCTCGATGAAAAAGGGCTTTAGATTCAGCCTTCCTCTAACAAACACAGCAATTGTTTCATAAGTTCACGACAGGAAATGTTAAGATATTTGAGAAATAGCAGCGAGCTTTCCACGAGATAAGAAGTGTCTTAGTTTTAATTCCCCTCTTTTCCTATTGGCATGACAAAAAGTGGTCGTATATGAAGGGTGAAAGGGAGTATAAGCTTATTAAGACAAAATAAAGTAGTAGTTCCAGAAAATTACATTGACCACTGTATTTTAAGCCGCGTGGCTTGACAGCGATTGATACTTTCTCGCTGACAGAGGCGGTCGTCAGGAAGGTAGAAGTTTAAAGGAAATGTACACGCACTTGCTAGAGTAAGAAACCAGTAAGGGGTAGCCTACCTCACTACACCTGACCGGGATTTGATTCCTAACGTCCCTCCCATCACCGTCAAACCAGACAAGACGAGACTGTCCTCTTGGTCACCTGCTTGAGGCTAATTCACTCTCAATCAAAACTGAGCTATGATAGAATATTATTATTATTATTATTATTATCACCGCGTCTTACTACCCGTTTGGTTTATACGCACTAACGCTAATATGTAATGGTAGGGTGATTGGGAGATGAAATGGAGGACCTACAGTTTAACGTGGGATCCGAACTACGGTGGAGGCCTGGCATTCCACACATTCACAAGCTGTGATCAATACACGTCTTGTCAGAGATGAAGGAAGGGTTTGGCAATCAGATAAATCTGTGCCGGGACCGAGGATTGAACCCCGGACCCCTAGCTCAAAGGTCTGACACCTTACCCCTAGAACACCAGGTCACCCAGATAGAATATTGATCCCTAGATGGTAAACACATAGCTGTGTACAGTGAGGATATGCTACGTGCGTTTGGTGTTAAATCAGCTCTGTACTAACCCGCATCGTCAGGTACGTGGACTAAATGGCAAGATCAGTTTGATTTTACCGGTGACCAGAAGGTTGGGGCTTCGATCCCGGCCGGGTGATTTTCCTTTAGATGGTTCCCCATTCTACTTCCATACACATGCAGGTACCCTTCGTTCGCCCTGTAAGGTAGCAAGCTTACCTTTCATTATTCTACTATGGTCTAGCTCAGTGTCCCGAGCGTCACGTGTCGCTGTTCAGTAAGAACATGAATGAAGTCGGTACGAGTAGCGGCCATGCCTTGTCTTATTTTAAATACACCTGACAAGGTCACGAAGTTAGAGTTATGGTTCACCTAAATTACTAATATCATATTATTTAAATTAAATAATACGATATCTAGATGCAGTCATAATCGTATTTAACAACTATAATAGCTTGAATATTTAATCAATCAAATTATTAATGGTTTGAACGACATTTTTCAAATGTTAAATAATCGGGCACAGAAAAAGAACTTCAAACTTTAATCTCAGAATATTTGAAGTTACTTCAGAAAAAATTAGTCTATACTTTCCGAATCCTGATTTACCGTACAACCGTTGGACTGAGTGCTTAATCCATTTTCTGGTGCCGCGGTGCGTACCTAAAACATAAAAGTGTGCCACAAAAAAACAAATTAGGCTAGTCAAGTGTACCATGAGCTTAAAAAGTTAGCGGATAACTGGTATAGTTTATAAGATAGGAGCATAGTGTAATCCGTCAAGGTAAGACTGCTACAGGATGTCCCAAAGGTCGCTACTTACTTTGTCGCAGTTCTTCTTACAGCACATGTTGGAAGTGTCCCTCGAGGGCCTGAAGACACATCTCTTTATATGACATTTCCAACATATGTTGTAGGAAGAACGTGGAACTTAACTGCACAGTAACTTTTGGGACATCCTGTACCTTTTATGGTAAATGTAGTGTAGACCTGCATTTACTCTAAATTCCACCTTCTTTATCCTACCCTATTACCCTAAATATAACATGTATAGTCCGGACAGGTTCTAGATGGAGGGGGGGAGAGGTAGGGGAATATGGGGGTAATTTCTTAGCAAAAAATGTGTATTTATCTTTTACTAGTGTTAATTTGAATTTATTGTCGATATTAACTCTGCGTTTTCATTAAAAAATATCAACGTTGAGTAATTAATACATTTTACAATGTATTATTAAGATGGGACTGTAGGGGACGCGAGAAAAGGTAACTCCTTTTGCAGTTTTTATAGTAAAACTTTTTTTGGCCGAAATAAATAAAATATTATTCTAGCATAAACATTTAGTTTAATTTTCTTCACATGGTGACCTCAAAATTTTTTGAATATCTGTCTAGGCTGTCCTGGAATTTAATGACTACTTTTTCTCTTCATTTTAAAAGGTTTCTCATCTAATACCGCTATGCTCATGACAGATATTCAACAACCGTTGATATCACCGTGTGAAGAAAACTACACTCTGTTTCTACTGGAGCATTGGCTCTCAAACTACTTTTAGATTGTACCTCTTGGTCATGACTAAAAGTCTGATGTACCCCCACAATATCATTTTCCTAAATGACAGGACAAATTACAGGTAATCAGAGGAGAAAATTTCCCTCATTCCCCTCAAATATTCCCTAACACATTTAATGTTCCACCAGGTTTGGTTCTCTTGTCGTTTTGCCCATTTTACCCTGATAGCTGCTCGCGTACCCCCTGAAAATCGTGCACATACCCCTGGGGGTACACATACCACAGTTTGAGAACCACTCTACTAGAGAAATATTCTATTTATTTTGGCAAAAAAGTTATTTGCAATAAAAACTGCAAAAACACTGACCTTTCCTCGCCTCCTCTTCCACCCCAAACTAAAAAGGAAATATATGATGACCATTAAAAAAAATAATCCTGTGAGCAAGTAATCGTCGTCAAAATCCCTTTCTAAACGGAGTGATTACACTATTGAATCACAACTTCTGAACGGTTGCACAATCCCAATGAATAATGGTGACTTGCGAGTTTACATTCAAAAGTGTTGGGAGTTCTGTAGATGCTCACTCGGAAATCTATTTCGGTGTATCTTGTCGTTTTGTAAGACCTGGCAGCTGGCACTAATATTATGATTGATGAAGTAGAATTACTTCTAGTTAGCTGTGTCTAATGCCGGGATCACGATCAACTTGACGTGAAGAAAATAGTGTGTGATCAACTCAAACAAAGCACAGGCAATGAATATATGGACTGTTTGAAAACAAATTGTTCACTAAGATAAAACCAAATCATATCTAGGGCTTTAGTCACGTGACTGCTTTAATCCAATCACAAGTCCGTGTGGCCAGCGTAGCCCGTACTGCTCGATTAGAGATAATTTCAAATTTTCCAACGCTTATACAGAAAACCCGCACAGAAAACCCGACCCAAAAAAACCCATCATTTGGAACACTTTTAAGATTGTAGCAATTTCTCCCCAGCCCCCCTTTTCAACTTTTTATTTTCTTTAATCTATTTTTGGTTTAATTTGGGCGTCACTGTAGTTTATTAAGCTACAGAAAATGTATATTATTACTAGCTCAGTCAAGGTGACGATTACTCCAACCTATCAGGACCATTGGGTGACTTCAAGGATGCACTGTTTTTCTAAAGGATATTATCATAGCGTGAATCCTACTATATCAAAACTTCTGATTGCGCCAAACCCTTCCTTCACCTCTGACAAGACGTGTGTTAATCACTTGTGAATGTGTGGAATGCCAGGCCTCCACCGTGGTTCGGATCCCACGTTAAACTGTAGGTCCTCCATTTCATCTCACAATCACCCTACAATTACACATTAGCGTAAGTGCGTATAACCCGAACGGGTAGTAAGACGCGGTGCTAATAATAATAATAATAATATAGCAATTATTATTATTTATTTTTTTGCAAAAGTAAAATAAAATATCGCTCCACTAGAAACAACACAGTTTAATTTTCTTCACAAATGTTGATATCAACAATTCCTGAATACCTATCATGAGCATAGCGGTATTCTTTTTAAATGTAGAGGAAAAGTGGTCAGTAAATTCCAGGGCACACTTTACAGATATTCTAACGGGATGCGGTTGTAACCGTCCCGGCGTTCTTGGTTCTGATCCTGATCGGGTTAGTATACGACCTGATCACCCTGGGTTCACGTGCGTCATTTTATATATCAGCGCTAGATCTAAATACAGGATGATCCAAAAGTAGTGCAACCCTGTTTTTCCAAGGATATTTCTCCAGAAGAACATGGAACATGTTGTTTATATGTCTGGCAACACTGTAATGTTGGCTGGGGGTTGTGCAGGCCATGTGATCTTGAGATATATACTAGGTCTAGCCAGTTGAGTTACAGCATTTGAAAGTGTAAGATGAGTTTTTCACGAGCAGAGGGAGTATCCATTTTGGAACATTATTTTAAGGCCAACTCGTACATGGAATGCCAACAATCGTCTGTGAGTAGTTTTCCAGAATCATGGGTCCTTAATAAATCAAAAATATGCCGAATTGATGGCACAAAATAGAAGGTTTTTTTTTCTTTGGGTTGCGTGACTTTTGGATCATCCTGTATTTCAGTATATTGTGTTCGGGCTCCAGGTAGCCTCACGTTCCCTAACAAGGATTAGACTGGGTTTGATTTAAATATCACAAATTCATATTTAGGATTAATTTATTGCTCTCTTTGGTTAAATAATGTAAGTTCAGTTGGAGTGATTGAGCGTGTGTGTAACACACGTCCGATCTGTCTGATAGTGTTATCGCGAGTGTGTAACACACGTCCGATCTGTCTGATAGTGTTATCACGAGTGTGTAACACACGTCCGATCTGTCTGATAGTGTTATCGCGAGTGTGTAACACACGTCCGATCTGTCTGATAGTGTTATCACGAGTGTGTTTCCGACGGCTGCCGCCAGGGCTTCTTACAGCCCTCACCGCGTCCCCTCGGATGATTTCCCGTCTTGGAAAGAAATCGGCCAAGGTTGCTTTCACTGTCATTTAAAAAACTGCGGGGAGATCTTTTAAAAATCTGTCCTGTTCTTGACTTCTATTTTTTAAGGATCGTAACACAATATTTATTGTACCCTTATTTTAGGAAGTGGGACCAAGTAACGTAAGGACCAGAACGTCCTTCACTAAAACTAATAAATCCTGCTAAAAATAACGTGAAATATATGTTATGTTTCAATACGAAACAACAGTTGTGGTCAATCCACTATGCTATTTCTACTGAAGCAAGATTTTATTTATTTTGACCAACAAACTTTTTTATATAAAAACTGAAAAAAAACACATTTTCTCGAATCCCCTACAGACTCAACTTAAGTAAATTCATGTAAAGCTATATATTAACCAGTGAAACTTATTTTAATTCGGGAAAGGTGGCAAACGTGGACACAATTGTCTTCTCGCAAGTCAATATAGCAATTTAATATTTAAAACTGTCACGATTTAATTACTATAATTCCAATGTCCCAAGTGCAATTGTATTTTTTTATTACTTGACTCATTCGCGTGAGAAGCAAATAATACAAGGAAATCATATTATGTTCGACCCTCCAATGTATTGTTTGCTGCATTTCTCATGTTATAAACACATGCACATCCTTTATTTGGAATCATTTGTAAGGATAAAAAATAGAGGTCTTGAAAACAGAAACGATTGTAGTATTCCTTCTCCGGACTATTGTTCGTCATGTTGAAAGAAATACATCATTATTGTAGCAACAATGGATATTTTTTTAGCCTGAAGAATTGTTAGACCATGCAGCGCTTGATAAGTCACGTGCTACTCAGCCGGGAACGTGACTGGCTCAGGGGACGGAGTTTGATTCTTTGTCCCAGCATAAAACTGTATTATTACATTTTTAGTACCGTTTATAATTACAACTTATTCGAATAGTTCGCGCGGTCGATTGTCGTGGAATTAGTTTCGTTTTGTTGTGTCGAAGTTTGCTTCGAACTAAATTTACGTTATTGGTGAGTTCAACAATTCAAATTATTCTCCAATTTTCATTATAAGAACCTTATCTGACAGCTAAAAAGGTTACTAGATTTACTTTTATGCATTCATACATTAAGTCATGTGAGCTACAGCTGTCAGATTTGATGTATATTATGATTACCTATAAAATAATACAGTACTTAGTAAATAGTAAAATGTTATAAATGTTAACCACAAAAAGGTTTGTATTTTCTAAAAATCCCTCCATATTAAAATTGGACTAAGTCTACTAAATCTTGATATATTTGTAACAACATAACATATTTTCACTGTGTCTTTCCCATCCCATTTCCACGCAAATGCCATTGCATTTCCTCTTAACTGTTATCATCACCTCACCCAAATTGTATTTTTGTTGGGGGTGGTACTGTCTGCCGTCGCTTCTAGGTAAAGAACCCTCAACAATGGATTTTTTTTAACATTAAATCTATCCATAAATAATTCGGTTGACCTGGCGGTCTAGGGGTAAGGTATCAGACTTCTGTGCTGGAGGTCCGGGGTTCAATACTCGGCTTGTAAAAATAAAATACAAACGGGGAAAGGTGGGTGCTAGGATAATTGTAATCACACTACACTACACAAATATACCTATTTACTGAAACTACCCAAACACAATTAGCTACCTACGAGAACTGTGACTCGTGTGATCTAACCTAAACTGACCTTGATCCCGGTGTAGTTAAAAATGAATTAGGGGCATAAAGAACACATTTACTTACATTATTGTTCTTTCCACCAAAAAGTTTCGTGTCAGTTTCAGCCATTGTTCTTGAACGCAGGATTTACCTCTTTATACCCACTAACAAACATTATATCCTTTCTTTGTGTTTTAATAATGACAACTGGACACGGAAATTGAACCGGAGACCTTGTCAATGTTCTACCACGATCTCCCAACTTTGAAAGTCATCTACAATTAATTTTACAAGCGAATGCTTTCTGAAATTCCATCAAACATTTTTAACACCGCGTCTTACTAGTTACTACCTGTTCAGGTTATACGCCCTTGTACTAATTACGCTAATGTGTCAGGGACGAGGGAAGTTGGACTTAAAATAAGTGTATCCGCATCTGCGTGAATATGTGGTGAAACCTTTTAGGTAAAACCACCCTCAGTACACCCGACTGGGATTCGAACTCCAATCTTCACTTAATCGGGACTCTAGCTTACTGTGACAGTAGCGCCTTTAGAGGCGAGTTCGGCAACCTTCATCGGGCCCCTATGTACTTATAGACTTATCAAAGATCTTGAAATCACTCCACTCTTGCTCTTTTTTTATCAATTCATCTTATATTTATTCCATAATATCAACCATCCTATGTGACCAACTTCCACCAACCCTCCGAAGGAAGTTGTGCTACAGAGAGAGTTGTATCGCTCAAGAAAAATCCGTCGATCTTGAATGGGTTTGAAACCACAAACACCGGGTCCTGAGTGAGCCCTTTTCCCCAAGACCACTGAGGTCAGCCATAGACGCCATTTTCACCGTGAATAGGAGACTAACTCTGTTAGTCGTTATTAAAACTGTAAACATAGACAAGGCACTATTGATGGTCACGTTTTCCGGATAAATAGTATCGATTGGAGTCACGTATTGTTTGCGCTATCTAGAATGGTGGAAAATAAATACAAAACATCAAATACACTTGGTGTTTTTTTAGGTACGTGACCAAAAAACAAACTTATTTTTGTGCATTCCATTTATACTCTTCGTTAACCAATACAGACATTCGAACTATACATTTTACAGGTAACTCTTTTTTTATCTTTCTGACACACACACACACACACACACACACAAACACACACACACACACACACATTACGGGGGCCACCTCGGGAAATGAGAAATTGCCGCGCAGACGTTCACCTCTAACGTAAATATAATTCTACGATTTGTTAGTTCAAAATATGGTTCACGCCAAAATAAAAGTCGAAAGATTTCAACAGGGCTCTTTTTCATTAACAACTTAAAGTTTGAGTTTTAGTAATAGAAAAACTATGTGTGGAAATGTGACATTAGCTCATTTTCAGATACTTTTAATCACATTTACGGAGCTATGAGACTTGGCTTGATGAAAAAGGGCTATCTATTTAGCCTTCCTCTATGAGGCCAAGGGATTTTAGACAAACTAGAGAAGTAGATCCAGAAAACGACACAGACGATTGTATTTAAAGCCTTGTGGCCTGGCAGCGATTGATACTTTCTCGCTGACCGAGGCGGGCGCCTTAACTAAATTAGACCATGACGGTTTGCTTGAATTTAATTAGCGATTTTCTAGAAAAATAAGATTTTAATATTAACCTAAAGAGAAAAAGGATGTATTTTTCTTTCACATATAGAGAAATTACTATTATAATTGTGAACATTTTCTATACGAATTCATCAGTACATCAGTAGCCTGGGACGGGCTACAGCCGAAACTATTTTATGAATTTCACTCAAACTTGATATTTTGATGCTATACGGTCGTACCTCAGGGTATTGTTAATTTTAATATTAACATCCTTGAACCAGTTTCAGTGGCCGAACGGTCTTAAGGCGTCACTCTCGTGTTAGACTGGTCTGCTAATGACGGGGAGAACAGGGTTTGGATCCCTGTCGGGTCTTTTTTCCTAAATTGTTCCTACCTATCCTTCCACGCAAATACGGGTATATTACTTCTAAAATGCTTCCTTCATCATCTATACCTTATTAGAGTAATTATAATCATATATGCGTCCAACCTGAACTGGTAGTAAGACGCGTTGATAAAAAATAATAGTAAAAAACGTCCTTGACTCTAGCTTATAACTAAAACCCTATGAATCTAGGACCGACTCAATTGGCGTAACGCAGATATATAACAGATCCATTGCTATTAAGAATCAGAGATTACCTTCCACACTCTAAACTGTATATCTCCATCTCTGGTCACGTGGTTGCCGATAATGGTTTTTTATGTGACATTTCTTAGAAAAATTCATATGAGGTTAATTCTCATCAGTCCAGTTCATATACTTCGGACTTTGCTCATTAAATCCATATATCTCTTAATGATAACAGAAATGTATTTGCCAACAGTTGGTAATATTACTAAAGAGATTTTAAAAAATGTATGTTAATAAAATTAAGAGTTGGTCTATCATGAGTGATATTCTGAAAATTGAAAAAATGACACCGGAATCGAACCCGGGACCTTTTGCTTAGTACGTCAAAGGTCGCGGGTTCGATTCCCGTGTACAGGTGTCATTTTTAAATTTCAGAAAATAATAATAATAATAATAATAATAATAATAATAACAATAGTAATAATAATATCGTCTTTATTTGGGTGTTAAGGCTAGCGCCTTTTATTACACCTAACCACTTACAATGTTAATTTAATACTTAAATGCTATTTATATGATAATTGAAAACTAATTATAATATTGATACATACAGAATAATAATAATAATAAATAATATAATAATAATAATAAATAATAATAATAATAATAATAATAATAATAATAATAATATATTGGTCACATAGCGAATCACAAAAAATGTACATTAATGGATATATTAAAATAAAATAAATTTAGAAAGTAATATAGAGATAGAGAAGAAAAAACTAACAAACTAGTATACACAACCATACCACACACATTCACATGTAATTCATACCACGCATAACATATCTATGGAGATAGCAAGTAATTTAAAAATATGATATCTAGATGCGAGTAAATCCTCATTAAAACAAATATAATAGCTTTGGCTATTTGATTCTTATCATGAGAGAGCCTTGCGCAATATCTACCTCAAGTAGAGGTCTGAATTTTATTTTAATAAGTAGTTCCTGTGCACGAAAATTTGCACCTTGAAACAGGAATTTTAAAATTTTAATTTGATTTTTAAAAATTAATTATAAACAAACAAAAAATGAAGATAAGTTATATTCACGGAGTGAGATAGATTTAGTACATTATTTCATACAGATGTGCAATGCGGATTATGATAGCTTTTGTACATGAACATGTACACCTGGAAGCCGGAATTTTAAAATTTTGACTAGAGTTCATTTTCACCCTTTAAACTATTTACATCCTTTTCACCCTTTTAAACTTTAAGCCTTTTTTAAATATATTTATTAGATTTACAATTTACTAATAAAACTTGAATTTGGTAGAACATGAAGGTTATATTACATTAACAATAAATTGTACACTTATAGAACATAAAAATTTTAGAATAATATACAATACTTTTTTCTTAGCACCGCGTCTTACTACCCGTTTGTGTTGTACACTTATGTACTAACTACGCAAATGTTTTTAAGGATGAGGAAGGCTATATTTAGATGTAATGTACCAGCATTTGTGTGGAGGGAGAGTGTAAAACAATTTAGGAAGAACCACCTTCATTACCTCCGACCAAGACTCGAACCTTGATATCCCTGTCATCAAGAGTCTTGTATACTACGAGTGTTTACTTAGCTGATAAAGTAAGATAAATGACGTATGTACGACTGTACCTTCCCCCCCTCCAGTTTATTTGTGATATTTAACGTTCACTTTCTGAACCTACTGATCATATCAACATACGACTTACTAACTATTTTAAATCTAGTCACAGACACAACATCCAGCCCCCCGGCCGTTAATTCACCACTGTGAAAGGGGAAAGCCACATTCCACCACTGATATATTTTTCGGCCATGCCGCGAATCGAACTCTGGACCCTTAGCTCATCATACAGACACGCTACCGACTGAGCTAGAGGTCGAGCCGTACCACATTTGAACATAACTAACCACGTCTTAAATAATTAAGTTTTTCTGAAAGTTTACATCGCAGCTCAACGCTCCAGTCATAGGCCTACTATACTCGCTTTGCTCGTTGGGGGCTCCGTGCCCAAACCCCTAGTCATCAGATTTGGCATGCTTATGGCAATTGGATGTGCCAATATGCCTGCCAGATTTTATGATTCTAGCTGTCCCATAAGTGTGTTAGAAAATTTTAAAATGTGTGGAAAATGTGCAAAATTTACCTAAAATCAAAAAATCTAGCTCTATCTCGCCAAATCCGCAGCTGCTGGTGCAATCCGTTTTTTGATAGGTCTTACCGTTTAGCCACAAGAGACCTCCAAAGAAAGGTCTGTGCTGACTTTAAAGTTGCTCCGCCATTTTGAATTGTTTTCGGGGATTACATTTTTTTTTTTTTTTACTTTTTGGAATTTTCCCGTCGGTTAGAGGCTAGAAGCTATATAAGTATGTCAAATTTCAAGTTTCTATCTCATCTGGAAGTGGGTAAACATTAATGTCAGTGAGTGAGTCAGCCATGTGGCGTTATAGTTGTATAATTACGAGAAATAGCAACCAGACCCGTGTTGTAGTGAGTGGTCAGTGAGCCTGGCTACGAGTCTAGGGGGACCAGAGTTCCATTCCCGGCTGGTACTTTAAGGGGAATGATTTCTACGATTATCGGAGTTAGGTTAGTTAGGCTTGAGTTAGGTTAAGACTCACACCGACTCCATAACTTGGTAACCATTATCACGTCATCTCACAGCAGATACGTCGTGTAGACAACCTCCTATGATGCACCCTGGCAACGCTCTGTGCCACCAGAGTGGCTGATAGTCTACACTGGCACTCCCGGTCAAATATTTCTTGAAGTAGCACGACGCAGATAAAACGGATGTGTCACCGCTGATAAATTAATGTTTTTTTCAAACCCACGTCGGTAGACATTCGTTCTAAAGTTCAAGCTCAAGGATATTCATTCTGACTTGCCAGTGACGGGAAGGTTTGGGTTTTAATCCCGGCAGAGTGTACTGGTTTAAAAAAATCATAAACGCCTCCCCCCCACCCTCCATCCACGTGAATTAAGGTACATTTTCCCTTAAAATTCTACCTTCCTCATCATAACCACATTAATCTAATTAATATATGTGTGTATAGTTCGAACGGGTAGTAAGACGCGATAGAAAAAATAACACCGTGTTTATATTTACGCTCTAGTAGCAGAATCGACTAACAAGGACTTTGAGCAATTCATTTTTTGTTTGTTTAGGGAAGTATTAAGAGGATGAATTTTTAAAAAATCGCATCATAATTGGTACACACTTATATATTATAATATTTTTTTTAGTTTTAATTATTATTTTATAAGCAAGAGTTTTCTAGCAGCACATCTTACTACCCGCTCGGGCTATATACAGTATATATATCAACTATGCAAATAGATTAGAAATGAGGGAGGTTGAATTTAGAGGAAGTGTACCCGCCAGTGTATGGCTTGAGAGTGGAAAACCTAATAAGGGGTAAAAACCCGTAACCATTAACGTAATTAAAATACGAAAAACCTAGGCGGATTGTAAGACCAAGTGTAAAATCATTGAAATTAATAAATTATTGAAATTGTATGTTTGTAATTCTATCCGCTGTTCTATGCGCAATTCACGTTTTCTAATATTATTGTGAAAATTGTAATTAATTAAATAAAATACAGCACTCAAACTTTCTAGCAATACCGCACCTCGATTACCTTATAGAACAGCTGGTTACGTCTCAATGACCCTGTTTAAAAAATCATATAACCACCACAATATACTGGCGTGATTCGATAGCCATCATGATTCGTCACACTTAGAACGTCACGAGGGATCCGTTCGGTAGTGTTTTAGTTGGGTCCCCCCCCCCCCCTCTCGGCAAAGATAGTGACATCGAAGGCCAGTTTAATAATTCCAACCGATAAACAGACAACAAATATCTTTGGATCCTGTTTGACGAATATTTGTACAGTAGATCATTCTTCATTCTTGTGGCTTAGATTCGACCTCTTTCTATATCAAATATAATTTTAAAAATAATTTTAGATCATCTAGAACAGGGATCTTCAACTCGTGGTTCGAGGTAACATTTTTTTGCGGCCCTCTGACTCATGAAAAATTTAAGATTATATCAAGAAAAAGATGACATATACAGATATATATTTATATAAATAACTAATAAAATAAATACGTATTTTATTTAAGTATTTTATGCTATTTTATTTAAAAAATGCTTTTTACGTAAATAAAGGTATTAAGTTTTAAATCAAATGTACCTTGACCCGGCAAACGGTAACTCTAGTGGACAACACAGACCGTGCTACGGACATTCTAAAATCAGGAAAAAACAACATACAACATACTCCACGATACATCCAAAATTACACTATGCCCAAAACAAGATTTGCTAGAGGCAGAAAAGGAATTAAAAGAAGTGCACCCGCATTAGTCGTAGTTATAAAACACGTTTCAGTTTTAGCCCTCAAAGAGAATACAAATTGAAATGTTTGTGAAAAAAACCGCTATCGATAAGATTTAAAAGAACCCGTATCGGTGAACACACGGTGTAAGTGTCAGACTCATCTAGTCTGGTTTGCCAGTTACGGGGAATTGGATTTAGAGTTCCGATAAGGTGTACCTACTGAGAGTTTTTTTTCCTCCTAAATCTATTCCCATGATTCCTCCACGTAAATTCTACCTTCTGGTTTCTATTCCATTAAAATAATTAACTTACTTTATCCAACATGCGTTATTTATTATTATTATTATTATTAGCACCGCATCTTACTACCCGTTCGGGTTATACGCACTTACGCTAATGTGTAATGGTAGAGTGATTGTGAGATAAAATGAAGGACCTACATTTTAACGTGGGATCCGAACAACGGTGGAGGCCTGGTATTCCTCATATTCACAAGTTGTGATTAATACACGTCTTGTCAAGAGGTGAAGGAAGGGTTTGGCGATCAGATAGATCTGTGCCGGGACCTAGGATTGAACCCCAGACCCCCAGCACAGAAGTCCGACACCCTACCTATGTGTGTAAACTGAGGGGTATTGAGACGCTGTCGAACACCTCCAAACCTCTGTGACAAACTGAAGTGGTTACGACTGAACGAGCGTTAGACACCTCACTCCTCCTCCTCCTCCTCCGGTATTACCACACAAGGTTTCACAAACATTCACGGTGCAGTGGACTTGGAAATCAAAGGTGGGAGTTTAGGAAACGACGGGGTTTTAACACTTTTTATTACAAAAAAAAAATATTATTTAATTATTTAGCACCGCGTCTTACTAACCGTGCGGGTTATACGCTTGCGTACTAATTACGCTAATGGGTTAGGAATTGGGAAGATTAAATATTGAGAAAGTGAACCCGCATTTGCGTGGAGGGAGAGTGGAAAACCATTTAGAAAAACCAGCCCCAGTACACCCGACTGAGATTCGAACCTCGATCTCCCCGTCCTCGGTAGTTGAGCTCAACACGATTAGCGCGTTAGCTAACTACTCCACCGAGGCGGGTAAAAATAAAATATTGCTCCAGTAAAAACAAAGAGTTTAATTTTCTTCACATGGTAACATCAACAGTTGTTGAATATCCATCATGAGCATAGCAAAATTAGATTACGAACTTTTTAAATGACTGATAAAAGTTGTTATTAAATTCTAGGAAACCCTTGGCAGATATTCAACAACAGACTTAAGATTCCCACGTGAAGAAAATTAAACTCTTGTTTGTATTGGAAAAATATTTGATTTCTTAACAAACAAAAAAATGCTCTATATAAAAACTGCCAAATTACTGCCATTATCTCATGTTCCCTAAACTCCAACCTTAATAAACAACATAAATTCCGGTTTCTCTTGGAAAAGGTGCTTCACTCAACAGTGGGTGAATGATCTAAGGCAGGCATGTCAAACTCGTTTGATCATAGGAAGGTCCACGTTGAAAATTAGACATATATATATATATATATATATACATATACCAAGGGGGCTGCATTAATAAAAAAAAAGTTAAGTTAACAAAATGAAGACCCACCTACGTCCTACCATCATATGTTCACCTCAAATCGAGACACTTTTAGGGTTTTACTCGAAGAGAAGAATCCGTGGTGACGAAACTCTATTTATGTAGGTAGGTAGTAAGTAGGGTGCGGTTAGAAAAATACAGAGTTTCGCCCTACAACCCAAAGGGGAGTCCAAGGATCCTTTCCAGAAAAATGTAGCAAGAAATATTGATCAACCTAGAAGCTATTCAGAGGGGTCTTTCCTCTGAAAATTTTAAACATTTTAATTATTCTAGAAGCTTTTCAGAGCACTTGTCCGGAAATTTTTAAAAATTGGTTTCCTTTCGAAGCTATTTAAAGTAGTCTCACCTAGAATGTTTTTGAAAACTACATGCCCCTAGAAGGCATTTGGTATGGTCTTAATCTGGAAATTTTTGAAAATTAGATGCATCAGATCTAGAAGATATTTGGAATGGTACTCTCCCAGCAATTTTTTGAAAATTGGATGCCTCTGGAAGCTATTTGGAGTGGTCTTTTAACTGACAAATTTTTGAAAATTAATTTGAAGTCTGGGGGGAGGGGGTGGTAACTGCAACTGTGGGTGTGCCACTGATTAGTACATTACTTATTTAATATCATAATGATGGTTGTTAATTTTAGGGCATTTCTTGAACCTTGATTTTATTAATTTTTTAAACTGTAAATACGTTGTAGTTTTTCAATGGCATGAAGTTGTCCCCCTTCTCTTCTGTTAGGGCCTTGAGGCCGACCATTCTAACCCCTCAGTCACAATGAAACTCACGAGCAGCCGGACAGCCTAATATCCAAGGTCGTGGTAATGTTATCACAAGAGCCAGTCATTAAAAAAAAAGGGTGGGAGAGGTGAAAGGGGAAACGTTGATACCGAGAGAGGGGGGGAGGGTTGGCACTCACTCGCTGCGTTGATAACGCAACCAGTTGACTGGTAGCTCAGTCCCTCTATAGTGTTACTTCACTCGTTACTTAGTCCGGAATAGTTTCTACCGTCCTCAGTGAAACATGGTGTACCTACCAACCTTATTTGGGTGTTTACGGATAGCTCAGGTGAGTAGTCACAAACAGAATGAATAGTCAATGTCCCAAGAAACTATTTTAAATGTTTGTTTCTGCTAACCATTAGCAGCGGTTTGATATAATTGATGGAAACGCTGCAAATGACGGTTTATCTTGAGCTTTTAGTAACTAGTTACATTTATTTAGCACCGCGTCTTACTACCCGTTCGGGTTATAAGCTTAAGTACTAATTACGCTAATGGGTTGGTAATTGGGAAGGTTGAATATAGATGAAGTGAACTCGCATTCGCGAGGAGGGAGAGTGGGAAACCACGCAGGGGAAACCACCCCCAGTTCACTCGAGTGAGATTCGAACCTCGATCTCCTCGTCCTCGGCAGTCTAGCTCAACACGAAACTAGCGCGTTAGCTAACTACGCCACTGAAGCTGGTTTAACTAGTTAAAAAATATTCTTAGCACCGTGACTTACTACCTGTTCGGGTTATGTGCATATGTATTAAATACGCCAACGAGTAATTAATGAGGAAGGTTGAATTTAGAGGAAATGTACCCACATTTGCGTTGAGATTGAGTGTTAAACCGTTTAGGGAAAAAATCTAAGTACACTTAACTGGGATACGAGCCCGGATCTCCTGTCACCTGCAGTCGAGTCTATTACGAGCGTTACGACTTAAACCATTCGCCCACCCGAAGAAAGCAAAATTAGTCTAACGTTTAAAAAGCAGTTTTATTTCAAAGACAAACTATTTTGACGTAGTTTTATATCTATAAATGAGCTCATTACATTTTTCAAATGTGTAGTCTAGTAACTATCACAGCTATTCAAATTTTTTCGGAAGCTTTTATCCAATTAGTTGATATTAATAATATTTTTTTTAAATATATTTTATTTCATCATCGGCCGCATGTCTTGGTCAAGACCGCTAAGGCGCTGTTGCCTCAATTCCTTGACTAGCCGGCTCTGGTAGCTTTGTTAGTTCTGTCAAGGTCACTGATAACAATCTTTTTATCAAGTTTCTACGAGGAATTTTAAACTTTCAAACCTCCCCCCTTTCCACTATTTTAGGGACACTTTTAATTTGTGTATCAGAAAACCTTTTTAATATCAAGTGGTAAGATGGTCTTAAAATGTAGCTTACACATTCGGCCCATCTTTCTATTACTCTCCTCGGTAGTGTAGTTAGCTAACGCGCTAGTTTCGTGTTGAGATAGACTGCCCAGGACGGGGAGATCGAAGTTTCAAATCTCGGTCGGGTGAACTGGGGGTGGTTTTTCCTAAATTGATTTCCACTCTTCCTCCACGCAAATACGGGTTCACTTCCTCTAAATTCCACACTACCCATTCCTAATCTATTGGCGTAATTAGTGCTCAAGCGTATAACCCGATTGGGTAGCAAGACGTGGCGCTAAATACATTCTTTTTATTAAAATTATTATTATATTTTGTTGGTTTTTGTTGGGCTACCCTACTCGGGCCTCCCCCCTCCCCCTCTCTTTTCCATGAATGCGCCCTTGATTATCCATAGGTCAATTCAGAACCAATTAATATTGGTTGTCATTTAGAAATCTTCTCTTGATCTTTCATCTCGTCTTTGTTTAGGGTTCGTTGAACTACAGCGATTGTCTGAGCAGAACTTTGGAAGTTGCGCTACTCTTTTAGTAACCAATTGTTTAACTTGAGCACCGCGTCTTACTACCCGTCTGAACTACACGCTTTTAATTACATTGATGAAGTACGAATGAAGAAGGTACCATTTTAAGGAATTGTACCCACGTTTATGTAGAGGGAGAGTGTGAAATCACTAGTGAACAAATGTACTCTCTGTATACCCGACCTATATTCGAACCCTGACCTCCTCGTCTTAGGCAGTCTAGTCCAACACGACCACGCGGCCACCGAAGTGGATTAAATTAATTTTTAAGTCAAGTGTTTTAAAACCATGATTGGTGCGGTGGGTGTCATCCATGGTTTCTCCAATAAGCTTCTAGCCGAGGAGGAATATAATAATATTATAGATGCGGTGAATCCGAATCTTAAACTTTCTTTATAATCTTGAAAACAAGTTCGAGTCTCTAAATCTTTAAAAAGGTAGATTTTAGTTTAAAGTGAAAATATTTGAAAATATTATTTTCAAAAATGATTGTTTTAGTATTGGAGTTCTGACAAATGATATTTTATTTGTCATGTCTCTTACTTAATAAACAACTACGAGAACACTTTTTTCAGTAAATTAATTATATTAATACACGTTTGACCTTTTTTGTTACTTTGTTACTCTCCCAACCACACAAGTCTTTTAAAAATTGTTACATCAAGATAAGGTCTTTATATTACTGTATTCTAGATACTTTTTGAAACTCTTACGAATATCGAATCTGTCGAATATCATAGGATTCAAGGAAACCGAGGATTCGAGCGTTATAACTCTAACTATAATATCTAATACTGGGGGGAGTTCAACACCCAAAACAACCCCTTTCGGTACTGTCCTGAGTTTAGTTACCTCTGAATAGAAATTTGTGGCAAGATTATATCCATAGGTGAATCGCCATATAAATAACCTTTTAGTAAATAAAGAGATATCCGTATTAGGTAGGGATAAGAAAGGTAGGATTTTAGAGGAAATATTACGAAACCTGCCGGATAATATACGCACTTAAAAGCCACCGACCGGGATTCAAACGCAAACTACTTTAAGAAAATCTCAAGAGATAGTGGTTCATTTTAGAGCTTTTCCACTTGCTTCGGTGGCCGTATGGTCTAAGGCGTCACTCTCACAATAGACTAGACTGCCGATGACTCGAATCACGGTTGGGTATAACCTACTAAGGTTATCTCAAAAGGGTCTTTCACTATCCCTCCACGCGAATACGGGTACACTTCCTCTAAATACAACCTTCCTAATCCCTAACACATTAGCTTACTACCCATTCATGGTTATATTCTAATGTACTCATTACGTTAATGGTTTAAATGATTAGGGAGGCTATATTTAGAGGAAGTGTACCCGCATTTGCGTAGAGGGAGAGTGGGAAAACATTTTGGAAAAACCTCAGTACAACTACCGAGATTCGAACCTTGATCTCCCCGTCATCGGCAGTCTAGTCTACTGCGAGAGTAGCGCCTTAGACCATGCGGCCACAGAAGATATGCATATAGCTCTAGTAGGTAGTAAGACGTGGTGCTAAAAATAAAATTTAAAAATAAATAAATAGCAGAGCTTTTTTATTATTTTAAATTATTACTTTTAATGAAAGGGCTATCTAAAGGCTTAATTCAAGGCGTAGGGCTTTTGAAATGCACCCGCATTAAAGTGTGGAGAGGATTTGAAAACAACAGTAGAAGGATATCCCATCCCATGAACTTTATAATAAAAAACAACTATGCCCTACATGTAAATATGTCACGGTCGCAGCACTACATGTTGAGCTTGTATCAATAATTCAAACGTAATTCCTTGACAATTCAAGGTCGATCATAGCGTCATCGGGAAGAAGGGGGAGGGGAGTGCTTGCAAATTTTTTTAAGTTTCATTTCTTCACCCAGAACTCCGAAAAGAAGCAATCTCATGCTGAAATAAAATATAAGAATAATGTGTACGTATAAATTCCTTTGAACAATAATCATGAAATAAATGCTTATCCCTCTGGTTTTATAAATTACTATGAGTAGTCGTAGCCGTCTTAGCCAGGAAGAGATGTTTTTAGCTTAGTGATATTAAGTGGGAGGTAACTTGGAAGAAGGCCCCTTTCACACGAGCGCGCGTGAGCTGGCTCGCGAGGAGTAGGGCATTGAGCCTTATGGAACCTTTCACACGAGCGAGGTGTCGGCTCTAGCGAGCCAATTGCCAGCTCTCCCGAGCCGGCTCTGTCTACCACTAGTAGGGCATTGAGCCTTATGGAACCTTTCACATGAGCGCGCGTGAGCTCAAGCTCACTACAGAAATAGCCTGATTACAAGAGTTTTTTTTTTTTTAATTTCAGACCTCATTCTTCGGTAGATATCGCGCAATGCTCCCGACAGTTAGATAAATTCATTTTATTAATATAAGAAAACAGAAGTAACCGGCGCTCACCGGTGTAACCACGCAATGCAGACAAATAGACATAAAAAAACATCTTCGTTATATTTCTTCCAACCCAATTTTTAATCAATTAATAAAAAAGTCTAATCAATATTTCAAAATTCCACTGTTGAGGTGCACATGTTTGTACATAGAGGCTACTAATTTTGAAATTTCATCCCTTTGTTTGCGGTAGATATTACGCAATGTTCTTTACAGACAGACACGCATACGGTCGAACAAACTAAAACTATTAGGTACTTTTTTTTTAATTATATTTTTAAATGTTTTGAGCTGGGGCTGGGGGAGTTCTCTTTCCCCCACCTCTAAATCCACCTATGGAACATAAGAAGAGACCGGGAAATAAAAATGACGATGATGACGTCAGCTTCCAAGATTTTAAGCGATAATATAGTGTTTTTTTTTAAATCAATGGGTGTCCTTAGTGCTCTTGACCGCTGCAGGACCTAGTACTATAAGGTGCGCTTTGGCATAGAGCTCTAGTCTGACCTGGCCCATCTACGCATCGTGAGTCAATTTTTATATAAAGGTTTTCAACTGAGACGTTTAGGTTTTAGAGATGTAAATAGGAACTTCCGAAAATCTTGGCGGGTGCTCAATATGAGGGTCGAGTGGTCTAAGGGAGGGGTTTCTAACTGGAGCACACCAAGCTACCTGCAAAAGTAATCTACTGTAGTAAAATTTACGTTTTTAGCTGAGAATCAGGAGAAAAAACCATGAAAGCTCCTCCAAGTGAGGTTATACCGATACCGGTTTTTATGATGCTGATGCGGATTTGGACCCGTGTGTGCCCCACGTTGGGCGCCAATTATAGTGATACCGGTTTTTATTGATGCGGATGTGGACCCGTGTATGCCTTAATACGCACTTGGTATCACACGGCTACGAGGTTCTGATTGTGTGTATTTCCTACTGTAGGATTGCTTATTTGTGACTTGTTGAAATTAGTAGAGATTTAACACTGTACACGATTTTCTTTACTAATTTCATTTTCAGTATAATAAGTTTAACATTAAATGATACAGTCTTTTATTCGTTTACGAAATGGTGTGGAGAGCCAGAGCTAGTGCTGTTACAGACTGAGATTTTCTCTGTATTACTATACGCACAAGCTGCTTATTAATGACCTACCCGTTGCTTCTTGGACCCCTTGTCACCATTGTTAAAACTAACTAATAGGAGAACTCCTGGCAACCTGATGTTGTGAAGGCTAACTTCCTATTTGGTAAAGGGAGCCAGCACATTACCTAATTTTCAAATAGAACGAAGGGAGTTTTTTTTAAAGAAAGAAAATTTTAAAACGTATTATATTGAAACTATTCTGAAAATTCCTGATCATCCATGAATGAAGTATTAAAAGGAAACTTTACATACAGTTCTTTAAGGAAAAATACACTTCATCCATAAATTTTTAAATAAACGAGAGGGGTCCAAAATAGTACCATTATATTTTTCATGTTTAATTTCTTCCTTAAATCTGTTGTTTTGTATTTACGTGTCTGTGTGATCAAAGATAATATATTTTCGTTGGAAAAATTGTTTTATATTTAGTTATACATGTTTAAATTGCTTATTATTTCATTCACAATTAAATACCTACTCTCGGCTTTGCATAAATTGACAAAAATTAGCCGATTATGACTAGTCTCGTGGACTCAATTGCGGCCCTCGGGAACTTTTTAAGTTGGAAATCCTTGGTTACTCTCGCAATAGACTGGACTGCCGATGACGGGGAGATCAGGGTTCGAATCTCGGTCGGGTGTACTAAGGGTGTTTTCCCTCTTCTTTCCACTCATGTGGGTTTGCTTCCTCTAAATTCAACCTTTCTCATCCCTAATAAATTTGCGTAGTTAGTACTGATACGTAAAACCCGAAAGCGTAGGAAGCGGTGCTGATTTTTTTAAATACTCTAGCTAGGATATTTATTCCTATTATAATTTTAATCACAAATTAAATCAATGGCCTCTGAATATTTTTGAAATTTGGTAGAATATTTTTTGAAAAGAATTATTTCAAGTTTTCAATACATAGATAATTTAATTTGAAACGAATTTTCAAACCTAACAACGCTCACCAGTGAAATATTATACTTTCTTAATTTTACCGCATCTCACTACCTGCTCAGGTTTATACGTGTATTACATATTAATTACGCTATTTTGTTAAGAATGAGGAACGTAGATATTAAATCAGTGTTTCTCAAAGTGTTGGTGGTGGAGGGCCACCAAATTAAAGTTATGGCCACTGAGGGACCACCAGGGAGGGCCCTTTGAAAAGGGGAGGCTGAAAATTATACAGGAAAAATATAATTTTGGGCAATTACACTTTAGGCAAATAAATAAAAGAAACTTTTTTTCCCTAAATTAATTGTTAAAAAAATCACATAATTACATTGAATTAGTAAGTAATTATTGCTATTTGATTATATTGGCATTCTAAAACCTCATAATTTTTGATAAATACTTCCTTTTCAATGGGACTTGTGTCTACCGCGCAAAGAAATAGAGCATAGGATGTATACTTCATATTTAACTTTTGCATTTACAAATTTCTGTATTACTTGTAATCAACCTTCTTTAATTCATTATTATTGCTAAACTTCCTAAGATCCTGCGGACCACTTAATAGTCTGTCATGTTGACCCACTTCGGTGACCGCATGGTCTAAGGTGCTACTCTTGCAGTAGACTAGACTACCGATAACCGGGAGATCGAGGTTCGAATCTCGGTCTGGTGTTACTGAGGGTGGTTTTTCCCTAAATGATTTTACACTCTCCCCCACGCAAATTCGGGTGCACTTCCTCTAAATATAGCCTTCCTAATCCCTTAAACCATTTGAGTAATTAGTACATAAGCGTAAAACTAGAACGAGTAGTAAGACGTGGTGCTAAGAAGAAATAGGCTGTTGCGGACCACACTTTGAGAATCTCTGTCTTGGAGGAATTGTTGTTTTATTTTAGAGGTAGAAGAGTGGGAAGTAAACCATCCAAAACCAGTCGCGATTCACTTAACCGGGATACTAGCTCAGACTCCCCTTGCCACGGGCAAACAAGATTAAATGAGCCTAACATAATTAGACGACGCGCCCACCGACTTTGAAATATCTTACTGTTATTTTTTTATTATTTGAGCTAGACCCTATTTAACACGCACTTTCTAAACCCACTGATTATATCAGAACACTACTTATAAACTAACTTAAATCTAGAACAGACACAACACCCAGGCCCCCGACCTTTAATTCATCACTGAAAGAGGAAACCCACATTTCACCAATGATACATTATTTGGCCATGCCAGGAATCCAACCCGGGACCCTTAGCTCAGCAAGCAGACACGCTACTGACTGAGCTAAGGTGCCGAAAAAATAATCTTAATGTAAATCTAATAATTTACATTTTGTAAGATGAGCACTGGCCGGGCTGTATATTGATCCTGATTTTAGTCTGTATAGCAAAACAAAAGATAGTATTTTAACTCTATCGCAAAGGAAACAGATGCAGTAATACAAGGGCTAAGAACTGTAACTTTTATGGGATACCATTAACGTTTATTGGCTATTAAACCAAAGTTGAAAAGAATCACTTCTTGTGGTTTACACCTTTCACAAAGAGATTTACTCACTCTTGTTTTATTTAGTTGTCTTTGTGGATGTGGATAATAATTATAATCCCGTTATCACCGCTCTTCTTCGATTCTCGAACGAGGCCCGGTTTCAAACGAGCATAGCGGGCCAGCTCGAGGGACAGTTCTCGGTAGGGTGGCCAGCAGCTGGAGGAGGCTATACTATTGGGTAGAGGACTTCATCATAAACATCAAACGACACTGCCTACTTATGGTTCGGCCAGACTGACAAGCGTGAGAGCGAGCGAGCGTGCAAGCGACTGGGTGGCCAGACTGGCGAGCGCGTGATTAGCAGATAGCTCTAGATAGTTGTTGACGAGGAGGCTCCGAATCTTGGCTCAGTGAACTGAGGTTTTTTTTTAAAAGTGATTTATTGTTGTGGTTTTCTCATCCTCTCTCCACGCTAATGGTGATTCTTATTTGTAAAGGCCTACTTTGATAATATTGAAGTATTTTTAACATCTCAGTTTTTATATATATATATATATAAAATATATATATATATATATATATATATATATATATATATATATATATATATATATAATATATATATAGGTATGGTATATCTTACCAATTAAATTAGGCCGTTAGTAGAAAGTGTGCTAAACCTATCGATAATAATAAAAATGTCAAAATGAGAAGTTTCCTGGCACTCAATGAACCAACATACAATAATATTGCCTAGCGCCTGTAAACTAGACTGTACCGGGTGGAGCGCGCGCGCTCCAGTCTGGCCACCTCTCATTATAACCAATGTGCTCTATTTTATATTTTAGTCGCTCGCGCAGTCTGGCCGTCCCCTTAGGGATTTTGAAGTTTTTTGCAAAGCTGGTTGCGTCTAAACTTGAAGCACTCAACGCTAAGCACTATCATCACACTTAGGGCCTGCGACACAAGTGACGAACACGTCATTGCCAACAAACTGGGTAGAATTTTATTATTTGTTTATTGTATAAAATTGACCCAAGCGATGAGAAACTGTTGTTCCTAATGCTTCTAAACAGAAAATGGAAGAGGAAAATGAGGAAAACAACGCTTACGCGTCCTATACTACGTAATCTGCTGTAGAAAGGCTTGTTCTACACACTCTGTGATGATTTGAAGCATTCCAAAATGATGGGACGACTTTCTACTTCACTAATAAAATCTTCTATGTTAGTTAAATCTAAACTCGTGGCTAGAAATATGAAAGCAACAGTGTGCTAGACCTCGAATTAACAAATGACTGATTGTTGGTATTCGGCAGAACTACATACAGTGTCCGACACATGTGTCACAGTGTGAAAATACCCTTAGACACCAATGTACAAAATAAAAAGGAAGGGAAGAAATTGAGCAATTCACCCTGAAAGGTTTCTTGTTTATCTCCTTATATAACCTCCCCTCTTCCGCTGACGAGTATACACACTCACTCCACTGTTTGTTCCAATACAGCTTTGACTCAGGGCCGTTGCACAAAATATATTTTGGGGAGAGGGGGAGGGTTAACCAGTGTTTTTCCCAACTCTAGGCATTTCGAAATTAGAAAAATTCCCAAGTGACAAAGGAGAGTACTAGGGCAATGTCCCAGGAAATTTGTGAGCGATAATCAAGCTTTGAACCAAGGTTTTAGGCAACTGTATTTTAAATGTATTTGTTGATCCTGGATTTTCCAAGCTACAAGGTTTTTTCAGTGCATAAGTAAATAACTTGAATTATTATTTATTTCAGTTTACTTGAATCTGAGCTAAATATCCAATTGGGCTTGAATATATATATTTAGATTTGCAGTTATCGTTCAAATCGTGTATTTTTAGATAAAAAAATATAACTGACTTTACTACAGTGGTTTCCAACATTTTGTAGTTTATGACCACACTAACGGGATAGGTAAAATTGAGAGGAAATGTACCCTTATTTGCATAAAAGGATATTAGGATAAACTACCACTGGCTAGAATTAAAATCCTTACTTCCCCTTCACCAACAAACCAAACCAAACGAGCGTGACGTTGAACCCGCATGTCCACTAATGCCTGTTTTAATTATAATAAATTACTTATAATAATGATTATATGTGACTAATATGTAGTAAAAGAGAATCAACAAGCCCGGGGATTGCAGATGATATATGGTATGCTAGCAGCATTACAAGGCTGCCACAGTAAACAAGTCAGTAAGAAGCTATCAGAATGGAATAGCCAAAAGGAATCTAAACAGTAAATAGGTCGTTTTTACCGCTTTAACAACTTACATTTATATTAGAATTTCGCATCTTCCTATAATCATTAAAATCCTTGAAAAAGTAGATATAAAGCTGAAACCTCTATATTGTGACCCACCCAAAACACGCCGCGACCCCCAGGTTGGAAACCGCTGCTTTATTAGAACACACTTGGAAGCAAAATAGTAACCTCCCTGAGCTGTAGAACTCGCCCGTCACTTTATAAAAAAATAGCAATTTGGCCATATTTATTTAAAAACATTTTCAGCTGTAAAATAAAGCAATAAAAAATGGAATCTATCGATATTTCTACAGTATTTTGATACCTGTCTACCAATGTCCTGCTTCATAACTTCATGGAAGTTGCCCTAAAATGTTAATACTGTTACGTGAATAAACTATTCAAAACATATTGTTATTTAACTCGTAAGGGTGAAGGGGCTTCCCCTGACATTTTATTAAATAAATTATGGCAAATTTGAAATCACCATTCTAAACAACATGGTTATACGAAATTTCATGCAAATCGAACACTAAATAACAAATTTAAAAATGTACCCCAAATTTGAAAATGTTAAAGGGTGAGTAAAAAAACTTAGTTTTTGTTTAATGTAGCCTACTGTAACAACATTCATGACGCTGGTCTGACTCCTCTCATATGAAACAATGACTAGAGAACCTTGTAACAACATTCATGACGCTGGTCTGACTCCTCTCATATGAAACAATGACTAGAGAACCTTGTAACAACATTCATGACGCTGGTCTGACTCCTCTCATATGAAACAATGACTAGAGAACCATGTAACAACATTCATGACGCTGGTCTGACTCCTCTCATATGAAAACAATGACTAGAGAACCTTGTAAACAAACATTCATGACGCTGGTCTGACATCTCTCATATGAAACAATGACTAGAGAACCTTGTAACAACATTCATGACGCTGGTCTGACTCCTCTCATATGAAACAATGACTAGAGAACCTTGTAAACAACATTAATGACGCTGGTCTGACTCCTCTCATATGAAACAATGACTAGAGAACCTTGTAACAACATTCATGACGCTGGTCTGACTCCTCTCATATGAAACAATGACTAGAGAACCTTGTAACAACATTCATGACGCTGGTCTGACATCTCTCATATGAAACAATGACTAGAGAACCTTGTAACAACATTCATGACGCTGGTCTGACTCCTATCATATGAAACAATGACTAGAGAAACTTGTAACAACATTCATGACGCTGGTCTGACTCCTCTCATATGAAACAATGACTAAGAAACCTTGTAACAACATTCATGACGCTGGTCTGACTCCTCTCATATGAAACAATGACTAGAGAACCTTGAAACAACATTCATGACGCTGGTCTGACTCATCTCATATGAAAACAATGACTAGAGAACCTTGTAACAACATTCATGACGCTGGTCTGACTCCTCTCATATGAAAACAATGACTAGAGAACCTTGTAACAACATTCATGACGCTGGTCTGACATCTCTCATATGAAACAATGACTAGAGAACCTTGTAACAACATTCATGACGGTGGTCTGACTCCTCTCATATGAAACAATGACTAGAGAACCTTGTAACAACATTCATGACGCTGGTCTGACTCCTCTCATATGAAACAATGACTAGAGAACCTTGTAACAACATTCATGACGCTGGTCTGACTCCTCTCATATGAAACAATGACTAGAGAACCTTGTAAACAACATTCATGACGCTGGTCTGACATTTCTCATATGAAACAATGACTAGAGAACCTTTTAACAACATTCATGACGCTGGTCTGACTCCTCTCATATGAAACAATGACTAGAGAACCTTGTAACAACATTCATGACGCTGGTCTGACATCTCTCTCATATGAAAACAATGACTAGAGAAACCTTGTAACAACATTCATGACGCTGGTCTGACTCCTCTCATATGAAACAATGACTAGAGAACCTTGTAACAACATTCATGACGCTGGTCTGACATCTCTCATATGAAACAATGACTAGAGAACCTTGTAACAACATTCATGACGCTGGTCTGACTCCTCTCATATGAAACAATGACTAGAGAACCATGTAACAACATTCATGACGCTGGTCTGACTCCTCTCATATGAAACAATGACTAGAGAACCTTGTAACAACATTCATGACGCTGGTCTGACTCCTCTCATATGAAAACAATGACTAGAGAACCTTGTAACAACATTCATGACGCTGGTCTGACTCCTCTCATATGAAACAATGACTAAGAGAACCTTGTAACAACATTCATGACGCTGGTCTGACTCCTCTCATATGAAACAATGACTAGAGAACCTTGTAACAACATTCATGACGCTGGTCTGACTCCTCTCATATGAAACAATGACTAGAGAACCTTGTAACAACATTCATGACGCTGGTCTGACTCCTCTCATATGAAAACAATGACTAGAGAACCTTGTAACAACATTCATGACGCTGGTCTGACTCCTCTCATATGAAACAATGACTAGAGAACCTTGTAACAACATTAATGACGCTGGTCTGACTCCTCTCATATGAAACAATGATTAGAGAACCTTGTAACAACATTCATGACGCTGGTCTGACTCCTTTTCATATGAAACAATGACTAGAGAACCTTGTAACAACATTCATGACGCTGGTCTGACTCCTATCATATGAAACAATGACTAGAGAACCTTGTAACAACATTCATGACGCTGGTCTGACTCCTCTCATATGAAACAAATGACTAGAGAACCTTGTAACAACATTCATGACGCTGGTCTGACTCCTCTCATATGAAACAATGACTAGAGAAACTTGTAACAACATTCATGACGCTGGTCTGACTCCTCTCATATGAAACAATGACTAGAGAACCTTGTAACAACATTCATGACGCTGGTCTGACTCCTCTCATATGAAACAATGACTAGAGAACCTTGTAAACAACATTCATGACGCTGGTCTGACATCTCTCATATGAAAACAATGACTAGAGAACCTTGTAACAACATTCATGACGCTGGTCTGACTCCTATCATATGAAACAATGACTAGAGAACCTTGTAACAACATTCATGACGCTGGTCTGACTCCTCTCATAGAAACAATGACTAGAGAACCTTGTAACAACATTCATGACGCTGGTCTGACTCCTCTCATATGAAACAATGACTAGAGAACCTTGTAAACAACATTCATGACGCTGGTCTGACTCCTCTCATATGAAAACAATGACTAGAGAACCTTGTAACAACATTCATGACGCTGGTCTGACTCCTCTCATATGAAACAATGACTAGAGAACCTTGTAACAACATTCATGACGCTGGTCTGACTCCTCTCATATGAAACAATGACTAGAGAACCTTGTAACAACATTCATGACGCTGGTCTGACATCTCTCATATGAAACAATGACTAAGAGAACCTTGTAACAACATTCATGACGCTGGTCTGACTCCTCTCATATGAAACAATGACTAGAGGACCTTGTAACAACATTCATGACCGGCTGTCTCCAGAACAATGTAGAACTTAACAACATCAGACCTGGTCTACTCCTCTCATATGAAACAATGACTAGAGAACCATGTAACAACATTCATGACGCTGGTCTGACTCCTCTCATATGAAACAATGACTAGAGAACCTTGTAACAACATTCATGACGCTGGTCTGACTCCTCTCATATGAAACAATGACTAGAGGACCTTGTAACAACATTCATGACGCTGGTCTGACTCCTCTCATATGAAACAATGACTAGAGAACCATGTAACAACATTCATGACGCTGGTCTGACTCCTCTCATATGAAACAATGACTAGAGAACCATGTAACAACATTCATGACGCTGGTCTGACTCCTCTCATATGAAACAATGACTAGAGAACCTTGTAACAACATTCATGACGCTGGTCTGACTCCTCTCATATGAAACAATGACTAGAGAACCTTGTAACAACATTCATGACGCTGGTCTGACTCCTATCATATGAAACAATGACTAGAGAACCTTGTAACAACATTCATGACGCTGGTCTGACTCCTCTCATATGAAACAATGACTAGAGAACCTTGTAACAACATTCATGACGCTGGTCTGACTCCTCTCATATGAAACAATGACTAGAGAAACTTGTAACAACATTCATGACGCTGGTCTGACTCCTCTCATATGAAACAATGACTAGAGAACCTTGTAACAACATTCATGACGCTGGTCTGACTCCTCTCATATGAAACAATGACTAGAGAACCTTGTAACAACATTCATGACGCTGGTCTGACATCTCTCATATGAAACAATGACTAGAGAACCTTGTAACAACATTCATGACGCTGGTCTGACTCCTATCATATGAAACAATGACTAGAGAACCTTGTAACAACATTCATGACGCTGGTCTGACTCCTCTCATATGAAACAATGACTAGAGAACCTTGTAACAACATTCATGACGCTGGTCTGACTCCTCTCATATGAAACAATGACTAGAGAACCTTGTAACAACATTCATGACGCTGGTCTGACTCCTCTCATATGAAACAATGACTAGAGAACCTTGTAACAACAATTCATGACGCTGGTCTGACTCCTCTCATATGAAACAATGACTAGAGAACCTTGTAACAACATTCATGACGCTGGTCTGACTCCTCTCATATGAAACAATGACTAGAGAACCTTGTAACAACATTCATGACGCTGGTCTGACATCTCTCATATGAAACAATGACTAGAGAACCTTGTAACAACATTCATGACGCTGGTCTGACTCCTCTCATATGAAACAATGACTAGAGAACCTTGTAACAACATTCATGACGCTGGTCTGACTCCTCTCATATGAAACAATGACTAGAGAACCATGTAACAACATTCATGACGCTGGTCTGACTCCTCTCATATGAAACAATGACTAGAGAACCATGTAACAACATTCATGACGCTGGTCTGACTCCTCTCATATGAAACAATGACTAGAGAACCTTGTAACAACATTCATGACGCTGGTCTGACTCCTCTCATATGAAACAATGACTAGAGAACCTTGTAACAACATTCATGACGCTGGTCTGTCCCCGGCATAAAACTCGCCGAATAAATATTAAATACTCTAACATGGGCAATCATATCTTAACTTGGCCGTGACGTCACAGACAAGCTACTTTCTACGTAGCCTATAGAGTGTTCAATTCTAGTCTACATTACTAACATTCTTTCCTATCTATTTCATATTGTTAATTTAATGACGTTGGGAGGGGATTGGAGGACAATAAACTCCTCTACCCCCTCCTCCCCTTGGGACAACTGACGTGGTTTAACTTCCTGTATGTTAATTTTAAAGTTGTTAGTTAACCTTGTAGGCAACTTAAAATAATATTTCTCTCTTATCCCCTTTCTTTTATACCAATGCTCATGTTGTCTAAGACGTTAGTCTCGCAAACTGTCGGCGAAGGGAAGATGGAGGTTTGAATCCCGGCCAGGTGCACTAAGGGTGTTTTACACGTGTGATTTATTTCCAATCCCTTTCCAAGCTGATGCGGGTGTACCTATAAAAAATGCCCACCTAATTTGAAACCCGTCGATTAAACCGTTAAAAAAAAAAGAACTTTTGGTTAAATCGCATTAACAAAAAAAAACCACTCCAAGGTTGTTAGCAACTTAATATAAGAGATATAGATGAGGATTGTAGAGAAAATAAAATACATTCGTATTGGCGTGGGGAGAGGATGATAAAACCACATAAAACAATCACACATCTAAAACCGCCCTCTTTAGAGCGCTTGCCTTTCTTTACCTTCCCATCAACTGCACAAGTCTAACGCCAGAGACTGCCCGGCCAAAGCTGCGGGACACGTGACGAAACACGATGGGGTAACAGTTCTGTTATACATATTAGTTGGTCGCTGTTTTGTCGTCTTCTTCCTGTCTTTTATTGGAGAGGGGTGTTCAAGGCCATCTTTCCCAAGGAGATCGCTTTCGCCTCATTAATGACCAAATGTTGGTGTGGTCAATTCATTTAATAATACAAGTGTAAATATTTGTTCATTAGGTAAGTGGGGAGAGGGGTGAAGGGTGGGGGTAGACTAACTCTTCGGTTGTATTGTCAAAACTAAAATATTTTAATAAAGATGTCGTAATCAATAAAACGCTTGTTTTGTTGGGTTTTTCTCTTTTCTCTACACCCGTTCTTTTATTTCTTTTTTTTAAAAGTGATTTTACTCTTTTAAAACGCAGCTTATGTTTGTGTAATAAAAACCTAAGTTACCCGCTTCAGTGGCCGAATGGTCTAAGGCGTCACTCTAGTATTAAACTGGCCTACTGATGATGGAAAGATCATGGTTTGAATTCCTCCCAGGTCTACTGAAGGTGGTTTTTCTTAAATGGTTTTCCACTCTCCTTCCACGCAGATACTGGTAGATTACCCTTAAAGGACTTTCTTCTTCATCCCTACATACGTCCCTACTGTATATAGAGTAGAGTCCCTACATCTGAATGATAGAAAAGCTACTCTATATACTTTCACGTATTCATACGTCAAGTCGCGTGATATGTAGCTGTCACTTTTGATAGATATTATCAATACCTGTAAAATAACACGGATCAAAAATTATATCAATGTTAACAGCAAAAAAAAGTCCTTTTTAAAAAAAACCTTCTCAAGAAAATTGGAGTGTACCTCACCCAACGTTGCGCTACATCAATGGGCGATACGAGTTTGGTAGAATTAATAGTGTATGTACCCGCATTTGCATGTAAATAATGGGAAACCGTTTATGAAAACCCGCCCTCAATACATCCGGCTAGGATTCAAACCCTGGACTTGGATTTGGGGCTATCTAAATGAAATAGCCCGCTTCAGTGGTCGCATGTTTTAAGGCGTCACTCTCGCAACAGACTGGGCTGCAGATGACAGGGAGATCGGGATCGAATACCGGTCGGCTGTATTGAGGGTGATTTTTATAAGCAGTTTCTCACTCTCCACCCACGCAAATGAGGGTACATTTCCTCTACAACCCTACCTTATTATTTTTACCTATACCATATGTGGATAACCCGAACGGGTAGTAAGACACTGTTGTTTAAAAACAAAACAAAGTTCTTGTTTTTTTAAACGCTGCGTCTTACTACCCGTTCGGGTTGTACGTGTATGTACTAATTACACTAACGGATTAGGGATTAGTAAGGTTCAATTTAGAGGAAATGTACCCACATTTGCGTGGAGGTTGAATGGACAATTATTTCTGTAAAAAAACTCAATACAACCGACCGGTATTCGAAGCCTTATCTCCCTATAACCCTATAAACGGCAGTTCACTCTATTGCGAGAGTGACGCCTTAAACCATTCAACCACCGACACGGGTAGAAGTAAAAATGTTATCTATGGCACCACAATGGTGATGAAGGAAACTTGAAATTTGGTCTTTTTTGGCCACTTGATCTTTGCCCGAGTGTTACAATTTTGGGAAATTCAAGGCCGGCCCTGGAATAACAGTTTTGTTTTTGTAATCAAATGATCTCTAAGTGTCTTTATCAGTTGTTAATACGTAGTGATTTAAAATATGTAGGCTCTTGCCGTTTGCCATGTAAGGCACTCGAGGTTCTTCATTGTCCTTTCTAGTTAACGTGTATTAACTTAACCTTGTGCAGCACACCTTGAGCCTAGTCTAAATACTCCGTAACTCGGTACCTTTCCCGACGTCTTACAGCCGCATCGGTGGTCACATGACCCAAGGCGTCAGTCTCGCTATATGGTGACGGGGTGATCCGGGTTCAAATCTTTGGGCCAGTTTCATAGTCAGATTTAGTACGCCTCAAGTGCGGCGCTATACTAAATACAAGACGTCACCTCGAAACTGGCCCATTCCATTTTGGTCTAGGTAGGTGTCGTCCTGTATTTAGTATCAACTCGCACTTCAGGCGTACTAAATCTGACTATGAAACTGGCCCTTTATCTCAAATTAAAATTAAAAGATTACATACAATTTCGAGGCTTATCTTTTTTTAACCACAAAATTTGAAACGCAATATTTTCAGCAAGTATGTGAGTGGCTTTATATCTCTTGTTGAAGTCATGTTTTTATGAGCGAAAATACACAAACATTGTAGGCCTACATATTATTTGATGCGCAAATTGAACCATTTTTAATCTGGTAAGTAAAGAGTAAATATTTGGTGCACCAACCTTACTCGCTAAATTTCCCATATTGGTTTCTCCAAAATAACGACCAGTTTCTAAATGCCATAATCTTAAATGTATAATTCCTACAATTTATAAAAACACGCGTCGGGCCGCAATGTTTGTACCGCACAAAATCAAGACTACGCGATCACAGACGGGTTTACATCTAAATTATCTTTTTTTTTAGTGGGGGTGGGGGGCATTTTCGACGAAAATCATGCCACAATCCCTTATGAAAGTCGTAGTAGGCCATTGTCATTTAAATCAGACGTGTCAAGTTCGTTTGATCGAAACGGATCACATTGAAAATTTAAAATAGCGAGGTGGGCACATTTTATAATATTTAATAGTACCACAATCTTTCAATAAGATACACCAATTTTATAAGACTTACGAATACAAAAATAAGCTTGAGATTAAATACAATTTTAAGACTTTCTATTTTTTAGAATATGTATATATTTTTTGAAGAAATGATGTGAATGCTAAAGTTTAAATCTGGTTTTGAATTCTCTTTCATTAAAATTCGTATTTGGTATTTTTTTAGTATCATAAAAAAAACTCACTAGTATTGTAAAATCCACTTTTTCGGATTTGGGGGTACATACAACGTAAAAAAAGATAATCTCGAGATTAAAGATGTTCACGATTACAATACTTTCTCTTTATGTGAGAAAGTAGAAATAAAACTAGTGAGGAATATACACCCTACTATGCCGATATGAGAGTATGTACGTTGTTGGCATATTTGTGACAACTGACTTGATTAAAACATTTAAATTTAATTCATATAAATTTAAAATTGTACTAATTTACTTAACAGATGTAGGACAATATCAGTCGGAAACAAGTCTTATCTCGAAAACGA
Source organism: Timema podura (assembly GCA_033556935.1). Classification (NCBI taxonomy): domain Eukaryota; kingdom Metazoa; phylum Arthropoda; class Insecta; order Phasmatodea; family Timematidae; genus Timema; species Timema podura. Next base: position 396,778 of record JAVRXN010000002.1, on the reverse strand, counting down.
ATGGTCAGCTCAAATTTCATTAAAGTTGAACTATTGACTTATCGAACTACCAGATAAAAAACAAAAGTGGTCCCCATGGGAATCCGATTATCTGTCGACCTGAATGTAATCTGTGTTTGTTATCTGTTGACACACGTGACCTCCCATGTTTACAGAGTCGTGTAGTGACCATGCGTGTCCTAGATTAGCGCGATCTTCCCTCCCCCCCCCCCCCAGACACCTGCCCAAAGTTCAATCACATGTGTGTTGTAACAAGCGACGCGCGTATAACATGGTCCGTAGACCGTAGAGTGAGTGCTCTGTTGTTGCGCAGTCAGAAGAGGAACACGTAACATCTTGTATTGAAGTGTCTGACACCGACCGAGGCAAGAAGGTCAGTTATTGGCTAACTCCCGGGACCGCATAGTCTGGTTTACTTCTTGCTTTATAGCACCGCGTCTTTCTACCCGTTCTGAGTTATACGCTTCGGTACTAATCACGCTAATGGTTTTAGGAATTAGGAAAGCTATATTTAGAGGAAGTGTACCTTCATTTGCGTGAAGGGTGAGTGGAAAACCACCCTCGGTACACCCGACCGAGATTCGAACCTCGATCTCCCTGTCATCGGCAGTCTAGTCTACTGCGAGAGTAGCGCCTTAGACCATGCGGCCACCGAAGCGGGTCTCTGGTTTATTGATGACGGGGAGTTCGGGGTACCGAATCCCAGCCCCGGATGTACCTCCACGACAATATGGGTAGTCCCGCTCTCTAAATTCCTCCTTCCTCTTCCTTATCTCATTAGTGTAAATATGTGGATAGCTCGTGAGCACGACATAATAATTAATTAGTCTAAATCTAATTCTGTTGGGACTAAAATAAATATGTTCAGGACGCCATAGCAAGAACCTTTTTAGAAAATATTTAACTAACATTGACAAAAAGTTATTATATTTATTTATTTTTTGTCGGTGACATGGTGTTCTAGGGGTAAGGTGTCAGACTTCTGTGCTGGGAGTCCGGGGTTCAATCCTCGGTCCCAGTACACATTTATCTGATTGCCAAACCCTTCCTTCACCTTTGACAAGACGTTTATTAATCACAACTTGTGAATGTAAGGAATGCCGGGCCTCCACCATGGTTCGGATTCCACGTTAAACTGTAGGTTCTCCATTTAATTTCACAATCACCCTACCTTTACACATTAGCGTAAGTGCGTATAACCCGAACGGGTAGTAAGACGCGGTGCTAGTAGTAATAATAATATTTTTTAGAGCCAGAGTATTTTTTTTATCCGTCCACGCTATCCGCATATTTGTATCGTATAGTATCGGTGGTTACATTGTCAAAGGCATCACTCTTGTGTTAGAATGGATTGCTGGTGACAGGGAGATCAAAGTTCAGATCCCGGTTTGTATACTGAATATAGTTTTTCCCCCCACACTTCCTCCACCCAAAGATGGGTACATTTCTTATGAACTTCTACCTTCCTGATCCCCATCTAAAAAGTGTAATTAATGTATGTTTATAACACGACATTGTATGTTGTATTGTATGACATTATATATAGCTGTAAAAAGTGCTTGCCATATGAATACATAAAAGTATATCCTGTAAAGTTCTGGACTACTAGATAAGATTCTTCGAATGGCGTTCCGCTTATATAAAGTGAACAGGATGTGATCCTCAGGCTGTGGGCAAGAAAAGTAAAGTGGAGTAGAGTTTGTTCCTGATAGGTTGTTACCTGGATGACAGTTCTAAAACCATATATTTAGGTTCTGGGCTGCCAACACCGTTTTGTTACAAATGTTAAGTTTTTTAATTACCTGTTATATTTTACATTTAAAATGACGTAAACTTAAGTTTTCTCACACTCTTACCATACGTTTTCATTACAGTTATCCAAAGTGACAGATGTCAGCTGTTGGCGTATGGATACATTAGGGACTATTTCTTGTAACATTTGAGCTGTCATCCAAGTAAACTAAGGCCGTGAATGTATTATAAGAGTGATTCGGAGCTGACTATAAGTATAATCTATGCACTAATAAACCTTAGCTTGAACTAAGATCCCAAAATAGTTGTACCATAGTCAGAATAAAAGAGGGTAAATTGCAAGAAAAAGCAGCAGTGTATGCTTAAGGGGAGTATATAGAACCACTTGGTGGGGGACGGGGGGACGGACAAACTTTCATTATATCCAGTTGGGAATCGAATCCCGACCTTGCGGGTGGGAGTCACTCCTGTACTAGCCCAACTCAGCTGGTTATCTAATTGGTATAACTCTATCTCTACACTTAAGTTACATGTTCTGGCTAAGTGCACTTGTCTCAAACTTGGTTCCAAACTAACCTTGTGCTCTAAAGTGAGCGTATACTCCATCAATTAAATAAATAGTAACTAAACAACAAACTAAAATCCACGAACGTAACTTAAAACCACTTTATATTTTGTTTGTAAGACGTAATACTGCCCTCTCATCGCAATGGCGAAATGTTGTTAGGAGATTGTTAAAAAATACTACGTAACGCACAAGCCCATAGAGGATAAAAACTGGAGAGAGAGAGAGAGAGAGCGAGCCTTTGTTTCGCACGCACAAACTCAGGGAGACCAGGAGAGACCGCCTTTGTGTTAAACTCACAAATACAAGGAGGATAAAAACTAGAGATATAATATCTGTTTATAGCGCACAAACCCAATAACAACTTGTAATGATTCTGTTTTGGACCCCTCTCATATATTCAAAAAGTCATGAGTGAAGTGTAATTTTCTTTAAAGTGCTATAAGCAATTTATCCTTTTAATACTTCATCCATGGAAAATCACGCGTTTTCAGAAATAATTTCAAGAGGTAGGTCGTATATAAGCCGCTTGTGCGTATGAACACACACAGTACCGGCGACATAAATCTATAGAACTCGGTCATAAAGACAGTGCCGGTAGCATAAATCTAGAGAACGGTGTAATATCATATGAGAGTGCCACTAGAGTACACAGAGAATGTTAGCGAGTAAATAATATGTAGTTCAACAAAAATGGTATCATTCCATATAATATCTTCGTACTGAAGGTATGATCGTCTTAATAAACCGTGGGCAACATCAAAAGTCTTGTTTATTTAATAACGTTATTGATAGTGTTCAATCACAGGGCACTACAATCTGTACCACTTTAATTAGTGCTCAATCGCGGGACAAACAATCCACATAGCATCATAAACTGGAGAGCCTACCTTTGTTTATAAGGCACAAACCCAAGTAGGAAAAAACAGGAGAGGCCGTCTCTCTTGATAACAGTTCAGAGTCGACCCCTGGGTAGGGATGTGTTGTCGAAGGAAAAGTATCGATAACAGTAAGTATCGGTATCGAAATTTTAATCTGGAAAAAAGGGTTTATTTAATCTAGTATTAATAATTTCTTACCCGATTCGGTGTTCGCGTGGTCTAACTCGCTAATCTCGTGTTGGATTAGACTGACAAAGACAGGGAGATCGGAGTTCGATCCCGGTCGGGTGCGTTGAGGGTGGTTTTCCCTGAATTGATTTCCACTCTCCCACGCAAATTTGGGCGCATTTATTCAATTAAGTCTTCCTAATCCCTAACCATTAGTATAATTAGTATATAGGTGTATAATCTGAACCGGCAGTAAGATGATGTGTTACAAAAAAAACCTCAACTTTTGCATCATCATTGTATTTCCATTTTTATTTAAACACGGAAAATTATAATGGTCTTTAATAGTTTAAAACAAATTTTACAAGATGCTTTTTCGCTATCTAACATCTCTTTTTTTAAGTACCGCGTCTTAATATCCGTTCGTGCTATGAGCTTAGTTATGCTAATGGTTAGAAACCGGGAAGGTTGAATTTAGAGGAAGTTAACCCGCATTTGTGTGGAGGGAGAGTAGAAAATCATTTAGGAAATCACCCCCCACCCCCAGTTCACCCGACCGAAATATGAACCTTGATCTCCCCGTTCTCTGCAGTCTAGCTCAACACGAAATTAGCGTGTTAGCTAACTACGCCACCGAGGCGGGTTCCAACTTCTTAAAAAACTTTCATAGTTAACTTTTGGGAGGCCGAGCAGTAAGTTACTATATTTGGTGTACCAACTGAGACAGAGCAGTAAGTTATTATATTTGGTGTACCAACTGAGACAGAGCAGTAAGTTACTATATTTGGTGTACCAACTGAGACCGAGCAGTAAGTTACTATATTTGGTGTACCAACTGAGACAAAGCAGTAAGTCACTATATTTGGTGTACCAACTGAGACAAAGCAGTAAGTTACTATATTTGGTGTACCAACTGAGACACAGCAGTAAGTTACTATATTTGGTGTACCAACTGAGACACAGCAGTAAGTTACTATATTTGGTGTACCAACTGAGACACAGGAGTAAGTTACTATATTTGGTGTACCAACTGAGACAGAGCAGTAAGTTACTATATTTGGTGTACCAACTGAGACAAAGCAGTAAGTTACTATATTTGGTGTACCAACTGAGACACAGCAGTAAGTCACCAGATTTGGTGTACCAACTGAGATGGACTTCTGTTTATATTAAATCATTTTTTCTGGTGAGGCCCCTTAATAGTTCAATCATGACAAAAAATAGTGCCAACACACGATGGTTACTTTTCTTGTTAGATCAAGTTTGCCATAAATAGTTCAACTCATTCTACCGAATTTACTTTGGTCATTTAATGCAATTAAAATAATATTACATATTTAGATGACGTTCCTTACTAGATCGCTCGTGCAAAAAAAATAATTAAAAATCTGTGATGACTTTCCTCTGTAGAGAATTCAGGATAAAATTTCTCCAATAAAATTTCTGAACCTTAGCAAAATTACCAAGTGCACTTCGTCTACTATGTAAGTTAGCAAGCTTACCTTGTGTTTTTTCAACATGGCGTCACTTATAAGATTGATTGATGAGTATGTGACCCAAAGGTCGGTTTGATGAGCTTTCCCTCCATCCGGAGCTGGGCATGCACTCAGACCTTCGGCTGGTTAGTGATACCCTCGCTATCTGGTAGAAAGTACAGGTACTAGGGAAGTTCAGAAAGTGCTGTAGCTTCCCATTGCTTTCCGCACTGAAACCCTACGAGCGAGGGAGAAAGAGCCTACCAATTTTGCCGGTAAGGTATTTTCACATACCTTCCAGGAATCTTTTACATTCCACAATCAACATGGGACTGACAGCTTTACTTCCTCTCCGAAGAAAGTTGTGCTACAGATTTTTATCGCTCAAGACAAATCAGTGGACTTCCGCTGGGTTTGAACCCACGAGCATCGGGTACCGAGGCGAGCACTTTACCCCAAGACAACCGAAATCGACGCTTATTAGATAGGGTCAAGGTAAGACTGCTACCTTTCAGGGTAAATGAAGAGACTTAGGGCCAGTTTCATAGTCTGGCTTGCTGCCTCAAGTGTGACTTAGGGCCAGTTTCATAGTCTGGCTTGGTGCCTAAGTGTGACTTAGGGCCAGTTTCATAGTCTGGCTTGGTGCCTCAAGTGTGACTTAGGGCCAGTTTCATAGTCTGGCTTGGTGCCTAAGTGTGACTTAGGGCCAGTTTCATAGTCTGGCTTGGTGCCTCAAGTGTGACTTAGGGCCAGTTTCATAGTCTGGCTTGGTGCCTAAGTGTGACTTAGGGCCAGTTTCTTAGTCTGGCTTGGTGCGGCGCTAGACTAAGTACAAGATGGCACCTTCCTACATTTGAATGGAACGAGCCAGTTTGGCATAAGAAATTGGCCCACTCCATTCTGGCTTATCACCGCAACTTAGTACCAGTTCGGGCTGTACGCATATTAACTAATTTCACTAATGTGTTAGGGATAAGAAAGATTGTATTTAGAGGAAATGTATCCGCATTTGCGTGGAAATAAAACGTAAAAATCCATTTAGGAAAAATACTTCTAACTACACCGGACCGGGATTTAAACCCCGAGCTCCCCGTCATCGGTAGTCCAATCTGTTGAGAGATCGACACCTTAGACCATTCGACCACCGAAGTGGGTTGTTCTAGAATTAAGTTAGTTTATTAGTCTTGTGTTTATATAACTAGTTGAGACAGAAAGTGAATGTTAAGTACCGGAAGTCTTACACCCTAGCTGAGTAGGTAGTCAGTCTCTCTGCTCACTGAGCTAAGGCCAGAGTCCTGTGTTTGATTCCCAGTAGGCCTATATCTGAAAAAAGTTATCGTTGGTTAAATGTAGATGTTCCCGTTCACGGTGATGAATGATGACTTAATGGCTGGGGGCTGGATGTTGTGTCTGTTCTAGATCTAAGTGAGTTTATAAGTTACGCGGGGATGCGATCAGTTGATTCAGAAAGTGCACTTTAAATACCTCAAATAAAAATAAAGTACCGGTAAAAACCCACAATATATTAATTAGCTTCTCAAAGAAGTTCTGTTTCGTCTGAGAGGGTTAGTCTACTTCCTATAGGAGATTTCATGACGGCACCAAGTTCAAATCCGGGTCGTGGACCTAGCAGGAGTGGGGATTTTTCAGGCACAAGTGTTTGGAGACCATCAATTCTCATCAGTACCTTTAGGGTTCGACCAGACTTATAAAAATGTCAAAATGAGAAGTTTCCTAGCACTCAATGAACCAACATACAATAATATTGCCTAGCGCCTGTAAACTAGACTGTACCGGGTCGAGCGCGAGCGCTCAGTCGCTCCGGTCTGGCCACCTCTCATTATAACCAATGTGTTCTATTTAATATTTTAGTCGCTCGCTCGCTAAGTCTGGCCGCCCCCTTACTTGAAACACTTAAAATAATAGGTTAGTTATAACTGCAAGAATAAACAGTGCGCAACTAGATTTTTTTTAAATCTAGCCTATATAATAGTTTAATGTAGGTAACCTTTAGTAATCGCGTCCAAACTGTTTGAACCGTGCCATTTTAAAGGTTGTTAATTTTAAATAGAGTAGTTCGGGGGTTAAATTTTTTTTTTAATGTTACCGTCGGTTAAAGGTTAGAAGCTATAAGTTTGCCAAATTTCAAGTTTCTAGCTCATCTGTAAGTGGGTAAACATTAATGTCAGTGAGTGAGTGAGTCAGCCATGTGGCTTTATAGTAGTATAATTATTATACTTTCTCTCGAACCCTCGGAGAGTGAAGTATTATTGTGATCGTTCGTAAAAAAAAAAGTGACGTTTTATGTTCCCTGAAACCAAAATAGTTGTTTTTGCAATGTTGTCTGTCTGTATCTCGGCCAAGAGCCGAAACCATTTTACCCATCGTGCTAAAACTTAATATCTTGGGTGAAATATGGTGGATTTTGTTGGATTAAATACAAAGGAACAATATCCAGATTTCAATAACAAAAAAAAAGTTAAGGGAGTAATTTTCCCTCAACCAAAGCACCGTGTCTTACTACCCGTTCAGGTTGTACGCCTATGTACTAATTACTCTAATGTGTTAGGGATTATGAAGGTTGAATGAAGAGGAAGTGTATTCGAATTTGCGTGGAAAACAATTTAGCAAAAAACCACCTTCAGTACACCCGACCGGGATTGAACCCCGATTCACCCCGTCGTCGTAATTCAAGTCAATCGCGAGTGTGACGTCTTAGCGGTCACCGAAGCGGATATTATTTGGAACCGGCTATTTTAACGGGCATATTGGAACCAAAGGCAAATATCTACATATACTCTATTCACGGTAGGAATTACTTTCTGAAAGGTCTTTTTTCCTACCAATATCCTACTATATAATAGATTTCTGGTAGGGAAAAGGGCCTTTCAGAAAACAATTCCTACGCTAAACAGACGGTATATATAATCTTCATCTGATGTCTCCCGGTCCTCCTTCCTCCACTTCCAGACACTCCAGAGAGAGGAAATTCAGTATGGACGCTATGGAGCATACCATCTTTATGAGAAAAATTCGAAACTTGAAAAATTCACAATGATGGATACAACTTACAAATTGAACCAGTTTTGGATGAATAACAGGGAGGAAACTTCCCACGAGATCCAAAATTTTGCCCAACGGGAATAGTTATAATCATAAGTTCGTAGATAAAGAGGAAGTAAAATTAACATGTCTACTGTTTTGACAAAGCAAAACTCGTTGTTACTGAAATCATCCAGTTAAAAGTGTTTTTGTCGGTTCCGGATTTTATTGGGAAGGTGTGAACTGTGCAAGTTCTGTTATTTGTCTCAGTTTATTGTTGCGTTTGATCAGTCTCTTATTTTTGACATTGTCATTGACATTGTGAAGAGGATCGCGGGAGAAGGTGGAAAGTGTGTTCCATGGAGCAATTACATAATACAGAGAAAAATAAAGTCACTACCATGTAATGACAAGATATGCTTACAATAATATTTTGATGAATGTTGAAGAGACAGCTTCTGCTCTGAAGATGACACCTTTGCACCGTAAAGTAACAAGAAACCTACAATGTTAGAAAAACGGCTCATGAAGCTGTAGGCCGTAAGGCATGTAGGTTGAGAAAAGTTAAGTATACTTGCATTTTTTATATAATTTTATTTTTTGCCAAAATAAATCAAATATTTCTTCATTAAAAACATAAAGTTTAATTTTCTCCACCTGACCTCAACAGTTCTTGAATATCAGATCAAGGATGTCCCGGAATTTAACGACAACTTTTCCTCTTCATTTAAAAAGTTTGTCATCTAATACCGCTATGTTCTTGACAGACATTCAACAACTGTTGATATCACCATGTGAAGAAAATTAAACTCTTTGTTTCTACTGTAGAAATATTTTACTTATTATGGCCAAAAAAAGTTTTGCTATAAAAACTGCAAAAGACAGTGACCTGTTCTCGCGTACCCTACACTCCCACCTTAAAGATGGTACAAGGTAAACCAAGGCATAGTCAAGGTCAAAGTTCAGTAGAAGGCTAATCAGGACATAGAAAACATTCTGACTTGATGGATGAAAGAACACCACTCCACAAACTGGTATCCGCTTTGAGCAATTCGTTAAAAATAGAACCCTTCATTCAGAGATTCATAATATTATTAGCGCCACGTCTTACTACCCGTTCGGGGTATACGCTTAAGTATTAATTACTCTAATGGGTTAGGAATCGGGAAGGTTGAATTTAGAGGAAGTGAACCCACATTTGTGTGGAGGGAGAGTGGAAAACCATTTAGGGAAAACCACCCTCATTTCACCCGACCGAGATTTGAACCTCGATCTCCCCGTCCTCGACAGTCTGGCTTAACACAAAACCAGCGCGCTAGCCAACTACGCCACCGAGGCGGGTCATTCGGACACACAACGCGATGTCCAGTATTGAGCCCAGAGTTGGACATCTACGCTACCGTCCGATGTTATAGTAAGTGTCCACATTGAGGATGAGCTTCGTGAAGTAATTGAGCAGATGAATGCGTTGGAGGAGGAAACTGAGACCAACGATGAAGAGGAGGAGAAAGAGGAAACGCTGGCTGGTACTCACGCAAATATTTCTTCTTCAGCTAAAAAAAGAAGTTCGTGAAAAATTGCCTAAATAGACTAAGAGAGTGAAATTGATTTCTGATGCAACACATCCTCTGGTTGATGTTGGAGGTAAAATGCCATCATTCTTATACCGGATGTGTACGGATCAAAGAAGACCTTTGAAACAAACTGTACTTCCAAGTGATGCTCATACAGGAACCCAAAATCTTTTCAACTCGAAATGGCGTGGCGGGCTGGATGAAATACGTGAAAAAAAAAAGGTGTGATCATTGATAGGTACTTAAAATAATAAGCTGTTTTTCGCAAATCAATGTTGATTTTGTGCCTAGAGACAGCTAGTTTTACCTAACATTTGGTTTTAACGGTCAGAGACTTTATTAAATACTGTTTTTAACTGGTCAGAATGAGAATTAGCATCAGCATTTTAGTGCAAACTAGTATTGTCGACTGTATTTCGTTAGTTCTAGACATAACCAGGTTTTTCTTTACACCGCGTCTTACTACCCGTTCGGATTATACGCCTATGTACTGCTTACATTAACGAATTAGGTATTAGGAAGCCTTGATTTAGATTTAATGCATACCCATTTGCCTGGAGGGAGAGGGAGAAACCATTTAGGAAAAAACCTCAGTGCACCCTACAGTGATAGAACCACAATCTTCCCTCCCGTGTTTGGTAGTCTAGCCCAAAAAATAACTAGTTAAAACTGTCGTTGACGAAATGGCTTTTCTGAAACTAGTTTTACCTGAAGAAATCGGATTATAACAGATCTCGGGTTCCAACTGTATAGTACATGCGTCGTCAACATAATATTTATATACAATTTTAATGAACATTAATCACTTGTTTTTTCAATAGTTCTGAATCCTTATAATGATCTAAGGGAGAGTATTTTTCTAAATGGTCGGTAGTTTCATCGTTCTCTCGTTATGATCACCGTCACATTTAGATAGAAGAAAACACGCGTAACTAGGGTTTGGCGAAAGAATCCCTTTCCTCCTAACGATCTGCATCTTACTACTCGTACGAGATATCCACTTATCTACAGAGAATGAAGAAGGTAGGATTTAGATAAAATGTACCCGCATTTACTCGCTTCGGTGGCCGCTTGGTCTAAGACGCCACACTCGCAATAAACTGGGCTGCCGATGATGAGCTTATCGGTGTTTGGATCCTGGTCATGTGAACTGAGGGTATGTTTCCATGAATGGTTTTTCACTCTCCCTCCATGTAAATGTGGGTATACTTCCTTCCTCATCCTTAACACATTAGCGTAATTAGTACGTATGTGTGTAACCTGAACGGCTAAGTAAGATGCGGGGCTAAGAAAATACACCCCCATTTGAATAGAGTAAGATTGAGAAAGTATCTAAGGGCAAAAACACCTCAATGCACTCGAGTGAGATTCGAACCCTCAGGTAAACCAGACCACCCATATGGGTCCTTGAATTAAAGGATAATCCCAAAATATACACCGAATGCATAGTCATATTTCTGATGTCATAAAACTACTTCATTATTATTATTATTATTATTATTATTATAGATTATTATCGCAATACAATGGTCTCCACACGTCAACAAATGCAACCATCATCCAAATGAGCTCAGCTTCCTTTTCATTTTTAACGTACAATGAAATTATTATTTGTGAAACACGTTTTATTTTACGTCTCCTCTTTCATTGATGGCCAAATTAATCTTTGTGAACAATCTACACTACGTCACTCTTTCTTTATTCCCCTTAATGAGTACTGGGAAACCAGGATGAAGTCTCGGACATGGGCCCAGCGTGAGAACCAGGCAAAGACCAACAAAATACGGAGTATTGTGTTATTCGACGAAACTGGCGCCGTCACAGGCAGAGTAAAGGTATACCCTGATTTTATTACGAATTGACATTTAGAGCACCTTTTATAAAAATACAAACCTTTTTGCGGCTATCATTGATACCAATTTACTATATTATTAAAACTACATGTCATCAGCCCGCAATCGAGCTATATTGATCGAACGGCCGCTGTCTATCCGTGATGATAGTGCCTGCCAACTTTTGCGGATATAGGGTGTCATGTGGTCAGCACAATAAACCTTCCGGACGTTAATCTCAGTTTTCTAAACCGGAGCCGCTACTTTTTCGTTCAAGTAGCTCCTGATTTGTATTAACGAGACTGAGTTGACCCCGTTCCAGACCACTGCTTCACAGAAAAATCTGGAAGTGCCGGGGATCAAAATCTGGACCTCTGGATCTGTAGCCAGGAACTCTGACCACTAAACCACAGAGGTGGTCACTATATTATGAGTGCTATTTTTTTATAGGTATTGACTGAGCGATAAAAACCCGTAGCACAACTTCCTTCGGAGGGAAAGTAAATCCGTCGGTCCCTGTTGAGTGTGGCGTATAAAAGTACCTTTCCAGCTAAATTTGTCAGATCTTTCTAACTCGCTCGTAAAAAATCATGGGTGGGCTGAAAACCTGATCCACCTGAAATCAACCAATCACAGAAACCGCAACAAGGAAGAGCCGGAGTGACGAAGCTTTCTTGCGGCCCCATGCTCCACATCGGCAGGTAAAGGAATTAATATCCTAATAATTAAAGATATTGATTGCAGATCATCTGACTGTATTAGTACGTGAAGCTAGAGCTGGTAACGTTTATAGCTATCAGATATGTGCATTCTTAGGAAAATTGGGGTATACACTCACCTTTTGGCGCGAAGGCTCTGAATATATCCCTGATACAGGTTTACCATGTCATTTTTATAATTTTCATACAAAATATTTTAGGTAAGAAAGTGGCACGAAGGCTTAAATTTCTGAGATTTTAGAGGATAATGCATAGAGTTAACGTTTAAATAAGTTAGGTTCAACTCATTCTTTAGAGCAGAGCTCATCAAACTATTCCCAGTAACGGATGACTTGATAAGCATTCGATGCATATTTGGACCCCAAACCTCAATTATTATTTGAGTTATTAACATAATGGGTATCCATAAATGTGCCCCCCCCCCCTTATCCCTCTGCAATATTTACTTTATTTTCCCGCATTTACACGGCTCACTTTGGATGATCATCGCGGATGAATCATCCAAAGGGAAAGAGGAATGAGCTATGTAGACAATCAATGGTTATCTAAGATGAACGACGAACAAAGTAAGATCAGGTTCTACTTTTGTTCAGCATGGATGAATTCTCGCAGATATAACATTCAGAGTGAACCGGATAAAACACATTCTCACTGAGATGTTTCAGTAACCGTAGTCAGTGAAACGTGGCTGTGCCGGGTTTTTTGTGCATTAAATCTGTGTTGAACACAGTGGTTTTCAATTGGAAAGACAAGTTTCAGACATTCTTAGATGATTTTAAAAGATAAATAGATCTTCTGCAGCCCATTCGTCAATCAAACTTGCTGATGCTCCCAGGCTATTTTGTTGATCTACCTATGGCTAGGGCCCCGTAAAAATGGTTCTATTTTTTAGTTAAATTTAGTTTTTTAAATTTCACTTTTCGGTTTTATTTTGTGTTTATTCAAAATTACATGTTATGTGAGGTGTTTAAGTTTTGTTTACATGTTGAGACAATGTATACAAAATTAAAATGTATTATTGAAACCTTATATATTTGCTTTAACATTCTTTGTCAAGTTTGTCTGCATATTTCACAATTTTGTAGCCTAGAGTTAACTTACACTACAACAAAATAATAATCAAATCACAGCAAGGTCAACAATTCTGCTTAATTTCTTCTTAATTTTGTGTTTATTTAAAGTTTTTTTTTTTGTAAAAGCGGTGTTATTTCGTTTTATAGGAGGATTTCGTGTAACAAGACCATTTCGTTTTATTTAGCTTTTCAAAAACATTGTCAATCATATCTAAAAACTATCAAAGTAAAAAGTACTTGATCCATCTTTGAATGGCACTTTTCTATTTATCGCGTCTGACCATTTTTACGGGGCCCTACTCATGGTTTTATCCACCAAGTCTCTTTTTCTTATTCCTTTCTTCTCCACAAAGTTTCTGCATTCATATAAAATACCGTTACAATTCATTTTAATTCTAAGCCAAACGTTTTCACTTTGCGCCATTTTGAAGTTAACTGAGTATGTCTCACCATCGATGAAACGTGTAAACATGCAAAGTGAACTGTGTAGATGTGGTTTAACATAACATAAGCTAGCTAGCCTACTTTCAATCTCGTAATCCTAACCTAATCTAACCTAACTATCAGGTGATTGAACAGACACTGTCTATAGAAACACGAATCACAAGTAAACAAACATACAAGGTGGGACTAAGTTGTTTTCACAACTGCGCCAAACGTCCGATTACCATCCTGTTCCAAACGTCCTATGACCACCCTGTTCCAAACGTCTGATGACCATCCTGTTCCAAACGTCCTATGACCACCCTGTTCCAAACTTCCTATGACCATCTTGTTCCAAACGTCCTATGACCACCCTGTTCCAAACGTCCTATGACCATCCTGTTCCAAACGTCCTATGACCATCCTGTTCCAAATGTCCGATGACCATCCTATTCCAAATGTCCTACGTGCTATCTATTTGAAACCAATGGGGATGACCTTTATCTGGTTATGATTCTCATTCCTCGGGTTTCCCATGCAGTGAGGTATACCTGCGAACTATTGTATTCGTCAAGGTTACATTTCTATTCAAACACACAAAAACATTTCTCTCTCTCTCTCTTCCTGATCCGAAAGCTGTAGGGGGAATCCATCCATTGAGTTATAAGTGGGAATAAAAATATTGTTTTGTTTTTGAGAACATTATTTTGCCGGTGATGAAATTCTTCTCTCTGTTGAGGATCATGTTTGGTTAGCGGGACAAATGATTGACTATTTATTTATAAAGTTAATTATACAAACTGTCCGAAAAGGGTTGATCGTTGTTACCATCTTTGATATGTATTTATAGCCTGCTAGCTCGTTAAGGATTAATAATCAATTAACGAACTAACTCTCTGACTATAAGGAACTCAAAAGTTCATGGTCGCCAGAACGTAAGTTCACCATTAAACCCTATCCTGAGCTCCCAATCCCTAACCTGACACACAACTTCCTTCAAATACATTTAAGACGATCTTCCAATCAATGTCTCGGTCTACCAGGGGGTCTTGTTCCTTCAGGTCTCCCAACTAAAATGTTGTGTTCATGGATGTGACCGGCCATAAGCACCAAATGACCACCTCAGCCTGCCAGACTTAAATCTCTTTAATATGTTTGGGGATGCATACAGACCACGAATTTCTTCATTACAGTAAACTCCCAACTATCCGCGGGCGGATATATATATATATATATTGTTTTTAACGCTGCGTTGATGAAGAATACAGGGATACCGATTGCTGTACTCAGTAAATCCCTAATTAAGAAATAATGGCCAGAGAGGGGAAAATGTTATGTAAGGGGGGAGGAGGAGGCCTTTCGGGGTTGTATCTGCTTAGTTATCAGTAACAGGAATACGACACGGTCCTATCTGACAAACTGATGTTACGGAAAATACATCGTGGGATAAGGGAAAATGAAGCAGAAGATTAACACAAACTTTTTAAGAGATGTGTACATCTTGAGTAAACTGTACATTGATTTAAAGTTGTTGTTTTTATCATCTTAGTGCGTAAAATATAATGATGTGTTCACAAACGCAATTACGATGGGTGAGTACTAGTTTGAATTGAGTGTGCTACGATCTCTTGTTTTACTAAATATGCGGACTATCCGTGACACTCGTCTCCTCCATTACCGCGGATAATCGGGAGCTAACGGTATGTAACTTTCTCCACTCTCCTATTTGTTCAGCCCTCTTAGGTCCAAATATCTTTCTCAACAACAATATATTGATTACCTTGCTACAGAGTGAGGGACCACGCTTCACATCCAGGCCCGGACTAACACCTTTGTGGGCCCTGTTTCAAGTAGAACTTGGGGCCCTGTGCCAAGTAGAACTGGGGGCCCTGTGCCAAGTAGAACTGGGGGCCCTGTACCAAGTAGAACTGGGGCCCTATTTCAAGTAGAACTTGGGGCCCTGTGCCAAGTAGAACTGGGGGCCCTGTGCCAAGTAGAACTGGGGGCCCTGTACCCAGTAGAACTTGGGGCCCTGTATCAAGTAGAACTGGGGGCCCTTAGAAGTTAGTTCCCCAATGGACGATTATAAATCTTACATATACATCATACATGGATAGTTTTATTTAGAGACAAACTTTATTTGCAAACGTTTAGCAATCATGGTGAGTACCGTGAGTTTTGTTATTAACATATTAATTATTGATATTATAGTAACTGGTAAACTGTACAGTCTATTATATACTGAGTAGATTATAGTACTGTAAGCTAATAGCTAATAATATAGTAATACTGTAAATAATATAATTATAGACTATTTCAGTGTAATAGCACTTTATCCATACCGCGTCTGCAGATAAAATAGTAATAGGACTAACGGTACAGTCTGCAGATATGTAGTATTTCCGGTTTGCCAAAAGCAAAGGTTGCGTTAATTTATAAGCACGGGCTGTCGGACTCCACGTAATACCAGGCTACCAGCGCCCTTCGTTTAGGGAATTTCGAGATTAGTTTGGGATAAACTCTAAAAAAAAAAAACTAAAGATATTCAAATATAATATTATCACAAAATAAGTGTGATATGTCAAAGTGATTTATTTACCAGGCGGGCGGGTCCCCTGTGCGTGACACGCTTGGCACATGCCGGGCCTGTTCACATCCCTAAAAAACAACGGATAGTAGTATCATGATGCGAAGATACTACTTATCTGCGCTCGTGGTCACGTGATTTGAGGCATCAGATTTTCAATATACTGGAGTCCTTGGTTATCAGTAGGTTATGGGTTTGAATCTTGTATAAAAATACTACTATGTTTTTCGGAGGTTCAATGATTTATTAGTGAGCCTTCATTGGATATTAATAGAATACGTGACCCGCTTTGGTGGCCGCATGGTCTAAGCGCGCTAGTCTCGTAGTGGACTAGACTGCCGATGACGGGGAGATCCAAGTTAGAATCTCGGTCGGGTATACTGAGGGAGGTTTCCCTAAATGTTTTTCCTCTCTCCCTTCACGTGAATGCAAGTACATTTCTTATAAACATAACCTTCCGTATCCATAAAACCATCAATGTAATTATTATATAAGCATATAACCCGAACGGGTAGTAAGATGCGGGGAACAGATAAATAAAATAAATAACTAGAATACGTTATGGTTGTTTTTATATCAATGAAAGAAGAGTCCACATTGATGTTTATTTTAGATGAAATTTTATTGATCGAGGGATTAAAAATGATTTTCCCAAAACCACCAAATTGTCAAAAACCATTCAAAACTCGCTAACACCCTTAACCCGTGCTGACGGCGCTGCTGTCTTGTGATTGGGTTAGAACTCGTCACGTGACAGTTCCCGCCATCCTCTTGTTTCTCGGCGATCGTGTGAATCCACAGTTTTACGAGAAGTACAGAAAATAAATTATACAAAAATGATATCACAATTTTTCTTCCTCCTAAACTTTAGGTTTTCTTTATTATTATTATTTTTTGGTGTATTTAACGCGTACTTTCTGAACCGACTGATTATATCAGCACACGACTTTTAAAACTAACTTAAATCTAGAACAAGACACAGAACAGGCAGTTTTTCTTCACGGTGAAAGAGAAAACCTACATTTCCATAACTCAGCTTTTTTTTTTACTATGCTGGGAATCGAACCTGGGACCTTCAGCTCACTAGGCAGACACACTGCCAACTGAGCTAAGGTTTGAACAACTTGATCTAGTAATTTTGTAGACAGTTTCAAACTAGGTTTCTCCTAAATAGGTTTTATAAATGACCTAATTGATCAAAAGAGGAATAATTGTTGGTGAAATTATCCCCCTTAAGTTTTGTGTGGGCTAGTACAATACAATGGAGAATAAAATGTAAATTATCCCGGTTCTTACATTAACATTTATAAATCATTACACCCCACAAGTCAACTTCATAGCCCTGCATGAAATTGCAATAAGTAGGCTAAACGTGGGAATGACTGTGTAATAGCTAACAAGTAACAACTAGCCGGGCCAAGGTCGCAAACTAACTATGCCTTCATCTAAAATATACTTTATTGTTGGTTTAAAACTATTCCAGCGAGTTAAATCGATCCAGGGATACAATTGGGCGTCTACTCGAGTCATCGGGTGCTATAAAATCAGGTAATATTTAAGTCGACGTAGGAGAAAGTGGGAATCAAGATGGGAATGAAGTCGACGTTAGTTAGGGCGGGATTGAAGACGGTGCGAGTTTACGTGAAAACCGGGCTAATATGTGAGGCTTGGTTCGAGCTGTATTACCTATCTAAGTTAGATGTTATCCGTGGGGTGATTCGGGCTCTTGAGATGCTTGGTTCGAGCTGTATTACCTATCTAAGTACGCTGTTATCCGTGGGGTGAGACGGGCTATTAAGATGCTTGGTTCGAGCTGTATTACCTACCTAAGTTAGATGTTATCCGTGGGGTGAGACGGACTATTAAGAGTCTATCAGTCGACTAGGTGAGAAATCACGCGGGTATTATTGATCATTTACGAGTGTAGTTAATCATATCGCATCAAGGTAGCATGACTTACTAAACAATACGTGGTTTGCATCTTTTTTTTACAGATCGTCTGAGAGACGTTCTCCTGGCTGCAGCGATGACGATCACAGGGGCAGCGCACCACTAAGAGGAAGGACTCGTTGAGAGAGAGGGGGGCGGCCATATTAGGTCGAGCAGGGCCCCGCAAGAGAGGGGGAGAACGAGGAGCTTGAAGGTCGTCTAGGAACCCCTAGGAACCGTGGTTCCAACTCCCAACTGCGCCCGAACTTCAGTGGCGCGCTTGGTAAGACAAGAGACACGCGACCCCTTTGCAGTCTTCTCGTGTCGTCGCGAGTTTTGCTTTTACGGAAGAAATTGAGAGTAAACCGACCTTTTTTTTATATATAACTCTTCCTTTAAAGTTGCGTTTCGAAGTTGTTTTTTCTGTGAAATAGTGCGACGTTTTTCTATATAAAAACAAAAACAAATTGACTTCAAGAGAATCAGATAAATAGCGCGTGGGTTAGAACCCATTTGTTTCAATAACTGTTATAAGAGTCGAGCACAATCTAACCTGCGGAAGTTACAAACACTCATGCTTTCTTTGCTTGTTGTTGATAGAACCAATCACTTAAATTCCTCGATATTTATTACCGTTCGTAAATTAGTGCGCGTGAGTAAAACAACACGCGTAGACCTGTTAAAAGACAATTTGCACCTATGCTCACAAGCCTTCGAACAATTGTGATTACGTTGTGGTGAAGTTGCGGGCAGAAAATACTTGTGAAGTCCTCAAAACGACTGAAGTGATTTGATAAATATTTTTTCAAACTGTTTTTTGTTAGATTAATTTAATTGATAAATAAGAACAGATTTATTTTTTCCGCTTTGAAGCGTAGAGTGATTATTTCTTTAATGGTTCTAAAAATAAGTTCTAGAACAAAGCTGACTTTTTTTTATTTATTTAAAAAAACAAAAATTTCGTGCGAAGACTGAAAGTGGATCCAGATATGTCGGTGCGTCTCAGACTCGACGAGATTCAGTCTGCGAAGAAGAGCAAGGAGCGATCCTGCTGTCTGCAGACGGAGTCCAGTTCCTCCTTGGAGGATAATTTCGAGGCTATCAGCCCTGTCCTGGGGTCGAACACCAGAGGGATGGAGGACTGTCCGGACACCTCGGAACTGTTTGAACATCACAATAACAATGGCCGCTACTCCTTCCCGAAAAGGGCGATGGTGGACCTCGAGTTCGTCGGTGTCACTTACAGCGTACGAACCTTCTCCAGACAGAAACTACGTCTCGGTGAGTGACTTATTACAGTTTTACAGGAACAGAACATAAACAATAACTTGAAACACTACCAAACATTGTTACCCACTTCACTGGTTAAATGGTTTGAGGCGTCACTATCGTGCTAGAATCACCTGCTGAAGACGGGGCATCCCGGTCTTATATACTAAGGGTGGTTTTCACTCAATGGTTTCCCACTCCTTCCACGAAAATGTGGGTACATTACCTCTAAAATGCTTCCTTCCTCATATCTGGTGAACAGGTAGGAAGACGCGGTGATAAAAAAAACTGTTTTTTTGGTGTTTTTTTTAGCGCAGCCTCTCACAACCCTCGCATATTATAGGTAGGCCTATATTTACTAATTACGCTCATATGTTAGGGATGAGGGTGGTTAATTTAAAGGAAGTGTACTAGCATTTGCGGGGGGGGAGGGGTTCAGAGTAAATAACTATTTAGGAAAAATACCCTCATTATATCTGATTGGAATTCAAACTCCAATCTAGGCAGTCCATTGTATTACGGGAGTGACGCCTTAGACTATTCGAACACCGAAGCAGGTCTATTATGTTGTTTTTATTTTTTAAACCTTGATGGCAGGAAACTGTTTGAAACAAAGAAAAAACTACATCGAGGTCTCCACCAAGGAGGTTGTGTACTATAAATATGTTTACTGTGTACGACCTCCTTTGTTCTCACGCGTCAACCGGAAACTTAACACGTTCTATGGGGAGGTTTACATATTCTCACACTTCGATATTTCATATAGGAATGGCAATTCTGAAGCTTCAAAACCAATAAAAACAATCCTGGATTTTAATGGGCTTGGCCGAATTGCGCCAATCCACCTAGCTTGAACCCGAATTGCGCCAATCCACCTAGCTTGAACCCGAATTGCGCCAATCCACCTAGCTTGAACCCGAATTGCGCCAATCCACCTAGCTTGAACCCGAATTGCGCCAATCCACCTAGCTTGAACCCAAATTGCGCCAAGAGCTTAAAAGTGCGCTAATAACCCCCCCCCCCCTTTCCTAATACCGGACCCGTATTGCGCCAAATGTGAACATAAACAAATATTAATGTTATGGCGGGTGGTAAGAAGAACACGAATCAAAAAATATTATTTAATTAACTATATTTAACTATATAAAACAAAATCAATCATTATAACATCATAGTAAAATTTCCATATTAAAAACATTGTCAATACTAACTAAATGCAAGCTAAATTATAATATAATAATAATAATAATAATAATAATAATAAAAATCAAATAAAAAACAAATCAAACATAAAATACAAGTCATACTAAGGATTTTTGGAGGGACACACACTTAACAAAGCTTAATAGTTTATTAACAAAATCGTTAAAATATTTTAAAAATATTTTGAATTTTTTAAAACTAGTCATCAGTAAACTACCCTTAAAAGTACTTTGCCCCAAAAACCAAATATACAGTATTAATTTTCATGTTAAATACACCAAAGATGCATGTTTTAATCAAAATTGTTAAAAGCTATTTTTGAGACATTTCGAATTCTTTTAAAATTAGCCATTAGTAAACTGTCCATAGTTCAATTTTTTTTCTGAAGATCAATTATACAGTCCTATTCATCATTTAAAAAATTCCTCAGATATACACTTTGAACAAAATTGTTCAAGCCGATGATTGGGAAGTTGGGGTTCGAATCCTGGTCGAGTGAACTGAAGGGGGTTTTTCCTAAATGGTTTTCCACTCTCCCTCCAGGTAAATTCGGATTCACTTTCTCTACATTCAACCTATCTCATCCCAAAACCCACTATTATAATTAGCACATATAAGTATAACTCGAACAGGTAGTAAAACGCAGTACAATTTTTTTTAACAGTGAAAAGTATAATAATCAAGTCAAAAATTATAACATTATTTATGTAAAGTTGTAAAATAAAATTGTTTCTCTTACTATTCTTGCACCAAATGAGATCGACAGCCCACTATCTTGGTTTGTGGAAATGTTGACACGATGCACTCGTGGAGCGCTTGCTTGAAATCAATCGCAATGTCAAAGGTTGAAGGTGAAGTTGTCTCTTCTCGCACTTGTCCTTTAGGATCCTCATAGCGTCAATGTAGCTCTGCTTTTTCTTGTCTTTATGTCGGCAAAAGACCAGAGGTATGTTTGACCCTTTGAAATACCCGTGTACAGGAAAAAGCCGAAGAAAATGTTTCAATGCTTATTCAAAGGTTCCATCCAGTAACACAATTTCATTCTGGCACAAATACTCAAGATTTGAATCACAAGAAAATAATAATGACCCCCTCATCTTTTTCGTTTTTTAACAAAAAGTTTTCGTCTAGAGTAGTATTTATTTCAGTTGAATCTAAGACAAATTTAATTTCGTTGGAAGATTTGGGCGAATTTGGCAGTGTTTTTAGGCTAGTATAGTTAATGTTATTCCTGAAACATTTCATGTCCTTGCGGGTCAATGTTTTTATAGTTTTTTCTCTGTATGTACTTCTTTGTGGATCAACTTTAAAGGCCTAACTTCAATCTCCTCAGTTTTCCTCTTAACTGCGTTGCTGATGGATATTCTGGTAAACTCTGGATTTAGTAGTGGTTCGTGGTTGTGTTGGTCTTCATTCAGCAAGAAAATATTTCCGCCATCAAGTGTGAATATTTTGGCCTTACAGTCCTTTTTAGTGCATCTTCACCTCTCTTTCCTCGTCAAATTCAAATGATTCACCTGGCGAAGCGTATAATTATTTTAGACAATCAGATCTTTCCCACTCTCCCTATAAATCCTTTCTCTATCAATAATTATCGCTAATATCACAGTCCACACAAAACCCGAACAAAAATAAAACAATTACACACCTGGACACTCACTGTTGCCGAGATAATTTATTAATACTGGACAGACGGATGTCAGAGAAGTTAATACAGATCTCGTTGGGGGATCATAAGTAGGGATGTTCGATTCATGGGCTTTGAATCGATTCTATGGATCGATATAGATTTAAAGGCATAGTATCAATTCAGGAAAAAGATCGAGTACATTGAATCGATCTTCCAAAGATCGACCTAACGATTAATGATGTGATCATTTACAGAACTTAGACATAAAAAGAGCATATCAGTTGATTATTTTCTTCGCTTTACTAACTAAAGACAAATAATAACTAATTAGTAGCCCAAGATTGCAAGACTTGGTTTCGAAATTTTCCTAGTATTAATTGTCAACAAAAACATTTCCTAAAGCCAACAAAATTAAATTTCTCTGAATCAATTCGAAGTTTTGATTTCTTGCGATCTTTCAATTTGATCTTTTTGAAATCGCTAGAAAAAGAATCGATACGTGAATCAGATCGAGGTCTTTGAATCGATCCAAAAAATCGATTAATCGAGGGCAAAGAATAGAGTTTAGAAAATATCGATCCAAGACATTCCATTACCAAAGGAAGGGAAGACAAGAAGTGGCGAGAGCTTGTTTGTGTTGGTGTTATTTCGTCCCCCCTCGTCTACCTGAACTAGACTAGGCGCAATTCGGGTCCGGGTTAAGTGAACATTTTTTAATCCCTTAATTACTGGCGTAGTTCGGGCTTGCCCATTATAATAGCCTTATTTTTGTTGTGACCCTATTAAAAATAACTAAAAAAGGCTAGATCTACGTTTCTAAACATATCAGAACTGATTCGCGGGAAACGTCTTTGAAAGTTAGCTAACTTTTAGAAGGTTTTATTTAAATTACATAATAAACTTAGAATGTGAGGGTTTTTTTAATCCTCATAGAGACATATTTTATACCTTTCACCCAAGGGCGTAAAAAGCTGCCTAATTTTTCTAAGAAGAGTCCGCTAGAAAATTGTACCATACCTTTAGCCACTAAAACATTTTATTCGTATATATTAACCCCCTCTACCCCTAAAAGGGGGGTCAGTTGTGTTCCAATGGGGGTCCGGACTAACCCAACATTTCCCCCTTTTCTACGCCCTTGCTTTCGGCTGAATTTTGGCACGAATCGGTTTTTTAAAACACACAAATCACTTAAATACGGTGGAATTTCTAAACGTTTGCGTAAACGGCTTGAACCGTTGCTTCTCCTATCTAGTAGAAGAAGTGACGATTAAATTTACACCACAAACAAAGTTAAATAAGTAAGGTTTTTAAGGTGCAAGCATAAGATAAATATACAGGTATAACAAATCAGTTTATTTATATTTAAACGAGTTAATAGAATTACATAAGGTTCAAATAGGTCTTAGATCAAACAGTCCTTTGCTTATTTAGAGAAATTAATTCAGTTACCATAAACTTATACTTCCCATCTGGGAACTAGGAATGAACACAAATAAAGTTGAGTGTAAAGCTTAGTCTAGTAATGAGTCTAGAAATGAGTCTAGTAAACTCTCCAATTTAGTACCAAAGCACATTCTGCTAGGAAGGTGCGTCTGCCTCAACAAGGCGGCAAAATAAATAGACAGCATATATTAATTTAAAGTTAGGTAGCAATATAAGAAATCTATTTAGCCTCGCGACTACTAGACTTGGACTTGAAAAGCATAATATACATTAAGTATAGTTAAATAATAGTTAACTATTTCAAATTCTAGTAAGTCCTAATTTAAAGAGTTACTAAGATTATAGTTAAATGAACTAGCTAGCAAGAGTTAACTCCATTGAGAGTTACAAAACACAAAGATTACTCTCCTAGAAGAGTAATTATCACTTTACAAATAGTAAATGGCGAGCTACCAGGAATCTAGGCTGTAAAGATACTATGGCCGGTCTATTCCTAATTAGTACTGCCTGGACATTCAATAGTACATTTATATTTCCACCCAATCTTGGGCAGACAATAACTAGTGCAAACAATAAATGTATTAATTAATACAAACGGCGCCTTAAGGGGGCCAGAAACTAAGCACTATCCCGCGGGCCACTACAATGAACTTTTAGGGCTTCCACAGGTTGCACCCCGTAAAAAGGGAAGACTAAAAAGAAACATTTGTGACTAATATCTGTCACAGACCTAATTAGTTCTTTGAACAAAGCGTTAGATAACCTGATTTCCACCATTAAGTGATCCTAAACATGGCCATACAGTTTGGGAGTGATGACCATTCCCTAGTATACAAATCTAAGTCTTAAGGACTTAGAAAAAGAAGTCAGAACTACAGACATACTAAATCATGTCGTATGGACCAAGATACATAGAGCATAAAACCCATGATTCAAAACTCTGCCTTATGGGCATAGTTAAAAAAAAGTGTACTACGATTCTAATGCAGATTCTAACTTTCAAATACTCATAATCTCAGACGAGGCTTCATCTGCGTCGAGGTGAAGAGACCGACGCCTCACACATCGTAGTTACCAGTAGCTTGTTCGCCGATGTGATTAACGTCGAAGTTGTTCCTCCGTCGAATTGATTAAAGAGAATACAAAATGTGAAGCGAGGAGTGACGGTTATATACACACAGAACTGGCGTACTCTGGGAGGGTTTCCACCCGGCCACAAAAGTGGGGGAAGTAAGTTACGAAATTGCGCCTAATGACAACTAGCGCTAGAAGACTGCGTGGTGAACAGAGAGAAATAGCTCTGCCATTTCATCGAAGTGGGGCCTGCGGGTAAGATGTCGTTCTGCTGATGGTTCCGGCATAGTCAGCTGGGCAGTTTTCCTGAAGTTTGGGCGTTTCCCGGCAACATGAATTCACCATGAGTTAATATCTGCCACACATTATTAGAATATATTAGTTCTTGTATTCATCGAGTTAAACATTTCTCTAGGTATTTAGAATGTACATGTTAAACAGCAGGTTCAACACGCTACAGGCTATTATTATTATTATCATTATTGTTATTTTACTAAGAACACAGTCTCTAGTGATTTAAAAAAAATGAATAACACAGATGGCCTAAGCCTTAAGGGGACAGGGAACCAAAGGCTTCAAATGTAATTTAGGTGGTCGTGGCAAAAACATGATAACTCTCATTTCATGAAGAGATGTGTCAGCAGTGATTTCTGGCAGCTTACCTCTTCAACCTACAAGTTGTTTTTATAGTAAATAAAGGTCTTGAGGATAGCCACTATCGACAAATATTTTATTTATTTTTAAAATCTAGATTTCAGGATTTCATAGACGTTTAAATAGAGAATATATCCCATCTAATTCTATAAGGGTTACCATGTTTTTGCCCCTCACCCCTCACTTAAGTTTCACAGTTTGTTTACTTCGAGTCGAATCTGGCAAGCCGGGGTTAAAACCCCAACCATGTTCCTCATTTTCTTCACAAGTGAGTTTTAATTTCACTCAATTAAAATAAATACTAATATTTCCTAGCCCAGAGCATTAAACTGACGGTCAAAAGGACTCTACTACTTCCTCCAGGGAGTCCGTGTTCAAAAACCGGTTGGGGATGTAACATGAAATTGTTATCAGGAGGCATATTCGAGTTGTTTGGAGTGCACTCTAGTTGGGAGGTGATGGGGGCGAACAACTGACTCGCACCCACATATGTAGTCGAGTGCGTTAAATCTCTCATGTTTGTTTTACGCCGTTGACGAAGAAGTAGGTTCGATTCACGGCCGGGTGATCTGAGAGCGGTTTTATCATTCTCTCTTCCCGTCCTCTAAACCACACTAATCTCTCTCATAAGTCATCATCAACAGATTTTTTAAATCACCGCATCTTACTGCCTGTTCAGGTTATACGCATATATGATTACTCTAATGGAGTAACCGGCCCCGTGGTGTAGTGGTCAGTGCACCTGGCTACAAGCCTAGGAGTCCCGGGTTTGATTCCCGGCTGATATCTTGGTAATTTTCTCGTAAGAGGCATTACCCCAATGGTCGCCAGGGGTTGGTAAATTAGGCTTAAGCTATATTTAAGACTCCCACTAGCTTATACCTCTATATTAACTGTCATGACATCATCTCATTGCTGGTACGTGCAGACAACCTCCATGGCTCTGTGCCACCAGAGCGGAACTGGATGTCATGTCCTTCTGGATCAGTAACGCCATACGATTAAAAAAACCACCTAATAGAGTAAGGATAAGCAAGGAAGAATATTAAAGGTAATCTAAACGCATTTGCCTGGAAGGAGAGTGAGGAACAGTTCAGGAAAAAACATCCTCGGCAGACCCGACCGGAATTCGAACCTATATCTTCTCTCTGTTATCAGCAGACCAGGAGGGTGTCGCCTAAGACCATTCGGGCACTGAAGAGGGTCTTGTCTAAGCAATACCTTCCTCATCCTTACCACATTAGAGTAATTAATAAAGTTGCGTGTGACCCAAACGGGAACAGAGCCGTAAGAAGCATTGTTTTCTTCCTCTGAACACCCCTCCCAAGGTCCCCTGTCTTGGTCCTGTCACGTCCATTGTCCGCCGCTTTACGACTGTACGTGTCCCAGTCATCTGTTCGGGACTCAGGGGTACTGGCCGTTGGAGGAAGTCTCATCTCGGCATGTTGTTACTCACCCGATTGTTGGGTCACGCCCGTCGTGCCGGGATGATGATATGGACAGATGGGGGACGTTCTCACAGCACACACTCATATATATATAGTATATATGAGATGTACACAAACACACACACACATATGGATATATTACAACATTCAGTTATGTGCTACATGATGACTTTAGTTAGTCACTTTGGCTATAAAGTTAAGTCCGGGGGCATATTTTAATATAAAGAGCGATCTCATTGCTTGGACCTCACAAGGCTCGTTAGACTTAAGATAGCTTTTCTAATTCAAATGTATAATCAGGCATATCAAAATTCTGTCGTAAACAAGGTAACAGCTACCGGTAGTAAAGCTAAGTTGTACTGTGTTTAAGAATAAAGCTAGCTTAAGTTTATATATTGTTAAAAAAATATATATTTGTAGGGCCTATTCGTTTGTAGTTATTTTGTGTAAGGTTTACCACATAAAACTATGATTTACCTAAAGAAGACAATTCTAACATCAGTATCCAACCAAGACTTGTTTTTTTACTTATAAAAAGATGACACAATACTAAGGTTATTAGTAGTAGCCTATTGTTTAGGCCTACCTTCTGCATATGATGTAAGTAAGATTACAGTTTATTTTCTGGATTAACATCTATAAGACTTACTGGGTTTTTTTCTATGCTCCCGTTGCTCGAAGGACTGAGGAGACTTGATCCATCCAGCAGACAAATGCCTTCTAATCACCCAGCATTTGTGATAATTAAGATAATATGCTTTTTACGCAGTTGATCCCTGATGCTTGACAAACTGCCAAACAAAAATCATGACCCATTGCACGATGGTAGCTTCCAGTGGCAAAAAATCTAACAGCAGTGAAAACCTACAACTTGATTTACATTGTATACAACATTAGTGTTTTAAGAAGATAAATGCTCCAAACAGAATATTATGATCAACATTCAGCAACACTTTAACAATTAATAGTATTTATTCTTTATCTATGGATGCAATAATTTGCTAGGTAGGCCTACAGGAGAGTCTACAAAGGAGAAATTCGACATTTAGGCCTAGGTATAGCATAATATGGGCATATTACGCCGAGACGGCAGGATTATTTAATTCTTTTTTTATCTTATATTATTAAAAGTATTTTTTTTACGATTAATACAAACATAAACAAAATTAATATTGTTAATTCATTGAAAAAAATATTAAAAGACAATATTTTAGTACAAGATATTTCAGGATCCCGGAATTTCATGTAGGGCCTAAACAGACACGTAGCCAGAAAAAACTTTCGGAGGGGGCCTAGCTGTCCTTCCAAATGTGGCGAAAACATATCACACAGATCAAGAGCCAATCTTCTCGACATGGGAAAAAGAGTTTTAAACTCAATTTCAAGAACTCAAATGGGTTTAGAGCATCTCTTAATTGCCCGCGATACATTTTCATTCTTAGTTTTTCCTGGCGTTGCCTTCTTTTAATGTTTCTACTGTATAATAGTCTCCACTTTTCCATATTCTTATATATAGTGTTTGCATACAGAGGTAGATATTTTTAAGAGTGACATAAAACAAATACATTCTGGTGAAACATCTAAGAAAAAGGTTAAGCCTATGTACACACTTCATACAATTCATTGATAAATAAATACAAATAATCCAAGTAATTGTATTAAGATAGCACTATTATCGTCACACGCCGATTGCAAGAACGCCAATCAAAATAATCAACCAGTTTAAACAACTATAACAGTCACAATAATAAATTATTTATAAAATCATAAGCAATGAAAAAGCTAGAAGTGACTAACAGTTTCACCTCCCCTAATTAAATGATGAATAAATACTAATACTCTCAATAAATTAAAAATATATATCGTAACTTAGCAATTGTAAGAACGTAAATCACAAGAATTTCAGAGTTTCAGCAACTGTAATACCCACAGGAATAAATTACAATTTGAATTACTCGCTATGATGGGGCTCAGATGCACTCTGAGAGGGCTTCATCGTATTGTCGGCAAAATGGCGACGCGGACGATCGTATGACGCACTAAAAAGGACCCATGTTTGCAATTCTGCCATATGACGCCCGACGGATGACACATCACCGCATTGTGGCGTCATAGAGATCCGTAATCCCCTTGCAGGAGGCTAGCCGCTATACCAGGCTACCAGCGCTACAGATAACCTTGACAGTTTTGAGGATTCTTCAATGAGTCACACAGCGCCTGTGAACTCAGAACTAGGGAAGGGCGTTGTAGGGGAAGAAGGGTGGGGGTTACTGAGTGTGCGGTTGCTGTCTTCTTCCTGCCAGCTTTTTTAGTGGAAACGCCAGCCCGCATCCTTCCGCCTGTGTCCGTGGTGTAACAACCAGCCACGTGACCTATAAATAGCAAAAAGGCTGCTCTTGTTCTAAGGCCATAGGCTTTGATTATTGGGGGCAGGGCCGCCCTTAATGGTGTGCAAACGATGCAGACTCACAGGACTCCAAACTGACTTAGGTGACAGAGGTGAATAAACAAATTGGGGTGGGAAACATTTGTTTGAGAATAGTAAGCTACCTGTAGAGGCGATCTAGCAAATATTGCCAAATAAAAACATTATCGTGTGGTTTGATTTATTGAACGAGTGAAACGACTTCTCCGGTTTTTACTCAACCGATTTGCATTTGTCTGTCTGTGGTCGATATGTCTCGCGATAACTTTTGAACCCATCAACCGATTTAATTCAAACTTGGTACAGTTGTTCTTTTTACCTTTATACAGATTAGGTTTGTTGTGGAAGAAATTCTAAAGAAGGGTTTGGGAGAAATTAACCTTTATATGCACAAAAACACGGCTTAGAGGGCGTTTCCTAGTACCTTATCCACCTGAAAATGGGTACCTGTATAGATGCAAAATACTGTAATAACATTAAACAAAAATTATTTTTTTTAGTTTTTTAGGTGTAGAGGTGGGTTAAATAGCCAACGAAATTCATCCAGTGCCCCACGTATTCTAAGGGCAGCTCTAATTTAGGAATATGGTGGGGGGGCAAAGAACTTTAATCAGAAAATAAAAACTTTTATCGTACCAAATGATTAACACGAATATATGATATTTTTGTAGGTCATATTAAAAAGTTAACTTAATCATTTATTTGTTGCTACAAAGATGGATTTTCAATTTTCTGAATAAAATATTATTCACACTTTCTTGAGCAGATTATTAGGGAGGGGGGAGTAACCCCCCCGTCCCCCTGCGCTAACGATGCCCCTGCCTGAAATGTCATTACATCTGGGCAAACGTGAAAAAAGTGTGAAAATAAGAAAACAAAGGCGTGTGCAGCACAGTTCATTAGGGTGTGGGTAGTATGAAATTTTACCCGGATTGGGGGGAGGGGGTGTTAAGGCCTTAGAATGAGGGCTAACGGGGTGAAGAAATAACAAAAGTTAAGTATCAATCATATTATTTGTATTCGACAAACAAAACAAATCAATTTTAATTAATCAACAACTAAAGTATACTTAAAACATTGGATACCTAATGAGATAACTGAGATTGGACTAGTATTTTTTCATTTTTTTATTTGAGGTATTTAACGCTCACTTTCTGAACCGACTGATTATATCAACACACGACTTACAAACAAACTTAAATATAGAACAGGCACAATATCCAATCCACGGGCTAATTCATCACTATTAAAGGGGAGATCCACCAATGATAAATTTCTCGGCCGTGCCAGGAATCGAACCCGGCTCAATATACAGACCCGCTACAGACTGACCTAAGGTGTCAGACTTGGGATCTCCCTTGCTAAGCATCACCGACACTTTAGTCACGAGAACGGGTATTTAAAACACCGGAAGTTGTACACGCTACCCGTGTTTGCTTGACCTTGATATTTAATTATGACCTTAAGTAATATTAAGATAAGTGTCTCCAATGTTCAGTTTTATCCAAGAGGTGGATCTAAACTAGGCTGTTTTGTTTTGGAACTTTTTTTATCTCGTTTATGTGTGTGCTGTATGTACAGTTAATTGTTTACGTTAAATCTCAAGGAGAGCTTCGTGTAATGTTTCCATCGCGTTCGTGGCGGTGGGGGACGGCCAGACTGGAACGAGCGCTAGACTCGGTACAGTCTAGTTTACAGGCGCTGGGAAATATTGTATGTTGGTTCATTGAGTGCTAGGAAAACTTCCCAATTTGACATGATATTGGACTTTTTTTATTATTATCGATAGATTTAACACTTGTTACTAATGGTATAATTTAATTGGTAAGATCATAAACCATACCTATATTTATATATATGTAAAACTGATATTTTAAAATACTTCAATATTATAATCAAAGTAGGCCTTTACAAATAAGAATCACCATTAGCATGGAGAGAGGATGAGAAAACCACAAAAATAAATCACTTGACAAAAACCACCCTCAGTTCACTGAGCCAAGATTC
Source organism: Timema podura (assembly GCA_033556935.1). Lineage (NCBI taxonomy): Eukaryota > Metazoa > Arthropoda > Insecta > Phasmatodea > Timematidae > Timema > Timema podura. Next base: position 365,605 of record JAVRXN010000002.1, on the reverse strand, counting down.
GAACCTTTGCCTCCTCTTCAACAATTATCGAGAGCTATCTTCTAATCACGCGCTCGCTCGTTCGCTCGCCAGTCTGGCCACCCAGTCGCTCGCTCGCTTGTCAGTCTGGCAAACCCTTAGGGGGGGATGCAGGGAACGTAAGAAAAATTGTCACTGTTTTTTGCAATTTTTAGAGCAAAACATTTTGTTGGCCATAATAAGTAAAATATTGCTTCAATAGAAACAAAGAGTTTAATTTTCTTCACATTGTGATAACAACAGTTGTTGAACATACGTCAAGAGCATAGCGGCATTTCAATAAGAAACTTTTTAAATGAAGATAAAAAGTTGTCATTAAATTCCAGGACAGCCTTGACAGATATTTCAACGGTTGATATCACCATGCGAAGAAAATTAAATGATATTTTTGTAGAAAAGCAATATTTGATTTATTTTGACAAAAAAAAGTTTTGTTATAAAAACTGCAAAAACACTGACATTTTCTTGCGTTCCCTGCATACCCACCCTTGCAGTTTGTGTGTGTGTGTGTGTGCGTGTGAGTGTGTGCACGCGCGTGTGTGCACGTGTGAGCTCTAAGAATAGATATCCATTAGCTACACAAATGCCTCGATGGTATAGGTCATTGGTTTCCTATTGGTTAAGTTTTGCGGACCCCTTGGTTTTCAAAATCCAAGCCATGGTTCCCCCCTACTTTTGAAAATTTGGACATCTCCACAGTTAAATGTGCAAGGCAATTTTTTTTAAATGTGTGGTAGCCTTAATTAAGCAAAGGATTTTATATATACTAAAAACAAACGATACATTTTTTGATATTACCACTTATAAATGAAAATGAGTTAGAGAAAAAAAAAAGACTAATTTAATTTTAATAACGTCTATTTCAAGTGAAAAAATGACAACATGTCTAACATCTACTAAACCTAAATGTGATGGTATAAAAGTAATGAACATAATAAACAAAACTCATTATTAAATATTTATTAAAATACTGATGCTATTTAACTAACCCCAGATTAAAATTTATTTGTGTAGTTAAAAATACTTTGAAAATACATTTAAATAAACCGTTTCGAGTAATTAAATAGGTATAAAAACATTCTGTTTCTTACAATAATAATAATAATAATAATAATATTTAGCACCGCGTCTTACTACCCGTTCGGGTTATACGCTTAAGTACTAATTACTCTAATGGATTAGGAATTGGGAGGGTTGAATTTAGAGGAAGTGAACCCGCATTTGCGTGGAGGGAGAGTGGAAAACCATTTAGGAAAAACCACCCCAAGTTCACCCGACCGAGATTCGAACCTCGATCTCCCCATCCTCGGCGGTCGAGTGTTTCTTACAAAAATCATTCAAATGATAAAAAAAAGTTTAAAAAATCTGCATGATAAACATGTAAATAGTTTTTTGTTTGTTGTTCGATATTTTAGCACCAGCGAGAGTTTGATGCACAACTGGTTTTTCGTGACCTTGGTAAACTCTCGCCCGTAGCGATTGTTGTTTGGTGCACTTAAAAATACGTTTTTTTTAAATAGAATTTTCATTCATAAAACAAACTAATTTTATTTAAAAAACCTGTTGTTTAAATTTGAGGCTTCCTGAGTCGTGCTTACTTGGCGCGTACATCTAAATTCAACTCTGGGGAACCTTGATCAAATCCCAGACAGACCTTAGTAAAAGTTATTATTTTACTGTCTATTTCTTGACCCCGCCGTTGGGTGATTAGTGTCAGGTGCCCTGCCACAAGCTTAGGTGTACTGACACGACCTTGTGATTATAGAGTGTACTGACACGACCTTGCGATTATAGAGTGTACTGACACGACCTTGCGATTATAGAGTGTACTGACATGACCTTGCGATTATAGAGTGTACTGACAGACCTTGCGATTATAGAGTGTACTGACACGACCTTGCGATTATAGAGTGTACTGACACGACCTTGCTGATTATAGAGTGTACTGACACGACCTTGCGATATAGAGTGTACTGACATGACCTTGCGATTATAGAGTGTACTGACGACCTTGTCGATTAAAGTAGTGTAACATGACACGACCTTGTATTATAGAGTGTAGCTACATTACCTTGCGATTATAGATTGTACTAACACGACCTTTTGTCGATTATAGTAGTACTAGACCATGACCTTGGATATAGGAGTGTACTGACACGACCTTGCGATGTAAGAGTGTACTGACATGAACCTGCATATAGAGAGTGACTGACTCCTGCGATATATGTTACTGAAAACGAACATTGCGATTATAGAGTGTACTGACAACGACCTTGCATAGAGTGTACGACACGACCTTGTGTTTATAGAGTGTACGACATGACCTAGCGATATAGAGTTGTATGACAACGTACCTTTCGTTATTAAGGTAACTGACACGACCTTGCGTATTATAGAGTGTAGCTGACACAGATACCTTGCTGATTATTAGATTTACATACACGACCTTGCGATTATAGAGAGTACTGTACATGACCTTTGCGGTTATAGAGTGTACACTACATGACCTTGGACTTAGAGTGAATCCTGACATGACCTTGCGATTATAGATTGTGACATGACCTTGACGATTATATGAGTGTACTGCCCGCCCAGTAGGTGTACTGACACGACCTTGTGATTATAGAGTGTACTGACACGACCTTGGATTATAGAGTGTACTGACATGACCTTGCATTATAGAGTGTACTGACAGACCTTGCGATTATAGAGTGTACTGACAGACCTTGCGTTATAGAGTGTACTGACACGACCTTGCGATTATGAGTGTACTGACACGACCTTGCGATTATAGAGTGTACTGACACGACCTTGCGATTATAGAGTGTACTGACATGACCTTGCGATTATAGAGTGTACTGAACGACCTTGCGATTATAAGTGTACTGACACGACCTTGCGATTATAGAGTGTACTGACATGACCTTGCGATTATAGAGTGTACTGACACGACCTTGGATTATAGAGTGTACTGACACGACCTTGTGATTATAGAGTGTACTGACACACCTTGCGATTATAGAGTGTACTGACATGACCTTGCGATATAGAGTGTACTGACGACCTTGCGATTATATAGTGTACTGACACGACCTTGCGATTATAGAGTGTACTGACACGACCTTGCGATTATAGAGTGTACTGACACGACCTTGCTGTTATAGAGTGTACTGACATGACCTTGCGATTATAGAGTGTACTGACACGACCTGCGATTATAGAGTGTACTGACACGACCTTGTAATTATAGAGTGTACTGACAGACCTTGCGATTATAGAGTGTACTGACACGACCTTGCGATTATAGAGGTACTGACATGACCTTGCGATTATAGAGTGTACTGACACGACCTTGTGATTATAGAGTGTACTGACATGACCTTGCGATTATAGAGTGTACATGACCTTGCGATTATAGAGTGTACTGACACGACCTTGTGATTATAGAGTGTACTGACACGACCTTGGATTATAGAGTGTACTGACACGACCTTGTGATTATAGAGTGTACTGACATGACCATGCAATTATAGAGTGTACTGACACGACCTTGCGATTATAGAGTGTACTGACATGACCTTGCGTTATAGAGTGTACTGACACGACCTTGCGATTATAGAGTGTACTGACACGACCTTGCGATTATAGAGTGTACTGACATGACCTTGCGATTATAGAGTGTACTGACAGACCTTGCGATTATAGAGTGTACTGACACGACCTTGCGATTATAGAGTGTACTGACACGACCTTGCGATTATAGAGTGTACTGACACGACTTGGATTATAGAGTGTACTGACACGACCTTGGATTATAGAGGTACTGACAGACCTTGCGATTATAAGTGTACTGACAGACTTGCGATTATAGAGTGTACTGACACGACCTTGGATTATAGAGTGTACTGACAGACCTTGCGATTATAGAGTGTACTGACACGACCTTGATTATAGAGTGTACTGACACGACCTTGGATTATAGAGTGTACTGACACGACCTTGCGATTATAGAGTGTACTGACATGACCTTGCGATTATAGAGTTACTGACGACCTTGCGATTATATGTGTACTGACACGACCTTGCGATTATAGAGTGTACTGACAGACCTTGCGATTATAGAGTGTACTGACACGACCTTGTGATTATAGAGTGTATGACACGACCTTGTGATTATAGAGTGTACTGACACGACCTTGCGATTATAGAGTGTACTGACATGACCTTGCGATTATAGAGTGTACTGACGACCTTGCGATTATAAGTGTACTGACACGACTTGCGATTATAGAGTGTACTGACACGACCTTGCGATTATAAGTGTACTGACACGACCTTGTGTTTAGAGTGTACTGACATGACCTTGCGATTATAGAGTGTACTGACACGACCTTGCGATTATAGAGTGTACTGACACGACCTGTAATTATAGAGTGTACTGACACGACCTTGCGATTATAGAGTTGTTACTGACACGACCTTGCGATTATAGAGTGTACTGACAGACCTTGCGATTATAGAGTGTACTGACACGACCTTGTGATTATAGAGTGTACTGACATGACCTTGCGATTATAGAGTGTACTGCACCTTGCGATTATAGAGTGTACTGACACGACCTTGTGATTATAGAGTGTACTGACACGACCTTGGATTATAGAGTGTACTGACACGACCTTGGATTATAGAGTGTACTGACATGACCTTGCAATTATAGAGTGTACTGACACGACCTTGCGATTATAGAGTTGTACTTGACAACATGACCTTGCGTTATAGAGTGTACTGACACGACCTTGCGATTATAGAGTGTACTGACACGACCTTGCGATTATAGAGTGTACTGACACGACCTTGCGATTATAGAGTGTACTGACATGACCTTGCGATTATAGAGTGTACTGACGACCTTGCGATTATATAGTGTACTGACACACCTTGCGATTATAGAGTGTACTGACATGACCTTGCGATTATAGAGTGTACTGACACGACCTTGTGATTATAGAGTGTACTGACACGACCTTGTTGATTATAGAGTGTACTGACACGACCTTGCGATTATAGAGTGTACTGACATGACCTTGCGATTATAGAGTGTACTACGACCTTGCGATTATATAGTGTACTGACACGACCTTGCGATTATAGAGTGTACTGACACGACCTTGCGATTATTAGAGTGTACTGACATGACCATGCAATTATAGAGTGTACTGACACGACCTTGCGATTATAGAGTGTACTGACATGACCTTGCGGTTATAGAGTGTACTGACACGACCTTGCGATTATAGAGTGTACTGACACGACCTTGCGATTATAGAGTGTACTGACATGACCTTGCGGTTATAGAGTGTACTGACATGACCTTGCAATTATAGAGTGTACTGACACGACCTTGCGGTTGTAGAGTGTACTGACATGACCTTGCGATTATAGAGTGTACTGACACGACCTTGCGATTATAGAGTGTACTGACACGACCTTGCGATTATAGAGTGTACTGACACGACCTTGCGATTATAGAGTGTACTGACATGACCTTGCGGTTATAGAGTGTACTGACATGACCTTGCAATTATAGAGTGTACTGACACGACCTTGCGGTTGTAGAGTGTACTGACATGACCTTGTGATTATAGAGTGTACTGACACGACCTGGCGATTATAGAGTGTACTGACATGACCTTACGATTATAGAGTGTACTGACACGACCTTGCGATTATAGAGTGTACTGACACGACCATGCAATTATAGAGTGTACTGACACGACCTTGCGATTATAGAGTGTACTGACACGACCTTGCGGTTATAGAGTGTACTGACACGACCTTGCGATTATAGAGTGTACTGACACGACCTTGTGATTATAGAGTGTACTGACACGACCTTGTGATTATAGAGTGTACTGACATGACCTTGCGATTATAGAGTGTACTGACACGACCTTGTGATTATAGAGTGTACTGACATGACCTTGTGATTATAGAGTGTACTGACACGACCTTGCGATTATAGAGTGTACTGACATGACCTTGTGATTATAGAGAGTACTGACATGACCTTGCGATTATAGAGTGTACTGACACGACCTTGTGATTATAGAGTGTAGTGACACGACCTTGCGATTATAGAGTGTACTGACATGACCTTGCGATTATAGAGTGTACTGACACGACCTTGCGATTATAGAGTGTACTGACATGACCTTGCGATTATAGAGTGTACTGACACGACCTTGCGATTATAGAGTGTACTGACATGACCTTGCGGTTGTAGAGTGTACTGACATGACCTTGTGATTACAAAGTGCACGTTTAATTAAATCAAACGCGCTTCGGTGGCCACATTGTCCAACTGCACACCACTCTCGTGTTGGCCGAGACTTCCAAAGACGGGGAGTTTGGGTTCGATCCCGGTCAGGTACACTGAGTTTTTTCCTCAAATGTGTTTCCACTCTCCCTCCACGCAAATGCGAGTGCAAATAAATCCTCCTAATCTCTCACACATTAGCCTAATTAGTATATACTTAGCACCACGTCTTACTACCCGTTCGGGCTATACGCTTAAGTACTATTTACGGTAATGGGTTAGGATTTGGGAAGGTTGAATATAGAGGAAGTGATCCTCTGTTTGCGTGGGGGGAGAGTGGAAAACCATATAGGAAAAACCACTCCCATTTCACTCGAGCGAGATTCGAACCTCGATCTCCCCATCCTCGGCAATTTAGCTCAACACGAAACCAGCGAGCGCGTTAGCTAACTACGCCACCGAGGCGGGTTGTAATTAGTACACAAGCGTATAAACCGAACAGATTGTAAGATGTGGTGCTAAAAAATTATCAAAACAAATAATGTTTGTAAGCGTTGCTTTTACCTTTCCTCTCATTATGAGAAGCCTGGTGAGTATTGATGCTATTTATCGAAAGTGACAGCTGCAGCTCACATTTGTTAACGTATTAATATATCAAAATTGTTAAGGTAAATTTTATTACTGTCAACAATGGGTCTTTCTTTTTTGGAATTTGACTTTTTACAATTTAATTTTCATAGGAATAAACTTTAACTGATAGCTATCAAAGTTACTAGATCTACTTTTACGTATCTTTGATATATATTTTGAATACCTAGAGAATAATACCAAATAGTCATTGAGGATTGCAAAAAAAATAATAGTAATAAAATAGTCGTTATTTTTGGGATAAGCTAAGGCGCCTTTTATTACACTTAGATAACCCCTAATAATGAATCATAATTACAAACAAATAAAATATGATAGTATTTATTGATCGACTACATAGCTTTACATTTAAATATATAGTAAAATAAAACGAGCAGAACTAAATAAAGGCGAGTGAAAATAAATGTTACGATTCACTGATCATACTTTGTTGCTTCTTTATCTAAATTATATTTATAACATGGTGGCTACAAGCGGGGTAAAACAGAGAAAACCTGAAAAATTCAGGTAATTTTATAAAAATAAGTTCTGTAGTCACTCTATATAACTCGTAAAATTAATAAAACAAAATAGTTAATACAAATTGTTATAGAAACATAATGGGAAACAAAGAACATCACATTTCACCACTGTTACAGAAACACATGATTTGTTCTGTGCATTTTCAACTACCCATTTCCCAAAGATTTATTATATATATATATATATATATATATTATATATATATATATATATATATATATATATTAAATATATATATATGCCATTTTGCCTATAACGCGGAAATTGTTAATTTTATAAAATATTATTTCAATACGATTAATTTTAAAACTCCTACAACTTTACTCTGATAAGTTATTTCGTAACTTAAATAGTCGCGGATATTTAATAAAAATTGGAAATTTCCTGTTCTGTAAAGTACCCTTTAAGACAGGGATTCTCAACCTTTCTAGGCTCGCGTTACCCTTGTGGAGGTAATTAGAATCTCTTGGCACCCTTGTGAAGATAATTAGAATCTCTTGGCACCCTTGTGAAGATAATTAGAATCTATTGGCACCCTTGTGAAGGTAATTAGAATCTCTTGGCAACCTTGTGAAGGTAATTAGAATCTCTTGGTACCCTTGTGAAGGTAATTAGAATCTCTTGGCACCCTTGTGAAGGTAATTAGAATCTCTTGGAACCCTTGTGGAGGTAATTAAAATCTCTTGGCACCATGTGGAGGTAATTAGAATCTCTTGGCACCTTGTGAAGATAATTAGAATCTCTTGGCACCCTTGCGAAGATAATTAGAATCTCTTGGCACCCTTGTGAAGGTAATTAGAATCTCTTGGCACCCTTGTGAAGGTAATTAGAATCTCTTGGCACCCTTGTGAAGGTAATTAGAATCTCTTGGCACCTTGTAGAGATAATTAGAATATCTTGGCAACCTTGTGGAGGTAATTAGAATATCTTGGCACCCTTGTGAAGGTAATTAGAATCTCTTGGCACCCTTGTGAAGGTAATTAGAATCTCTTGGCACCTTGTGGAGGTAATTAGAATATCTTGGCACCCTTGTGGAGGTAATTAGAATCTCTTGGCACCCTTGTGAAGGTAATTAGAATCTCTTGGCACCCTTGTGGAGGTAATTAGAATCTCTTGGCACCCATGTGAAGATAATTAGAATCTCTTGGCACCCATGTGAAGATAATTAGAATCTCTTGGCACCTTGTGGAGGTAATTAGAATCTCTTGGCACCCTTGTGAAGGTAATTAGAATCTCTTGGCACCTTGTGGAGATAATTAGAATATCTTGACAACCTTGTGGAGGTAATTAGAATATATTGGCACCCTTGTGGAGGTAATTAGAATCTCTTGGCACCCTTGTGAAGATAATTAGAATCTCTTGGCACCCTTGCGAAGATAATTAGAATCTCTTGGCACCCTTGTGAAGGTAATTAGAATCTCTTGGCACCCTTGTGATGGTAATTAGAATCTCTTGGCACCCTTGTGAAGGTAATTAGAATCTCTTGGCACCTTGTGGAGATAATTAGAATATCTTGGCACCCTTGTGAAGGTAATTAGAATATCTTGGCACCCTTGTGAAGGTAATTAGAATCTCTTGGCACCCTTGTGAAGGTAATTAGAATATCTTGGCACCCATGTGAAGATAATTAGAATATCTTGGCACCCATGTGAAGATAATTAGAATCTCTTGGCACCTTGTGGAGGTAATTAGAATATCTTGGCACCCTTGTGGAGGTAATTAGAATCTCTTGGCACCCTTGTGAAGGTAATTAGAATCTCTTGGCACCCTTGTGGAGGTAATTAGAATCTCTTGGCACCCTTGTGAAGATAATTAAAATCTCTTGGCACCCTTGCACGAATTTTCATAAGCGTTTTGTTTCTACATTTTTTATTTTCATCCAAGGTAGAATATATCAGAGTAACTTATTAAGCAATTAACATTATTTTAATTTTTGTAATTATCTAGGAAGTCAAAATATACATTTTTACTTTTTTACTGAATTAATTGAAAAATATAAATAGCAAAAACATTGAAGTACATAAATATAGTTATAGATTTAAATATATTTGGAAATAAATAAACTAGCACACTTAGCAATCAGAATATGAGATCACTAAAAATTAAAAAAATACTGTACTATACTGTATAATACTGTACTGTATAATACTGTACTGTAGTCATCAAAAGGGAAACAAATATTATCTCACATCGTGTGCCGCGGAACGAGCAATTCAGAGACACACTAAAAGACAAAACTTTATTCTGTTTCTTTATTTTCATTATTTTGTGGTAATAGATTTTCTTTATTATGTTTTCGTAACATTTTCCCCCCTCACTTCCGACACCCCTGGCTGGTTTCGCGGCACCCCTAAGTGCCGCGGCACACTGGTTGAGAATCCCTGCCCTAAGACTTAACTCATATACACTGGAAGATGAAACGTGCCCTTTTTTTAGTTGGAAAACTTTGTCTAGATACGAATTTTAATCAAAATCGTTAGAGCAGATTTTTAGAATTTTTTAAAAGTAAACAACCTTTAATTTTAGGGTAATATAGATAATTCCAAAAATTCCTTTAGGAAACCTTATGAAAACCTCAGACACAGATTTTTAGCCCGATCAGTAAAATAGTTTCGGCTAAAATACAGATGGGAAAATAATATTTTTTCGAGTTCAGGGAGTCATGTAACGTCGACATCCGAATCTAAAATACTTTTTTTTTACGATCACAAAACTTTCTTTCTCTGAGGGTTTGAGAGAAAGTAAAAGTAATTAAAACACACACGATCACATCACAAACATTCACATGAGATATATACTATGAACATATATTTAATATGCATATAACATAAACATAATGGAGATAGCAAACAATTTTTGTATAAAACAATTCTGAAAAAAATATTCAGTACCCGCTTCGGTGGCCGCATGGTCTAAAGTGTAAATCTCGCAAAAGATTGGGCTACCGATGATGGAAAGCACGGGGTTTGAGTCCCGGCTAGGTGTAAGTCTACTGAGGACGCTAAAAAAACTTTACCACTCTATCTCCCCGCCAATTCGGGTACACTTTTTCTAAATTCAAACTTCCTCGTCCTTAACACATTAGCGTATTTAAAAAATTTAGAACCGCGTCTTGCTATCCGTTCGGGTTGTACGTTGAAGTACCAATTAAGAATTGGGAAGGTTGAATTTAGAGGAAGTGAACCCGCGTTTGAATGGAGGGAGAGTGGAAAACCATTTTGGAAAAACCACTCCCAGTTCACCCGACCGAGATTCGTACCTCGATCTCCCCGTCCTCGGCAGTCTAGCTCAACACGACTAGCGCGTTAGCCATCTACGCCACCGAGGCGGGTATTAGCGTAATCAGTAGGGCTACATACATTATATGCGAAAAGGTGAACTAAACTTGAATGGCTAAACAAAATATCTAAAATGGATAATCCTGCTCCGTTAGGTTCTGTACCGTGGTCTAGTCTTTAAGTTTGAAGTTTCAGCTTTCTAGGTCATCTAGGGGCTTCTGCAGGGTGTGGAAGGACGGACACACACTCTTAAACTATATACATTAAATACAGGTGGGGCCGAAACAATTAGACGGTTAGTAACTTGAAAACTAACACTTTAATTGAACACTTCACTAGCTAAATGAAAGCAAACTACATACAACACTATTTGAAGATAATGTCACTCAGGTGAGCTCTACCGGACGTCAGACAAACCTCAGTTCGTTGTCCATCACTTTCCTCGGCACAGATCGTATAATTGTTTCCGTCCCACTCTGTATATGTTTTTACACAATCATATTTTGTAACAGTTCCTTCCTCTCTAAACCAGACTGTACTTCACCTTGCTCTTTATGAAGGTCACGGTAAGGAAGATGACTGCTTGGTTTCAGGGACTGTAACCCTCATCTAATTGTACCCGGGTAGATGATCACTCGGTGGTACCTGGTTTCACGATCGTCGGGTGTCGAGTCAACTGACAGATAACGTGTTTTTTAACCTATCTATCTATCTTACTTTGTCTACAAGTTTTTTTTTTGTGCTCCGCGTCTTATAGGGGTAATGTTTCCTTACAGGTACTTCTATTACCTGTATGGACGACTATCATGTTCTCTACTAGCCAAACAAGTAACTATTTTGGAAACTTGTACTTAATGTTGTTGTGGCGCTGGTCCTAGTGTCCGCAATGTTTCAAGGTCATTCGACCATCAAAATTATATTACATAATTTAAACAAGTGTATAATAATTATAATGATTTCAGATCATTACGGTTCACAAGTTATGAGGGGTAAAACATGCTATTTTATGCTTTTTGTGTTCCATTGCTAAGGTAAGGTAATTAATGTACTGTACGAGGCAAAAGTTTAATATGACGAGATATTCATAATATGAGCTAGGTTTACACAATTAAATATTTCATATATATGTTTATAATGTTAATATTATTATTTATTTTTTCACTCTCAATTAATGAATGTTTAGGATTTAAAAGAAAGTTACATAGTTGATTTCATTTACAATCCCGAAGTACCTAAGAGTACATCTTAAGGTCTTGCAGTTGGATATTAAAAAATAATTAAATAATTAAAAACATAAACATAACAATATTTTCCCTTAAAAATATGTAGCCTACATATTTGTTTGAAACATTCCTTGAAGTTTCCAGAATTTTATTTTATTTTTCTCTACACCTATTTGATGAACATCTTGGAGTGTTGGTGGAAGTAGGTTAAGTAACTTGTGGATGGTGCATCTCGGTTCTTGTTAACCACAATGATTTGAGTATTTGCCGATTATATACATTTCTTTGTTAGATGTTGAGCGGGTGTTATGGGAGTGGTTGTTTATTAGTTTGTATCTATCGGAATGGTAATATCTTATTAGTAGGCTCTACTCATATAGTTGGTTAGGAAGTAGAATTTTATGTTTAATGTATGCTTGTTTGTTAGAATTTTTGGTACCAAATATAGTTTTCAAGATTTTTTCCTGCAAATACGAAATTCTGATTGTATAACATTCTCTCTTACTACTACAAGACTGTAGTAACGATAATAACATGGAGGGAGGTCTACTGTTCACAGAACTACTAGTAAGACTGTAGTAACGATAATAACATGGAGGGAGGTCTACTGTTCACAGAACTACTAGTAAGACTATAGTAACGATAATAACATGAAGGGAGGTCTACTGTTCACAGAACTACTAGTAAGACTATAGTAACGATAATAACATGGAGGGAGGTCTACTGTTCACAGAACTACTAGTAAGACTGTAGTAACGATAATAACATGGAGGGAGGTCTACTGTTCACAGAACTACTAGTAATACTATAGTAACGATAATAACATGGAGGGAGGTCTACTGTTCACAGAACTACTAGTAAGACTGTAGTGACGATAATAACATGGAGGGAGGTCTACTGTTCATAGAACTACTAGTAAGACTATAGTAACGATAATAACATGGAGGGAGGTCTACTGTTCACAGAACTACTAGTAAGACTATAGTAACGATAATAACATGGAGGGAGGTCTACTGTTCACAGAACTACTAGTAAGACTGTAGTAACGATAATAACATGGAGGGAGGTCTACTGTTCACAGAACTACTAGTAAGACTATAGTAACGATAATAACATGAAGGGAGGTCTACTGTTCACAGAACTACTAGTAAGACTGTAGTAACGATAATAACATGGAGGGAGGTCTACTGTTCACAGAACTACTAGTAGGACTATAATAACGATAATAACATAGAGGGAGGTCTACTGTTCACAGAACTACTAGTAAGACTGTAGTAACGATAATAACATGGAGAGAGGTCTACTGTTCATAGAACTACTAGTAGTAATAATAATTACAATAATCAAACGTTTGATACAACACTGGTACTGCAATGATACAACAGTTTTTCTAGTAGGAGGAGAGCTGAGAAACTTAACCAAGAGTAAATGCACCAGCATTGCTGGAGGTAGGATGGTAAGTCACTCTCTTGAGCTATCCCCCCCTTGCCCCTCACACGCCTGTGGTATATATTCGAGAGGCCATGGCACTCACACATGGCCGACACACGAGAGCAGCATAATCCTCTTATTTCTGATCGAGGTCAGGTATTCAAGTCTCTGTCCATGCACACATTATATCTCCTCTTGTTTACACACACTCCACTATCGCTCTCTTCCTTACATGTGTGTACTTGTCGTAATCCTCTTCATGAAAGGAGTTTGTACAGTACAATTCTTTACAAGTAGCCATCACTTTCCTTAGTAATGCGTTTCGCTCTTGTTCACAATTTTACTGACTCAACTGTACTTTGAAGATTTTGTTTTGAAGAAACTTTCATGAAATACAAACATATTTTTCTTTCTGTCATCAATGAAAACATTTTACTATCTTATTATTGTTATTTTATAGCTATTGATAATATCTATCGAAAATGACATACATCTGCAGATCACATGACTTGACGTATGAATACGTGAAAGTAGATCTAACTACTTTCCTTCAGTGGTGTTTTTATAGCAAGGGCTCTTATTTGACATCCAGGAAAGTTACTAGATACATTTTCATTAATTTATACATGCTAACTGCAGCTATCAATTATTATAGATTGTATCACACAGCATTAGTAGTATATTAAAATATTATCACTTTTGGGCGTAAAAAGTTTGTATTTTCTAAAAGGCCTGGTGGACTAGATAGAACTAGCTCAAGATAGGGATAGGGTGTAATGAGGTGGACTGGATAGAACTGGCTTAGTTCCTAATGCTTTGGAGTAAGTAATAAGTTTCCATCATCATTACCTGAAAACATCAGCCGTGCCACTGGGGCATAAAGCACAGTCCATGATCGTTTGTCAATCTCACTGGAGGCAAACATTACGAGTTTGGGTCACGCCGTCTCTTCATCTCGGAATGGGGAAGTCTCGCAAGAACCGTGGGATAAGCTGGGCCAGGTGTCTTACCACAGAGTGTCTGTCTGTCTGTCTGTCAGCTCGCTCGCTATAAATCCTGTTTGTCGAGTTACGCATGTTGTAGGCGCTGGCTGGATTACACACAAGACGGCGTGGGGAGGGTTAGAATTTCAAACTTGCGTGAAATAAATAACAGCGGATCGTACCCAGACATTGAGAATGGGAAGGCGGAGAGGTATGGGTTGGGGGCTCATTCGCATCAAGTCCCCCAAGCAAGAGAAGCCAAAGTATTATTTTTACAACAAAATCCTTCTGAAGCAAATGATAGTATATTATTAAACATAACAAGGGCTGTAGGTGCATACGGATAATTTTGCGGCTACTTCTGAATTGCTGTCAGGTCACTCACTACTTCTCTATTTTGTCCAAGCTTATACTCCCTTTCGTCATTCACCTACAAACACCCTTTTCCATCTCAATAAGAAATCGGGGAAAGTAAACTACAAATTTTGTTATCTCAAGCTCGCTGCAAGTTTTCAAATATCTTAGAATTGTATCTTTTGAGCCTGTAAAAAAATTACTGCATTTGTAAGAGAAAGGCTAAATCTAGAGTCCTTGTTTATCAAGGCTAGGCTCATAGCTCCGCAAATATGCATAAAAAGTCGTCGAAAATGAGCTGTCCCATTTTCACACTTTTTTAAAAATATATTAATAAAACTCAAACTTTAGGGTTGTTAAGGAAAAAGAACCCCGTTGGAAAATTTCGACTATATTTTGGCGTGAACAATATTTTGAAATAACTCATGGCAGTTGCGTTAGGGCTGAACTTCTGCACGGCAATTTCTCGCTTACTTAGGCAGCCCCCTTAAGCTTTTTTTTCTAGGCCTAGACAAGGAATACAACAATACATGATTAATAATGTACTTTCGGGAAAGATATGAGTGGCCAAAACAAGCCTTAAAATAAATCACCCGCAATGGCGGCAAAGTGGGAACTTGCGTTAATGCGGAGGTCGGGATTCGAATCCTATCTGGGTACACTGTCACTGGATTTTACCCATCTGTCCCCGCCCTACCATTGTTGGTGCATTTCCATTATGTTAGCCTACTCTCAACCACATGAGAGAGTAAGCGCGTGAAGGGGAAAGGGGGGGGGGGCACTTCATACCCCGATTGGACCGATATTTCCCCCTCCCCCTAATACACACCTTACTGCTCGTTTGAGCTATGCACATAAGAACTCTACAAAAACGAAGTAGGGATGAAGCAGTAAGAAATTATAGGAATTGTGCCCGCATTTGTGTGGAGGGAAATTTGTATAAGGAAAAATACTTCAAGTCCAGTTGTTCGGGATTTCGAACACCCCACCCTCTAGTGAACGGCGAACCAGACCAGACGATCATGATGTTTAGTCCGCGTAACCACCGTTTTGGGTAAATTTAACTTGTAAATATTATGCTAATATTATCATTTGTTTCGGAAAGTGCAAGTTAAATGACCATAATTGTTATCATAAAAATAATTCACCGTATGGAATATAACCAAGATCGTCCATATTTGCATCGAGCCTCAAGAGAAGTTCGGGTTAGTTGTAGCCGATCTCTTAAGTGCCGTTTCGGACGAGAGGTAAAATACCGCTTGTTACCCTTGTTCAGTTGTGATTTTGACGAGGACACAAGTGGCTGTTCCAAGACCGGTGGGCGCGGGAATTGTATCGCGCGATTATTTATATTCCTGTGTAAAACGGCGCAAAGGGGTCTTGTTAATCAGAACGTTGCGCTTAGGTTAGATATTGACAAAACCTTGTAACAGTGCACGAGTTTGATGTTTACTCGAATGAACACAAAATTATTTTCTCTCATCCTTTACACCTACCCTATATTTTAAAACAGTTTTTTAGCACTGCGTCTTACTAGACGTTCGGGTTATACGCTTATGTACTAATTACGCTAATGGTTTTAGGTAGGTTATGTTTATAGGAAGTGTACCTGCATTGGCATGGAGGGAGAGTGGAAAACCAATTTGGAAAAATCATCCTCAGTAGACCTACACCCAACCAAGATTCGAACCTCGATCTCCCCGTCAATGGCAGTCTAGTCTACTGCGAGAGTAGCGTGTTAGACCACGCGGCCACCGAAGCGGGTGGACGTAGTTTTAAAAGTTGAAATTTTCCACCCTGAAAAGTCCAAAAATTCACACATTTTGGATGATCATTAAATATCTAAATGGCCTAGAAACAAAAAGCAACTGTTACACGAACGTAGAATGGATCTTTGTGAATAGAATTATGTAATTTAATAGGAGGGAGGTTGTCACAACATAAAATTATACTGTTATTTGTATTTTCCTCCTCCCCTGTTTGTTCTACTGCCGGACAGCTCCATTCAGTAAAGTTATAAACACACTTGGTTCCTGACGTCTGCTCGACTTTTCAAGCGACCGCTTGTTGCGTTTGCTTCAAGGTCATCCTTATGGTGCAATGTCGAAAAGATAAGAAAATAATCGCAGTATGACTAACATTGAAAGTAAGATTTGCATTTGTTTGTTTCGCCATCGTCTTTTTGAAGAGCTTACGAAACAGCATGTTATCACAGTGACAACTTTGGTTCGTGCTGGTTTCACAAACACAGCGCCTCCAGCGGTGGACGATAGGAATGGTGGTCTTCCATCTAACCATGGATATTGGCGCGTGGTTGGTTTGTTTACAAGAAAGCACCTGCATGAACCCATGGCCAAGCGGGAGACAATTCCGAAACGCATAATTTTTTTTCCTCCATAAAAGGCTTGTTTAGTTTTTTCGGAAAATGTTAAGGATCGTGCGAAGGTCACTTTTTTAAATGCGATGCTAAACAAAGTTTAGGTCGAAGATAAGGTTTTGTACGTGTCTTTGTTTTCTTATCACCGCGTCTTACTATCTGTTCAGGTTATACGCATATATAATAAATATTCTGAGAGGATAAGGATGAGGTAAGAAGTATTTTAGAGGTAATCTAATTACAGATGACCTGACCGGGATTTGAACCCTGATCTCCTTGTCATCAGCAGACCTGACTAACACGGGAGTGACGCCTTAGACCGTTCGGCCACTGAAGTGGGTTGTTTCTATTGTTATCTTATAGCTTAAGTTAGTAATTTGTTGTTGTTATATGATGTACCGGTATTTAAAGTGCACTTTTGAACCAACTGATTATATCAACACACGACTTATAAACTAACTTAAGTCTAGGACAGGCACAACACCCAGACCCCGGCCGTTAATTCATCAGGGTGAAAGGGTGAACCCACATTTCACCACTGATACATTTTCCAGCCATGCTGGGAATTGATCGCGGGATTCCTGGCTCTGTAGACATACACGCTACCGACCTAAATATCCTTCCGCGCCAACATGAACAGATGAATCATGGAAAACGTAGAGGGCGCTAGCTACCGGACAGGTCTTGCGGGAAAATTATACGTTTGGAAATATCAGTTTTCTCGAGAACGAGAGAAATTTTTATGTTGATATTTTCAACACCTCTTTTAAATTAATGTATCAATGTTTATTAGGCGTTACATTCTCTTATTTTTGTTGTTGTGAAGCTGGCAGTTTTCCATTGAAAAATGTCAATTTTATCGATATTTGATCACTGTTAAAATAATCATAGAGGATGTGTGTATATAAAAAGTATAACTTAATCAACATGCTCCTATTCTTGAACAAACCGTTTTCGAAAAGAAAATTGTAAAACAGTAAAAATTCTTGAAGATAACCGTTTGTTCCCATGGCTCTGCATTTCCACGCCAAATGAAAAGGGCCAATCGCCTCAACCGGGGTGCCACGAGATTTTGAGGGGATTTTTTTTAAAAGAAAATATTAAATATATAATAAAATGATAATAAAACACGTCAGCCAAAAAATAATTAAATGAATGGACCGGAAGAAAGTTTTGTCTTTAGTGTGTTTGTTAATTGCACGTGTCAAGGCACTCAAGGGTTCAGTTTTATATTCAGACTTAGTAGGTACGTCTCAAGTGTGGTACTGTACTAAATACAAGACGACACCTTCCTACAGCTGAATAGAATGTAATAGAAATAAACCGGGGGATGATATTCCTGTTGTGTTGTCAATCATTAGGCCTAACACTAGGCGAGTCTAGAAAGGTTGAAAATCCTTGTATCAAGTGCATCAAGGCAGAGCACTAGTTCCCAACATAAGGAGGCGTGGAGCACTTTCTAAATAACGTTAAAAAATCTAACAATTGAAGTAATTTTTTTATTATAATCTCAGGTGACCTGGCGGTCTCTGTGCTGGGGGTCCGGGGCTCAATCCTCGGTCCCGGCACAGATTTATCTAATGGCCAAACCCTTCCTTCACCTCTGACAATACGTGTATTAATCACAACTTGTGAATGTGTGGAATGCCACGCCACCACCGTGGTTCGGATCCCACGCTAAACTGTAGGTCCTCCATTTCATCTCTCAATCACCCTACCATTACACATTTATTTATAACTATTCCAAAAAATAGTGAGAGGGGTGTGGATATTGAATGATCTACCAAGGGGAGCGTCAGCTGAGAAAGGTTAGAAACCACTGGTTTGGAGGAAAAAGCTAAGCATTCTAATATTATTTTATGCGGGCATCTACATTTCTCTAAGCTTACGTTATAGAGGTCATTTTATCGCTAGTCTGTGTTGAAATGCAGTTTACTAGCTCTTCAAAAAATGTTATATTATATTGAAATACTCGTATATCGTATTTAGTGAGATATTTCAAATATCTTGGTTTCAAAATCGTATTTTTCTTCTGAAATGTTTCAAAGATGTAGAGGTTTCAAAGTCTATTTCGGTTCGTATACGATCTATGTAATAACCAGGGCCCGGATTTTGATGATATAACATATTTTTATTGGTTTATCATATACATTGCTCTTAAGTACATAAACTCTGTTCGTGATCGCCTGTATATAGAAATGTATATTTTATAGGTAATTTTTGGTCATTTTGGAATTTGAGGTCATATTTTTTTGGCTTTCATTATTTTTGAGTCATTTTAAGGCATTTGTGTTAAATAAGTATATTGTTTTGATTACTCTTGATATTTTATAGATGCATAAATACTCAAACATACATAATATATATATATAATATATAATATTTTAACACACAGTTGTCAGAATGAGAAGATAATGTAGGCCATGAACTTTGTATTACAGTTGTCTGAATGAGAAGATAATGTAGGCCATGAACTTAATATCACAGTTGTCAGAATGAGAAGATAAAGTATGCCTTGCATGAGCTTTGTTCCTCTTTGCTTGTTTGGTTGTAAAACACACATCTCTGGTGAAACTACAACTAGACTGGAGAGGGTTGCGTTGGGAGTGGGTAGCCATTACTTCTGAAGCAGGTATTTGTAAATGAATATAATATTCAGCAATGCGAGGGTTTAGTTGTTAAAGGCGTTTCATTTCATATACATTTCTTAGTTTCCACTTGTAAAGTGCCTGTTGGATTTAGTCATGCATTTATTACGACTCTTGGTTAAAATTTTCAAAAAATGACCTAAAAATATGAGGTGATCCTTTAGAACGTTCAATTCGTTTTATAGTTAATTTTTTTGATCAGTTTTAGGTAATCAAAGTCCGGGCTCTGGCCTGAACAAACAAAATAAAGATAATCGAAAAAATGAATTGTATGATGAAAAGCCAAGAGCTTGTCATTGGTTAATGCATGTTCAGGGTCACTCTTCACTGGATGTCTCTACGGACGTGTAGTAGCGACGGCTAATCGTTGAAGCCATCAGCAGCCGCTGCTCATTAACTTGACTCTATACTGCCAAATGTACACAAGGTATACCGGGTACGTCCGGTGCATTTTTAATTGATCCCACGACTGTTCCATTGTTCCAAGGGAAGAAAGGTCGATCAATGGTGCAGCAGGCCAAAAGTAACCGACTATATTTTGTAACAAAATAAATATTTGAATTTGAAAGTTACTAAAACTACTTTCATATATTCATGAGTGAAGTAACGTGACCTGAAACTGTCACTTTTGATAGATATTATCAAAATAAATAATAGGATGTTAACCTAACAGTTCCATTAATATTTTCTAAGCCTTTGTCTAAATAGGCCTATTTGTATAATAATTTTGAACTGATTGATTATATCAGCTTACAACTTTTAAAGTAACTTAAATCTAGAACAGACAACATCCAGATACCCCCCCCTCCCATCTGTTAATTCATCACTGTAAAAGGGTAGAATTACATTTCACCAAATATACAATTTTCGGCCATGCCGGAAATTGAACTCATATCCTCTAACTCAGTAAGTAGACACGCTGCCGACTGAGCTTTGGTGTCGGACTGATTGAATCAATGTTATTATTATGAATACTATCTATCTATCTTTCTATCTTTCTTTCTCGGCACCGCGTCTTAATACCCGTCTGCACGCCTATGTACTAATCACGCTAATGGTTTCAGGGATGATCAAGGCTACATTTAGTGGTATTGTACCCGCATTGGTATGAAGGGAGAATGGGAAACTATGTTTGAAGAACCACCCGACCGATATTCGAACCTCGATCTCCCCGTCATCGGCAGTCTAGTCTGCTGCGAGAGTAGCGCGTTAAACCATGCAGCCACCGAAGCGGTTAGCATGTTTATTAGGATTCTGGTAGCGAGTAAAAAATACAAACATGATAACATTTTATTGTTTTATTAGTGTTATTTTGTAGGTATTTATATTATCATCGATGACAACTGCAGATATTATGACTTTACTTATGGGGTTTGTAAATGGTTTCATTAACTGTCGGATACCGTTAGATACCATGCATTTTTTATTTCTTCATTATTGGAACAAAGCTCTTTAGAACAGGTTTTTATTTTCCAAACGGATTTCATTCATTGTCTTTCATGGGTTTACTACCTTACTTATTTTTCTATTTCTGTCCTTAACAAACTGTTATATTATGTTCCGTTCCACCAACTTGCCCTAACAACAAAAGTGTCATAACTGCAACGAGAAAATATCAATGACGTTACGAGCTTTAAACTTTTAGTAGCGCTTTTTATTCCGCTATACTCCTACTACTACCGTTACTACTACTAATACTAATACTACAAACACCAATACGCTATTTTTCAAGACTATCTACACATATTTTTGTTTGTTTAAATGCGTCTTAGTACCCGTTCAGGATATGCCGTAAACGCATTAAGTTAATATAGTAGGAGTGAGGAAGGTAGAATTTTAGACAAAATGTATCCACATTTGTGTGTTAGGACATTAGTAAACCATATAGGGGGAAAAAATCTCAGTATACCCGCCCGGGATTCGACTGTTTGACCCTCACATCCCCGGCAAACAAGAGCATCACACGAGTTTGACGTTTAGTCTGCGTGTCTCACTAGTGCCAGTGAGTTCAAAATTAATGTTGGAGAATGATCATAGTTTTTAAGTGCCAATCATTATTTTAGGGTCTACATAATCATAATAAATACAGTATGATCATCAAAATGTAGGTCTATATAATCGTTAATGATATATATTATGTAACCACAAAAAATGTAAAAGCGTAAAAATATACATAATCATTAAAGATATACCTATTTATAAAAACATAATCATTAAAACTTATTAAAAACTTAATACATAATCATTAGAAATAAAATGTTTGACGATTTAAACCACGAATTTTCTCCGATATTAAAAAAAAATTATGCCGCGTCTTACTGTATGTTGAGGCTAAACGCACATATGAATGATAATTACTCTAATGAGGTTGGGATGAGGGAGGAAGAATTTTTAGAGGTAATCTACCAGCAGTTGCCTAGAAGGAGAGTGGGAAACCATTAAGGAAAAACCACCCTCAGTAGACCCAACCGGGGTTTGAACCTCAAGCTCCCCGTCTTCTTCAGTCCACGAGAGTGATGCCTTATGTCGTTTGGCCACAAGCGGGTGTTCTTCAAATTTTGGATTTATTCGCCCCGGATAGGCACACGGACTAAACGTCAAACTCGTGTGGTCTGGTTTTCCGGTGACGGAAAGGTCATGTTTAGAATCCACACCGGGTGTATCGCGGGTATAAAATAGGTTAACTAGCTTCGGTGGCCGCGTGGTCTAACAGTAGACTGCCGATGGCGGGGAGATCGAGGTTCGAATCTCGATCGGGTGTACTGAGGGAGGTTTTACACTCTCCTTCCATGCAAATGCGAGTACACTTCCCATAAATATAACCTCCCTAATCCCTAAAACCATTCGCGTAATTAGTACATAAGTGTATAGCCCGAACGGGTAGTAAGACGTGGTGCTTAAAAAAATTATGTTTATGTGTGTATGTTTTAACCAAGGCCGTAGCCAGCCATAATTTCGGGGGGGGGGGGGGGGGGGTGTTCGGCGAGCACATCCCCCAATTGCTGGAGGCTAAAAAAAAATTAAATATTAAACACACCTAGAGGCTCTCTGATATGCTTTTTATGGTAACACAGCCCCCTAATTTTGATATTGTTTGAACCATATATAAAGCTAAATATATTTCGTTTGTAAAATTTCGGGTGTGGGTTGAACCCCCAAAAACCCCTGACTACGGCCTTGGTTTTAACACTAATAAGCTACAGTTAAAAATCTACGGCTACATTTCGTCGGTTGTGTCCTTGTTGCTCTCGTTGAACGAGTGTGCCATGAAGAGGTCAACCACCTCGAGCACAAGTGGGACTGAAAAAACTTGACAACAAAACGTTACGTAGTCAAGAAAGGTTAGATGAAATAATAGTGCATTTCTACTCATCGACAAGGTGGTGGGAAGTACAAAAAATAAATATTCACGCAAAATAATGATTATTTATGTCACATCTACATTCCACTTTTCATAAGAAGACTTTTTAATTTTATTTTATGCTCACCTGTTGGTCTAGGGGTAAGGTGTCAGACTTTTGTGTTGGGGGTCTGGGGTTCAATCCTCGCTCCCAACACAGATTTATCAGATTGCCAAACCCTTCCTTCACCTCTGACAAGACGTGTATTAATCACAACTTGTGAATGTGAGGAATGCCAGGCCTCCACTGTGGCTCGGATCCCACGTTAAACTGTAGGTCCTCCATTTCATCTCACAATCACCCTACCATTAGACATTAGCGTAAGTGCGTACAAACCGAACGGGTAGTAAGACGCGGTGCTAATAATAATGGTTACTCACCTGCTTCCGGTTTTCTTAATCTCCGTTGTGTCCTCACGAACTTTGATCTCAGACGTATAAAGGCCGGTTGTTTGATATCAATGTCCCAATATTTGTAGGAACACAATCAGAGGTGACGGAAGTTACTGCCCGTCCCCATTTCCAGAACAATAAAGACCGGAAACTCAACACTTCCGGAAACCAAGAGGGTTTTTAAAGTTACTCGGTGGAGGTGTCCGTCAGAAGGAGAACAAACGGGGGAGAAGGAAATCACAAATGGCACAACAATTTGTATTGTGACCCTCCCACCCTAATAAATTACGTAATTCGATTCACACAGATTCTTTTACGCTCCTACACCAGTTTCCTTTCGTTTTCCGGGCATTTAGCTCTTAATATTCAAACACGACTAGCCCCTATGTGGGTTTTTGGACTTTTCAGAGTGGAAAATTTAAACTTAAAAAGATTTTGGTTTATAAATTTTAAGTTTTTAGTCTATACGTTTAGGGTCATAGAAAATAGTCTGGTGTTAATCCCGGTAAACATCAAACTCGTGTGTGATTAAAGGTTTTGTCACTGTTTTACTTTGCGCAATATCTCACCTACCCAAGCAGTTGAGGTTGTAGGGGACGCGAGAAAAGGTAGGTATTTTTGCAGTTTTTATAGTAAAACTTACTGGCCAAAATAAATCAAATATTGTTCCAGTACGAATATAGGACTTAATTTTCTTCACACGGTGATATCAACAGTTGTTGAATATCTTTCATGAGCATAGCGGTATTATCTAACAAACTTTTTAAATGAAGAGAAAAAGTTGTCATTAAATTCCAGGACACCCTCGACAGATATTCAACAACTGTTGATATCACCATTTGGCTAAACAAATGTTTTGCTATAAAAACTGCAACAACTGACCTTTTCTCGCGTCCCCTACAATCCCACCTTAACAGTCCAAGGTACCCGTACTGGTGGGCACGCAGGCTAAAAGTCAGGTTCGTCTAGTCTCTGGTTTGCTGGTGACGCGGAAATTGGTGTTAGAATACAAACAGGGGTATACGGAGGATTACCTTATTTTCCAAAATAGTTTGCCTCCTCTCTACCGCCATGAAAATGTGGGTACATTTTATTTAATTCTACCTTTATCATTCCCTATCCTATTAGCTTGATTAAATACAATCTAAAAGGGTTAAACTTTATTTTTTATATTTGTATATTTGAAACGAGGATTATAAACGGGTTCTAAAGTGTAGAAAGCGGGCGGGGTGGCGAAACGTTGTTTTGGGGGAGTAGTAAAATATATACACATTAGTTGGGCGTGGAGAATAAATTGTAATTTGTAGAGCAATTACTTGTTACATTATTTATTACTTTTGTAAATACTATCTATATATGTTACCGTTAAAGTAATACATTAGTTACTATGGATAATAACCGGTTATTTTCCATATGAACCGATATTAGTGGTTAAGGTGATTAAATACATGCAATTTATTATTTTAACCGGCTATTTTATATAACAACAAATAAAATTAAAGGTAATTTACTTGGGGGCGGAAAGGAAAAAAAATCGATTTTCTTGAAATCTGCTCGAACGATTTTGATTAAAATTCGGATCTAGGTACTTTTAACACTACATACAAAATGGCGCATGTCATTTTCCCGGGTAAATGACTTAGAAGGTACTTTATACTAGCGGATATTTCCAATATTGATATCTCCGTAACTCTTTGAGATACGAAATAACTTAACATTGCAAAGTTGAAATACTATTAAAAATAAAAAAATAAAATGAAATAAGCCTTATATATTTTTATAAAACCAATCATTTCTGAGCTATTGGCTTAATATATTTTTTTTAATTTGAAGTCTGAGAAACTGATTCCTATGCTCTTTGGCGGACAAAGATGTTCCCATTTTCTCAATGTTTCTGTAACAGTGTGTATTATTTCATTTATGCTATTTGGTGAAGTGCATCGGCAACAATGTATATTATTTAGTTTCACATAGCTTAAGATTGTTTGAGTAAATATCTCAATTTTTAATTAAGTGAGCGGGATAGTCTGTGCTGTGAATCGTACCATTTTAGTTTGTTCTCTTATTTTCAGAGGAGAAGCAAATCCTGAGAGGGGTGAGTGGGGAGTTCCGAGCAGGAGAGCTGACAGCCATCATGGGACCTTCCGGAGCGGGCAAGTCCTCGCTCCTCAACGTGATGGCCGGCTACAAGTAAGTCCCTCCCTCGCGGTTGTGGCGTTCCTCTTGTATTTTACCTGCCCGAACCTATCACAGATGTGTCCCAACAGGTGCAAGGGGACTGGGGGGCAGAACCTACTATAGAAGTGTCGATGTGTCCCAACAGGTGAAAAGGGACTGGGGGGCAGATCCTACTATAGCTGTGTCGATGTGTCCCAACAGGTGAAAAGGGACTGGGGGGCAGAACCTACTATAGATGTGTCGATGTGTCCCAACAGGTGAAAAGGGACTGGGGGACAGAACCTACTATAGATGTGTCGATGTGTCCCAACAGGTGCAAGGGGACTGGGGGGCAGAACCTACTATAGAAGTGTCGATGTGTCCCAACAGGTGAAAAGGGACTGGGGGGCAGATCCTACTATAGCTGTGTCGATGTGTCCCAACAGGTGAAAAGGGACTGGGGGGCAGAACCTACTATAGATGTGTCGATGTGTCCCAACAGGTGCAAGGGGACTGGGGGGCAGAACCTACTATAGATGTGTCGATGTGTCCCAACAGGTGAAAAGGGACTGGGGGGCAGAACCTACTATAGATGTGTCGATGTGTCCCAACAGGTGAAAAGGGACTGGGGGGCAGAACCTACTATAGAAGTGTCGATGTGTCCCAACAGGTGCAAGGGGACTGGGGGGCAGAACCTACTATAGAAGTGTCGATGTGTCCCAACAGGTGAAAAGGGACTGGGGGGCAGATCCTACTATAGCTGTGTCGATGTGTCCCAACAGGTGAAAAGGGACTGGGGGGCAGAACCTACTATAGATGTGTCGATGTGTCCCAACAGGTGCAAGGGGACTGGGGGGCAGATCCTACTATAGATGTGTCGATGTGTCCCAACAGGTGTAAGGGGACTGGGGGGCAGATCCTACTATAGATGTGTCGATGTGTCCCAACAGGTGTAAGGGGACTGGGGGGCAGATCCTACTATAGCTGTGTCGATGTGTCCCAACAGGTGAAAAGGGACTGGGGGGCAGAACCTACTATAGATGTGTCGATGTGTCCCAACAGGTGCAAGGGGACTGGGGGGCAGAACCTACTATAGATGTGTCGATGTGTCCCAACAGGTGAAAAGGGACTGGGGGGCAGAACCTACTATAGATGTGTCGATGTGTCCCAACAGGTGCAAGGGGACTGGGGGGCAGATCCTACTATAGATGTGTCGATGTGTCCCAACAGGTGTAAGGGGACTGGGGGGCAGATCCTACTATAGATGTGTCGATGTGTCCCAACAGGTGCAAGGGGACTGGGGGGCAGATTCTCGTGAACGGGCGAGACAGGAGTAAACGCAGCCTGGATGAGTTCTACCGTCTCTCGTGCTACATCATGCAGGACGATCATCTCCGGGAGGTGCTCACCGCTCGGGAGAGTATGAGTATAGCGTCCAGTCTGAAGCTGGGCAGGAGTACCAGTAGCAAGGAGAGAGAGGCTCAGGTGAGAGAGAGAGAGAACAGTAGCAAGGAGAGAGAGGCTCAGGTGAGAGAGAGAGAGAACAGTAGCAAGGAGAGAGAGGCTCAGGTGAGAGAGAGAGAGAACAGTAGCAAGGAGAGAGAGGCTCAGGTGAGAGAACAGTAGCAAGGAGAGAGATAGAACAGTAGCAAGGAGAGAGATAGAACAGTAGCAAGGAGAGAGAGAGAGAGAACAGTTTCAAGAAGAGAGAGGCTCATTGGAAGAACCTTGTACGACAATTTGTAAAGCTAGTAGATATACTTGGGTGTAACGCGCTACTCTAACAGCCAGGTGTACTGAGGGAGGTTTTTAGAAATAAAGGTTTTCTACTGTCTCTCTTCACGCAAATGCGGATACACTTCCTCTAAAATATACCCTTACTAATTCCTAAAACCATTATCACATACAGTACATAACCATATAACCTGAACAGGTAGTAAGGCACGGTGCTGAAAAAAACTCCTTTGGTATATTCATAAGTCAAGCTATGTGATCTCTAGCGGTCATTCCTGATAGATATTTCCATCATTAGAAACAATAATAATAATAGTAAAACATTATCAGTACTGACCACAAATATAAAGTTTGTAGTTTGTAAAAGTCTCTTCTTACAAAAAAAAAGATTGATGTTTGTGTACAGATCGAAGAACTCCTGGAAATGTTGGGTTTGAGTGAATGTCAGAAAACCCGGTGTGGCCAGCTGTCTGGTGGTCAGAAGAAGAGACTATCCATAGCTCTGGAGCTAATTAGTAACCCTCCTGTGCTCTTTCTGGACGAGCCCACTACGTGAGTACACATTTCTTGGGATTAAGGTCATTAGACCAACAATAGTTTATTGTACAATTCTAGCAGGTGTATAATTATGACTTTATAAGCTATAAAATTGTAATTCAATGATTTCAAATCATTTCTCTTCACAGGCTGTAAGGCATCAAACTTGATATTTTATGCTTTTTCCATACCATTTTTTAAGGTAAAGTAATTAATGTATGGGACTGAAATTTAGTATAGCTAGACATTCATATGAGGCGTCCACAGTAAAATATTTATATTATTAATAAAATAACTGTACACTTCATTGGTCTTGGGGTAAAGTACTCGTTTCGGGACTCAATGTACATGGGCTCAATCCCAACCAGTGTCGAGGAATTTTTCCTGATGGTCTCATGTCGACTGTGGATTGTTAAATTGGAAGGCCCTTCCATTCTCGCTCATAGAAATTCTCGTCCGCTGATATAATCAGTCAGTTCATAAAGTGCATGTTAAATACCAAGAACCGCCTCAGTGGCGTAGTCAGCTAGCACGCTAGTTTTGTGTTGAGCTAGACTGCCGAGGATGGGGAGATCGAGGCTCAAATCTCACTCAGGTAAACTGGGGATGGTTTTTCCTCAATGATTTTCCACTTTTCCTCCACGCAATTGCGGGTTCATTTTCTCTATATTCAACTTTCCAAATTCCTAACTATTAGCATAATTAGTATAGTACTTAAGCGTATAACCCGAACCGATAGTAAGACATGGTGCTATGTATATTATTATTAAATACCTCAAGTAAAAAAAAGAAAAAATCTTGATATCATCATTATTAATATATATTATCATCAATAGTGATATATTATAAATATTAATATATTATATTGTCACCAATAATAATATATTATCAATATTATTATATATCACTAATATTAACATTTCATTGAAATATTTTAATTACAAATAATAATATTAATATTATAAACACTTCATTTTGTACACCTCATATGAATGTCTAGTTATACTAAATCTCAACACCATACATCAATGCCTTTAACTTAACACAAATAGCATAAAATAGCAAATAGCAAGTTCGTCCCCTGACTGAAATTTGTCATTTTCTGTTGATATTTGCTTTCACCGAGATCTCGCACATTTGGACAAATGAGATAAATAATTTCATTGTAGATTCAATAAAGGGTTTGTTGTTTGTTTAGTATAGTTTTTATCATGTAACAAACACTACAATCAGATATACAAAAACTTGCTTCTACTCAACCGTCAATGTAAAAGAAATTATCAAAAGGTAGAATTGGTTTATTTTCAACTATGTTTGGAATGATGTACTTCAGAGATTAAGGAAAATGGTTGGAAACTTAACTTTCCTCAGACAAATAAAGCCATTTTTAATAGGGTCATAAAATAAATTTCTAAGAGAATTGTGTATTATTTTAGTGGTTTTGAAGTATTCCTCTAAGAAATACTTAACTTGGCTTATTTTAATAACAATAAATGCAAATATGGTGTTGAAGGGGTCTGGACAGCTCTTCCTGCTCCCAGTGCATCGCCTTGTTGAAACAACTGGCGCAAGATGGCCGCACGGTTATCTGCACCATCCACCAGCCGAGTGCGAAGGTCTTCGAGATGTTCGACCATCTGTACACCCTCTCGGAGGGTCGGTGTGTGTACCAAGGCAGCATAGTGGAGCTCATGCCCTTCCTTGGAGGGTTTGGATTACACTGTCCGCCCTACCACAACCCAGCAGACTTCCGTGAGTCAACTTTAGCTCTTCTTATACAAACATTAGCCAAAGCTGTGATAGTTGGGAGGCTTAAAACATTTTAAATGCTGACCAATCATCTTTGAGGACTTGTTCAGCTCCTGGTCGGGGTAAAACTGACTTCACAGAGTTCAAAAGTTGGTAAAGTTGTAGGCAACAGCTTTTGAGTTTACTATATTTTTATTAATTAGGGGTCTGCGAATACACACATTTCAAACTCAAACTCAGGTTCGAATTTGGCAGCTTTATTTGTTCGACAAATTCAAAATGTTTACACAAAGCTATCTCTCAGCTAGATTGTGTGTCTGGTGGTTTACTCCCTTCTACTTGTCTGGATGTTGTTTGTGAGATGTACAGCTGACATCTGTTTTACTTCATTCTTTTTGTCTGGATGTTGTTTGTGTGATGTACAGCTGACATCTGTTTTACTGCCTTCTACTTGTCTGGATGTTGTTTGTGAGATGTACAGTTGACATCTGTTTTACTCCCTTCTATTTGTCTGGATGTTGTTTGTGTAATGTACAGTTGACATCTGTTTTACTCCCTTCTACTTGTCTGGATGTTGTTAGTGTGATGTACAGTTGACATCTGTTTTACTCCTTTCTTCTTGTCTGGATGTTGTTTGTGAGATGTACAGTTGACATCTGTTTTACTCCCTTCTACTTGTCTGGATGTTGTTTGTGTGATGTACAGTTGACATCTGTTTTACTCCTTTCTTCTTGTCTGGATGTTGTTTGTGAGATGTACAGTTGACATCTGTTTAACTCCCTTCTACTTGTCTGGATGTTGTTTGTGTGATGTACAGTTGACATCTGTTTTAATCCCTTCTATTTGTCTGGATGTTGTTTGTGTGATGTACAGTTGACATCTGTTTTACTCCCTTCTACTTGTCTGGATGTTGTTTGTGTGATGTACAGTTGACATCTGTTTTACTCCCTTCTATTTGTCTGGATGTTGTTTGTGTGATGTACAGCTGACATCTGTTCCTTTCATTGTAAAAAATATTGTAATCTCAAAGATATTGCTTTGTTTTATTTGATGAAATATAAAAGTCTTATTTTCATTTTAAAACTTTTTTTTAAAATGCTGGTAATCATTTGACTTTAAAAAAAAGATAATTAATAATTACTCTAATGGAATAGTAATGAGGAAGGAAGCATTTTATTGGTAATCTACCCGCATTTGCTTGGAAGGAGAGTGGGAAAACATTTAAAGAAAACCACCCTCATTAGACCTGAACAAGATTCAAACCCCTATCTCCCCATCATCAGCAGGCCAGTCTAACAAGAGAGTGACACTTTAGACCAGTCGGCCACTGAAGTGAGTGACTTTTATTCAAATAGTTGAGTTTTAAAGTTATATACTTAATTCAATCTTGGCTCACCTCATTACAAGGGAGCTTTTTTTTATTAACTCATTCTATCTTGATTCGGAATGAAAAACGTGCTTGCAAGCCCCGTAATTATATCGATTCGATTCTTTGTACTTATTAATTGGGGTGAACAAGGTGAACTTATAGAAATTTCATTACTAACCAGCAGTTCTACCAAAATTTCTTTCATAAATATCTGCGTGCTACTGGATCAATCAGTAGGCCCTATTATAATTACTCTACTAATAAGTCACCAAAAACTATGGCATGTGCTATAATGAAGTTGATGTATTGTTATTATGTTGGCAGTTGGAAACAAGTGCTATAACAAAGTTGATGTATTGCTATTATGTTGGCAGTTGGAAACAAGTGTTATAACAAAGTTGATGTATTGCTATTATGTTGGCAGTTGGAAACAAGTGTTATAACAAAGTTGATGCCTTGCTATTATGTTGGTAGTGTTGGAAGCTGCCACCGGCGAGTTTGGACAGAAGTGTCTACCCTTGCACAAGCCGCGGAGAGTTTGAAAAGGACTGAAGAGAGGTCGACCGTATTGAGATCTCAGTACAAGTATTATACTACAGGTAATTTTACACACCTACACCAAAGATTAGAGACTTAGTGTAGTTAGAACAGACAGGCCAACCATCTTGTACTCCGATAACTGCTAAATGCTACGAATACAAAGCTATGAATTTGTTACTGTTATCTAGTGCTTGGTTCAAATCTTGGATATGGATCCTAAGGGTTTCTGGGGTAAAATTAAGTGATTGGTTGTACAAAAAAAAAAAAAAAAAATTTGAAGGAAAGGTTTCAAACTGTCCTCAACAAGAAATGACAAGGAATGTTTGTAACTCTTTTTAAACACTGGTTCCAACTACCAGCTTGGGTTAATATAAGCCTTTGTACTAACTGCACTTATGTGTTAGAGATTAGAAAGGTTTAATTTAGAGGAAGTACACCCGCATTTTTGTGGATGTGTAAAATCATTTATGAAAAACCACCCTGAGTGCATTAGACCATGTGGCCACCGAAGCGGGTTTTTGTAATATTAAATTCCTTATGAAATGATTTAAAGAATTTTCACTAAACACAAACAGATATTTTTTTTAGCACCACATCTTACTAACTGTTTAGGTTATACACCTATGTACTAATTACCCTAATGGGTTAGGGATTAGGAAGGCTTAATTTAGAAGTGCACCCGCATTTGGGTGGAGGGAGAATGTAAAAACTTTGAGAAAAAACAACCCTCAGTGCACTCAACTGGGATTGAACACCAATCTCCCCATCTTCGGCAATAGACCAACATGATATTAGCGCGTTAGACCACATGGCCACCAAAGCGGGCCAGAAGGAATTTAAGAGGCTATGAATTTTATGAGACATCAGTGCGCTATTAGTCTGGACATTGACAAAACTATATAATATTTAGTAATAGTTTGGTAGGGGTTTGAACTTCCACCCCCCTCACCCCCCATTCCTCCTTCCACTACGCCCAGGTATGGCCGTCTCCATTAACTACTTAAATGAGGTTTTCTCAGGAATGTTAAACAGACACCATTTTTTATTAAGATGCCATAATTATGTTGCTAATTTGAAGTTAAATTCTCAAACACTATATTTTATTGTTTAAGATTTTAAAAATATGTTTTTATCCAACCAAAATTCAAAATAAATAAAATATCAGTACCTAAAACAATGTTTAAACCTTTTCCTGATGTGGTAAATAAGTAGTTAGAAATACAGTCCCAAAAGTAAGGCCCTTTTAGAAAATAAACACACATTGTTGTGGGGTCAACATTGATAATATTTTAATATATTATTAGTGTAGTTTTATAAGTATTTATAATATCTATCAAAGGTGACAACTGAAGATCATTTGATTTGAAAGTAGATCTAGTAACTTTACTAGTTGTTAGATGAAGGTTCTTTCTACACAAATTGGAATTTAAAATAAATGTTTGCTTATAGGATAGTAAGACGCGGTGCTAATAAAAATTATAATAATAATAATAATAATAAATGTTCAATATGATTGTATGTTTTTGTTAGATTTTGAGGCCAGTCTTGCCAAAGAAACACAAAAGGACCCAACACAGAATAACGGAGCGGTAGTGGATGAAGGGGAAGATGTGGCTATAAGTATCAACAAGCCCGCCTCTGTGTGGAATCAATTCCTTATTATCTACTTGCGTAACCTTGTCATAATGAGGAGAGACTATGTGAGTATAACATGTTTCATATTGCACTGGCGTCGTTAACAGGGGGATCACGCCCCAATGTTTGAACCAGGGCACACCTAGCATTATTTAAGAAATTATGGTTGTATCCAAACTCTCCACTTATGCGTCATCGCCTTGACATGTACCCTTGGAAGTTTCATTTTCAAGGATGTGGAGTCCGAATTGTCACCAAGGGTGCCGATACACCCCTCACACACCATTCGAGTCCAAGAATGGAAGCAATATGTTGTTGACACGTCCTTGGTGCAATTGATTTATTATTCTCTCTTTGTCTGCTAGAGCTCAGAACTTCATATTACCCACCATTTTAAATTATACAGGATGCTAAAGCAGACACGTTCTATAATATAAATAAGTTGATAAATTAATCCAAGCTTACCATTTATTTATCACCAAAAGTAGCAAATATTTTATTGGTATGCTTTAATTTTTGTAAAAAATTGGAAAACAGTTGACGCAAATAATAAAATGGTGCCGATTTTAAACACCATATTAATTTTCATTAGGGCTAATAGATGGCGTTTGATATAGTAGCTAAGATTATTGGTGGGTGGTAGCACTGCAGTCCCAAGGATATAGCAAGGCTTGTTGCCGTTCGAATAGGCTGACGTGGTGTTCGATAGGAAGTGTGTGGTGAATGTGAATCCATCAAGTCTAGAACTCAAGGATCCTTCTAAAGATCTTTGAGATTATTTGGATACAACCAGTCAAGTCTTTTACTCAGGAAAATGAAAATCCATGCTTAAACGATTAAAGTATTTTACTCATATGACAAAGATAATTATTTCCATTACATTATTTGTGTTATTCATTTAGTTTAAAATTATTATTATTTTTATTAAAGTGGTACTGGGTCCATCTACTGCATCTTCCCTCCCCTAGAACTAAGAGCCGGTCCATTTTGAAAACATAACTAAGAATCAGCTCAACTACAAGAGATATATTTGATATAAAGAAGAATTGAACTTGACTAGGTTTTTTTTATTTCATTGGTATAAAATATCTCTCAGTAATGGCAAGATATTAACTTCATATTGTGACTACTCCCACCAAGACTCGAACCAGAGGCCCTTCACGATATAAAAGATTATAGAGGGCAATATGGCGCAAGGCTGGAGGTGTGGACATTGCTAGCGCTTGACTATCGAGGGAGACAGAATAAACCCATTTTATTTTTAACATAGGTTAAAAGAGGGCAATTTTTTATCTACAGAATTACACTAATGTTATTATAAAAGGAACACCTATCAAGGTCATATAAATATACACCAATTTTCTTAGGAATGGACATCTCAGATATCTAGAAAAGTCACTAGATCTATTTTTATGTCTTCATACATCAAGTCATGTGATCTGCAGCTGTCACCTTTAATAGATATTATCAATTTTGACTGCAAAAAAAATTGTATTTTCTAAAAGATGCTTTAATGAGTACAGTTCAGCCTTAATAGCTCCAAACGTGGATTTATATTTTTCTGAATAAATCACTTTACCGTTTCTCTTATGGTATTAGTGTCCTATTTGAGATAATTATTGGGTATTCCCCCCTCCCCCTTACTATTCTAATAATGCCTGGAGGTTGTGAGTTATTGTAAATTAAGCTGTTTTAAATCAGTTTAATTGGTAGAATTTAGACACAACTAATTTGTGATGCATATTTTATGTGAAAGAAGACTTCCCTCCATATAATATGTGAATCCTGGTTGATGTGTCTCTGAAGATACAGAGAATACCAAGTTTGGTTCATATGTTCCAGTCGAATGTCATGATAAGAGTATTGGCACACTTGCTGATAGGCCTCCTATTCGGCTATCTATACAAGGGTGTCGGTAACAACGGGAACACGGTGCTGGCTAACTATGTTTACATCTATGGCTCCACATTGTTCCTCGTCTACACCGGCAAGATGTCAGTCATGCTCATGTGTAAGTGTACAGCTTCATCAAACACTTTATTACACCTTTAGAAATACTGTTGCTAGGTCACCTATGGCTAGCATACTTTTGTTAAGAGCATGCCCAGGGTGGTCAAGTAAAATGTATTTTCCACTTAACATTATGGTTGCTGTCTAGGTATCTGAGATATTGCCACTCATATGTTACACTTATGTTGTATTATATTTGGAAGAAGGTGCAGGAAAGGTGGATAGAAACATATAAAAGGGACAAACACAATATGGCTGTTACAATTAAAAGAAGAACACAGTTCACACTTTACACTGCTGCCATTGGACAAAGAGGTAATGGTTGCCTCTTAAAGAAAATCGATTATCTCTGCCCAATTCCCCGACCTAGGTTTCATTCTATCGGAACTCGTCAAGGATGAGTGTGAAGCGCGCAACCCAACTTCCTAAAAGAGGAAACAAAACAAAAAAACCACAAAAGGGAGAAAATGTTAAATTTTAAAGAATGATAGGACACATCGACTTCCACTTAGGTTGAATATTGATAAAACTGGTAGGAATACACGAGTTTTATGTTTACTGGAATTAATACAAAATTATTTTTTATGAGCCTATACATAATTATATAGACTTGAATACATGGTTTAAAATTTGAAATTTTCTACTCTGAAAGGTCCAAAATCCACATATTTTGTTTGGTTATTAAGACCTCATTGGCTGGTAAACTAAAGGCAATTGGCTTTGGAGCGTAGAATGGATATTTGTGAATCCAACGATGTACCTAATTTAATAGGGGGGTTGCAACATATATTTTATCACATTTGTATTATCCCTCCCCTGTTTGTTCTCCTAGTGCCGGACAGCTCCAGCGAGTATGGTTATAGACCCATTTGGTTTCTGGTGTTCAGGAATTTCTGCTCGACTGTTCTAGCACCTTAAGATATTTTGTCCAACATTCAATTATTTAAAAAAAATTCATGATCATTAGGGCGATTCCTCACCACATTCTGGAACAATTTGAATTATTTTTCCCATTAAATTATACTGGGGAAACTACTCGAGATTCTCATGAACACTCTCTGGAATAAGGGGCTTGTTCCACTTTATTTAAGTATTTTTTTTTTAATTCCTCATTTTCTTTGTAAAATGTGTTGCTTTCTAATAAAATGTACAGTGTTAGTCACAAATATTGCCTGACGTTTTAATCCCACTCATAGACGGGTAATTTTTCGTGACAACTGCACAAGCAAAAATGTATAGCATTCAATATTGAATAAAGTAGGATCTAACTGATGTAAAAAGAGTGCTTGGTTAATTGACAAACTGTTAATTGGTTCACCCCCTGTTCATTAATTTTGAAGTCTGGTAAATCTTTGTTCGGAAGTTTCCGACTGGGATTTGAATAGGAGGCTGTTGGAAATCACTCTCAAAAGATGGTGTTTGATATTTAAAACTAACAACCAAGGGCTCTTGATCGCAATGGAACACGTGGCTGTATCTAAGGTGGGGGTGGGTGAAGGGGCAAGAGGATTCATGGTTTAAACCCCCTCATCACCCTGAAATTACGAATAAAATATTATTGATAGTAGTTGATAAGTTGAGAAAAAATTAAAATTAATATACATTTATTACTGTTAAAATGAGTATTGTTAGTGAAGAAAATCTGGCAACATTGTTTTTATTAAGAAGTTTCACTGATTTGTATCGTAACCCATAGCACTGCAATCTGCATAGGCCTGGCAGCCATTTTTTTACTAGTATACTCTTATCTGACAAATATTTTCACAACTCATTTATTTTTCTCATTTATTACTATATTCATGGTCATATTATAGCTTTGAACTTGAAGCTCCATCTTATCAGCTTCAATATGAAGTATTCAGACTGGCTAAAAGTTTAGCAGTTCGTTGATAGATGACATTACAGTATCTTAATTCAATGAACGTTGATTGCCAGGGAACGTTTGGGCAAACAAAGGCAAAACGTCTGTGTCAGGGAATGGGTTAAAAAGGACTTTGTTACTGTTTTGACTATTGTATTCTCTCTTATAATTTTAAAAACCTTCTTGTTTTATTTTTGCTTCTCACGTGATAACCTTTTTGACCCCCCACTCCCCCCCAATTTTTTATTTCTATATATGGTGATGGCAGAACGTCACATTATGAAAGAGTTTATCATATTAATGAGAACTATCTATAGAGTCTGTTTTATTATGATCATTAGACTGCCTTTGCACATAAAAGGAATAGGATTTTTACATTGATATTTCAGTGAGACTTAGGACATCACCTTAACACAGGCACATAGCCGAGGGGGGTGGGGGTGGGGGTCTTGAGGGGCTCCTTACCTCTTTTGACATGTCAACTAACACAACATAAAATTAATCTTTTCAAGACATTAAATTAAAAATAAATATGCAGCCATCAAGTCGTTAATTATCATAATACCTATTAACTATTGCAATTATCATAATATCTATGAACTATTGCAAATTTTTTCAGACCCCTTTTGGGGCCATTACCTAACAAACATACCCCTTTTCATTTCTTCATAAAAAAATTATCTTGTAAAGTACAAACAGGCGTTGCCAAATTTTAATAAAATTTGAGCTAAACAAAGCTGTGACAGAGAAAAAGAAAGGCTTATAAATGTCTTGGTTTAAACTAGCAAGCACACTTACCTAGTCATACTGGATTAGAAATAGTTTCTATTAAACACACAAACACATTTTTGCTATAAAGGTCTATGATATAATGTCAAAATCACCGTTAGTCTGTTTATCATATCAAATGCCATTAGAAAAAAATTAATATATTAATAAAACACGGTGGTGCGTTGCATACCCTGTGAAACTGTTCAAGTAGCCCTCGGGGGTACACATAACATGCACTCATCTGAGTCTTACAGCCCTGTAACCGCATGGATCCCGTTATCCCCGGAGGTATTCACGGTACTGCTCGAGCTGAGTGACTGTCTCTGCATTAATATTAGTCCAAATTTAGTCATAAACACTTCTGCATATACCAATATTTATTTTCAGAACTTCAGGCTCTTGCTATAATTTGATAAAGGCTTGTTTTTTTTTTTTTCAGTCCCTCTAGAGTTTCAAATGCTTACCCGAGAACATTTCAACAGATGGTTTTCTTTGCCTCCATACTTACTGTCGGTCATTCTTGTAGAGGCTCCTATACAGGTGAGCTCCATTTTCACTGTGAAAACAAATTACGCCAGGTTTGTGTACTTTTAGAACCAACAAAAGATAAATTATCTTTATTTTAAATCTAATAGTTGTTTTTATTAGCTTCCTGAATCTCACACTATGCCTATAACCCAAACAGGCACTAAAAAAATACACTATAGAATTGAACAATTATTTAAGACCATGTAGAAGTTTTTATTTTATTTAAAAAGTATTTTTTTACTATTGAGAATTCTAATGTTGGAATGTTTACTTATTGTTGTTTTAAAAATATTGAACACTTGTTTTGAGGAGCATAAAAGCTGTCATGAGTAGAAACAAGATAGCAGGTGGGTGTCCACATGCGACTAATAACCATGGTTTTCTAACGCTAATCCGGGTGTAATTCCTCTTAAGAGCCTGTCTCACTCCATGGACGACAGATAATTTAGGTGAATATTATGTTTGGAACCAGGTGTTGTATCGTAGTGGAGCTTCCTGTGATCTTAATTTAAAAAACAAACAAATTAAGACAAGTGAAAACCATTTTACCATCTTGGTAAAAAAAAAGGTAAAAAAAAAAGAAACAAATTATTTCACTGATCTCAATTTTGATGCCGTCAAGTGAAAACAACAGGAACCTGCACAGTGATGCAGTTTCTGGTCTATCTAATATCTCGGTTAATTGACTGTGAGATGGACCCTTAAGCTACCCTCCTAATTCCTTAACCCTTAGAATAGGTCATAGCTTTGTTCTAATTGTGGATCCTTTTGAGTCAAGCACCTGCAAAAGACATATTGATAATATAAAGATTGTAAAATGAAACCCCCCTCTCCCTCAGCCCCGCTTTGCACCACCCTTCCTGTCCCCTCTGTTGTTTGGATGTTGTTCGACACTTTGCTGCCCCCTCCATACTGACTCTGTTGGGGAGAATACACACAATACTACTCTCTCCATGAATACAGTGACAGTAAGTCACACACAAAACAATACCTTTATATGTATTCACACATACAAAGACCTCTTTACACTCGACAGACACCAAACTCTTGGTCTGGTCATCCTGGGTGAACAACTTGATGGTAAGAGATAAGGTTATTTCACTTTACAACTACTTCATGCTGGAGAAGCTTTGGCTGATGATCAATTGACTTCTTTTATGTTCCCCTGAACGGCTTTTTTCTTCGACCCTCTATAGCTTGAACCAAGGGCCGGCAACCTCTTTGGGCTCCGATTGACTTATAACCTTAGCAAAGGTACAGTGATCACACATCGTATCTCCACTCCACTTTTCATCGGTTGATCGTGATCAACCAGTTGCCGACCCCTGGTTTAAACCACACCTCTTGATCTTGTATTCATTCGCCAGGGTTGTCAAGTGTCTTATTAACACACTCCTTCCCGCATTGTCCAAGGAACTACTCTCGCAGTAGACAAGACTGCCGATGTCAGGGAGATTATCGTGACTTGATACACCTTCTATCCCAAGGTGAGATGTTTATTTTCTTGTGTCTCCAGGTGATATCATCTCTAATGTATCTGGTAATCTCGTACGTGTTGACCGACCAGATTATGGAACCCCAGAGGATGGGTTTGTTCATCATGCTGGGTGTTACCGTCAGTCTGACAGCGCAGAGCGCAGGGTTCCTGGTGGGCGTCACCACACCAATCAAGGTACTCCCCATGCCCAACATAACAATAATAAATAGCCAAACTTTTATAGATGTAATGTACGGTTATAGCCACATCAAAATATATTATTATTTAAATTAAAAAATTATACCTGGACACTGGAATCGAACCCAGTACACCAATACTATAACCACTGAGCTATCTTGAGGCATTGTCCCGATGTACTATGCCAAAATTAATTCTCGAGTTCGATTTTCGTATTCAGAATATTCTGATAAGTTATTTGGATTTTTGTCCGATATATTTTTTCGTAATGCTAAAATATTATCTTGTAATTTGTAGAATTCATCATATTTGATTTCTAGTAAATAAAGTTTGATGTTTGGTGCAGTGATTTAGAAGATCACTAATATAATTGGTTTTGAGGAATGTGACTTGCAATCGTCGCTACATACAATGGTTCATTAAAAATAATATATTTCAGTGATTGTCAATTATGGTTCTTTTAGCATTTTCCTTACCAAACACTGTAAACAAGTTTGGGTTCTTAATAAGCTTTGTGCAGATTCATATGAAACAAAAATTAGCACAGCTCAATAGATACGTTTATTTTGATGTCTTATCCAAGAAAATAGGAAACCAAATTGAGAAGATAAACACCCCCGGTGTACTAGGCAGAGTCCAAGCCAGCATAACACCTAATTCTGCTATGGTATAGATACATAATAATATATCAACATAAATTGTTTCATACCTAATTAATGATTTAGCTTTTATTATCATAATTACCTATTACTTTCACCTGCATGGATTTGTTTCTCTTCCTTCATAAATTTGTAATGTACCTTTCATTTAACCTGTGAGGTAGCAAGCTTACCTTACATTACTAAACTATGGTGAAGCTTATAAGGTAGGACCATAGTATAGTCTGTCAAGGTAAGACTGCTATACATTACCTACTGTACTCTTGTACTTTAAGAGGAAGGAGCACTTTTATTGTTACTATGGTTCATAGTAATTTGGATAAGATCGGTTGATGTTTATTTTACTTTTGAATTCTATTTTGTTAACTAGATTGCAGTGTTCCTAGGCCCCATGATTGCCTGTCTTCTATCCATGTTTGGGTTCAACATCTTCTTCCGTGACACTCCGTACTTGTTGCGTTGGCTCTTCCACATCAGCTACTTTAGAGCCGCTTTCCAGGTGTGTTTTTATTGGGCTGTTTTGAAATAAACATTTGGTACAGACAAATATGTGTTGTTCCTGCACACAGGAATTGAACCTGAGACTTTTGGATTAGCACACAAATTCTGTACGACCCAGGATTCGTGCTGTACCAAGGGTTATGCATCACTCAAAATTTAAGGAGGATTGTGTGATTTGACTTGTACACTTGGCAACATAAAAGCCAATACAGAGTCGTTCATTGTAGCTGTGTTTCTGGTAGCTCTTGGTAGTGGACAATCTCGCACGTCAATCCCAAGAGACTGCCTTAAACTATGAGAGATGTATAACCCTCAGCATAGTAAGAGCCTGGATAGCTCAGTGGCATGCTTAGCCAAAGATTAGAGATGAATAAATATGAGTGTGAAACATGGTCTCTTAACTTAGATGATGAGAGAAAATAAAATAGAATTAGGGTGTTCTAAAACAAGCTGCTTAAGAAGATATTTGGTTCAAAAAGGGATGGAGTTTTGGGGAGTGGAGGAGGTTACATAATTATGAGTTACATACCCGGTACTCATCACAAGACATTGTTAGGATAATCAAGTCTCGTAGATTACTGTTGGCAGGACATGCAGCGTGAATGAGAGTTTAGAACCTTGTTCTGGTTACTGACTGGCAACTCCAATGGGAAGAGACCACTGGGAAAACCTAGACGCAATTGGGAAGATAACATTAGAATGGATCTGAAAGAGATAAGGTGTAGTGAGGTGGACTGGATAGAACTAGCTCAAGATGGGGATAGGGTGTAATGAGGTGGACTGGATAGAACTAGCTCAAGATGGGGATAGGGTGTAATGAGGTGGACTGGATAGAACTAGCTCAATATAGGGATAGGGTGTAATGAGGTGGACTGGATAGAACTAGCTCAATATAGGGATAGGGTGTAATGAGGTGGACTGGATAGAACTAGCTCAAGATGGGGATAGGGTGTAATGAGGTGGACTGGATAGAACTAACTCAATATAGGAATTGGTGGCTTACTTTTGTAAGTGTGGCAATGAACTTTCATGTTCCTAATGCCATATAGTAAGTAAATAAATAAACAAGTAAATATGAGGTTAGTTTGCAGAACTGCGAACTTGGAT
This sequence comes from Timema podura, assembly GCA_033556935.1. Lineage (NCBI taxonomy): Eukaryota > Metazoa > Arthropoda > Insecta > Phasmatodea > Timematidae > Timema > Timema podura. The sequence continues at coordinate 323,181 of JAVRXN010000002.1, read as the reverse complement.
TGTGTGTGTGCATGTGTGTTACCTTAGCTCAGTCGGTAGCATGTCTTTACACTTAGCTAAGGGTCCCGGATTGGACTCCTGACATGGGCAAAAAATTTATCATTGGTGAAATGTGGGTTCACTCTTTCACAGTGATGAATTACCAGCTGGGGACTGGATGTTGTGCCTGTCCTAGTCTTAAGTTAGATTATGAGGCAAATGAAGCTATGCCAGGCCTAGGGAAACAGTAATGGATGTAAAATGTTTGAAGGTCACTTTTTAAATTCAAAGCTAAGTCAAAACTAAGATTGAAACATATGAAGCTAAGTCAAAGCCAAAGTTGAAAATAAGGTTTTTGTTGTCGTGAAGCTTTCTTCTTCTAAATGTTTTAAAGATACAAATGCTATTCGGCTGCCAAAGTCTAAACGAAGGAGATATATGACCTCTGACTCTAACAACAGCCCTAGTAGGTACCATATGTATGTTATTAAAATGTGTATGCAAATAAAACAGTTTTATTTACATATAATCATTTCAAATAAATAATTTATTTTAAATGTTTTCAGGGCTCTGTTTTTGCAATGTACGGTTTGAACAGAACTAACTTGGACTGTGACATCCTATATTGTCACATGAAACTCCCGAGCAAAATCCTCCAGACGTTGGACATGGAAGATGTGGACATTTGGGGTAACATGGAGATGCTGGTGGGGGTGTGGTGTCTGATTCATCTGAGCACCATAATAGCTATCTGGTTCAGGTTGAACAAACGGTGAACACAGGAGCGATGAGATTGTAAAATATGTTGATATAATAAAACCTTATTACTGGCTGTATTCTTCTCGAGCTGATGTTTTGATGGACCTATGAACAATACAAAATAGAAATGAGTAAAATTGGTAACAAGCCTCAGAGACATATATTTGTTTAGAACTATCTGTGATTCACCCCAAGGAAAAGTAGTGAACTTTAGAGTAGATATGGGGGAGGGTGGTTTCCTATGATTCGTATTGTCTCCCTATTTTTTATCGGCAAGAACAAAAGGGAGTTATGTAAGCTATGATATTATTTGCATCATTTTAAGTTTTGTGTTAGTATTTAACCTTCCATGAAAGGATAGAGGAAGACGAAGGCATTTTACTAAACTGACCTGGCTGCAGGCTGGAAACGGTTGATGCTAATGATGCTAGTATTTAACCATAAAAACCCTTTTTAAATAGCCAATATTACTGGGGTATCCCTCAGACTACCCATGTTTACCCCCAAATAAGAGGTACAGGATGATTCACTCAGGTCTGAACACTTATTTTTGTAATTAACTCATGATTGTAAAGTCACATTTGAACCAGATATTCAGCTGATCAATACAAAGATACATATCACTTCCTCCATCATCACACTGTTGTTCCAGACATGAAACTTTAGGGAGTTTTATCAGGTAGAATATGAGTTTTAAGAGAAAGGTATAGAGTGTATAATATTTGGGGAGTGTGATTGAGGTGAAGGGTGGGAATAGCAAGGATCTAATGAGAAGAGAGCAGCAGAGAGGGTTGTTCTATAGATGTGTAGGAGACCTGCTATTGAGAAGAGAAGTGTCCTTGAAGTGTAAGGAAGTACTTTGCACCCAATGTCACATGTGAAGCAGAAACATGGACTTTGAATGTAAGAAAAACTAGGAAAGTGGAGGTTGTAGGAACAAAGTTTGTGAGGAGCATGTTAGCTGTCACAAGGAGAAACAGGATTAGGAATGAAGTTATCCGGGGAAGAGAGTTGTTACAGGGAGTACATGAGATAGTAGAGGAAGCAAGGCTGAGATGGTATGGACATGTAATGAGGATGTTGGAGTACATGAGATAGTAGAGGAAGCAAGGCTGAGATGGTATGGGCATGTAATGAGGATGTTGGAGTACATGAGATAGTAGAGGAAGCAAGACTGAGATGGTATGGACATGTAATGAGGATGTTGGAGTACATGAGATAGTAGAGGAAGCAAGGCTGAGATGGTATGGGCATGTAATGAGGATGTTGGAGTACATGAGATAGTAGAGGAAGCAAGGCTGAGATGGTATGGACATGTAATGAGGATGTTGGAGTACATGAGATAGTAGAGGAAGCAAGGCTGAGATGGTATGGGCATGTAATGAGGATGTTGGAGTACATGAGATAGTAGAGGAAGCAAGGCTGAGATGGTATGGACATGTAATGAGGATGTTGGAGTACATGAGATAGTAGAGGAAGCAAGGCTGAGATGGTATGGACATGTAATGTAGATTAAAAAGGAGATAATGCCAAAGAAAATGATGGAGATGAAGCATGTAAGAAGAAGAAGGGAGGCCAAGAAAGAGATTAGGAACAGATAACAGAAAGTGTGCAAGTTAGAGGTAAGCAATCTAAGGAGGAAGAATGATGGAAGGAAAGAGTATGTTGGAGACATTTGACTAAACTGACCCGACCACAGGCTGGAAACCGTTGATGAGATTACTATAATCTGACACTTCCAGGCATGTCATGTATTTAAATAAAAAAAAAACACAACTCTGACCTTATTAAAAATATAGCAATTTCTTAATTAAGACCAAACTAAACTAAAATCCTTAAAAATAGCCAAAAAATGCAACTTAATTTACACTTTCATCAAAGTTGGTATGTGTATATATATATATATTTAGTGGCACTAAAGAAATCCTTAAATTAATAACAAATGTGTAATATAAAATATTTTGTCCGGTCTTAATATTAATTTGATGTATTATTTTAAAAATCTGATATTCTTTATAAAAAGAGATTGTAAATATATATATTTGTTTGTTTAGCATGTATACCAATCAACTATAGTAGCCTGTAACATAAAGTATTAAATGCATTTTGATTTTATTATTAAAGACACAAAACCTAACTTTTCTATTTGTATCAATTTATTTATATAATTATTCTCCTTGTGGGTAGACCCTACCCCATTTGAGAAATTATCTTATATGCGTATAACATGAAAAGGTAGTAAGTAAGAGGTGGTGATAAAAAATATTCTCCTTAAGGTAAAATAGAACTTGGCAAGGACTAAGCATATAGCTACTTTTCCTTAGCTGATTTAGCTCAGTATATTCCTGGTATATTTGCGTCACCCAATATTTTTTAATTTCATTTTAAGTAGGGACAGGATTCTCTATCTTTAGATATTCAAGAAAATTTCTGATTTGAATCTCGGATTCTTAAAACAGAGTTTTTCAATTTCCCAAGTGAAATTTGTTTTAGAGCTCTAATAATGCTTGAGAACTAATTATAATTATAGGATGTTCTTAACACAAAGACCCCACACACACTTAACACTCAACAGAATGTATCAATGTTATAATGACTAACACTCAGGAGTCGCGATTAGGAAGGAAACTTTGAGGAAATGTACCCGCATTGAAAGCTTATAAAAACCACTCCCAGGCATCACTTTTGCAATAGACTGTACTGTCTTTTTTTTCCATTTATTGGTGGAATTTATCATACACTTTCTAAACAGAGTGAGTCTACACCAGCACAAAACTTATAAACTAACTTAAATCTAGAAGAGACACAACATCTAACCTCCGACCATTAATTAATTACTGTGAAAGGGGTAACCCACACTTCACAAATGATACATTTGCGGCCATTTCAGGAATAGAACTCGGGACTCTTAGTCAAGGCCGGTGACAGAGAAGGACTGGTGTACCGGGCCCCGTTGGCTGTCCTTAAGGACTATTTTTTAAACTTTGCATAAGCTGCAAATAGAAGGTATTTTTGCAGATGTGTACATAGAATGTGCACTTCTAATTTTGTGCACCCTCCCAATAACAGTAGAAGGTGAGAGCTATCAGCAAGCTTGCTATGATTAAAAATTACACGCAAGCTAAGATGCTACAAGACTATCTTTAACCATCTAGCCCTACTCTCTATAAAACAAAACATATCACACAGTATTGACTTTATGATGTAATAAAAGCGTCAAAGTGACAAGATTATCATAATATTATGCCATACATAAAAAGTGTCATTATTAGTTAATCGACTTATAGAAAGTTAATCAACAACTAGCTGTATCAACTATCAAACATATACAACTGTAATATTTAACTTTTTTTAAAAACTTTCTTTAAAATTCCGCTCCCCTGAATGTATTATGCGGATGGGGAGCCCTAAAATTCTCAGTGTCCCTGGCCCTGCCCTAAGCTAAGCAGACACACTCCTGAGTTAAGGTGTAGGACTGTATTGTCCATGATTGAAAGGTTGAGGGCAGGGGAAAGTCAAATCCCAGAATGTTTTAAAATTTATTTTTTCCTTAAATAATAGTTTCTTACTTTTCTTCCATACAAATGCGGACACATTTAATTTAAATTATCACTTCCTCATCCATAACCCATTGGTATAGTCCGAATAGATTGGACTGGACTTGATCTATCAAATCGTTCAATAATATTATAAAACACTTGATTAAATAGTGTTAGGCCAAATATAGTGCGATGTTTTCTCCCAAAAACTACTTGTGTTATATGCACAGCCTAACAGTTTTCACTGAAAAAATTAATGGTACAGCGCACCGCTAACGCTTTTATCTCAAAATAGATATTTACTAAAAACTCTTAACATTGGGGAAACGAAATAATAGCTCTATACATTGTATGAACACTACACCAAAGATTATAAATAAAATAATATACACTATTACTTACTCTATGGCACTAGGAACATTGTTAGAAAAATTGAGAAAAGAGAAACACCTTTGTCCACCAAAGAACATTAGAATCAAATTCATTTTCAAAGACCAGAATTAAAAATATTTATATTTGCTTATAGCTCAAGTTATTTTTATAAAATATATTAAAAAAAAAAAAAGATTTGTATCTTTAATAGTACTACAACTTTACATTGATAAGCTATTTCGTATCTCAAATAGTTGCGGAGAAATGATAAAAATTGCTATTTTATTTATAATGATAAACAGTACCTATAAAATTTAATTAAAATCATGAGAGCAAAATTTGAGAAATTAGATATTTTCTCTTTTGGTCCTTCAGTAAACCTTAGATTTAGGGTTATCTATCTAATTCCAAAAACCCCTCGTAGGGGACCTTATGAAAACCCCAGATACTTGAGGGCTGTATCTGAATAATCCAAGGCTCCCTAGTCAGACCCGCGAGTTTTAGACTTGATGATTTTACACTTCTTGCGCTGTTCATAGCGAAGACTGCATCAAACTATTCAAATGACAACCCTTTTTTAAAATGTCGGAAAAAAGAAGTCTGTGCTCTAGTAGACGAAACGATAATACTAAAACAATTGCCGGTCAAACACCGCATGGCTGGTAGCCTTCGTATCCATGATCACCAAGACCTCTAGCAGGGCTCGAGAAGTCTGCATAGGAATCCTTCGTGACTATTTGGTCGGATCTCCACTTGGTCACGTGATTGCCAATGCAGCTCTCAAGGGCATGAGTCAAGGCGACGCCACATAAGTAGACTATTTGAATACAGCCCAAGTTTAAGCCCAGTTGGTAAAAGTTTCTGCTCTAGCCTGAGGTACAGACAACATTGTGAAAACCACTTTTTTGGTCTCAGGTGGGTCATGAAACATAAACATTTATCAAAATCTCAAGTTCAATTTTTTTGATAATCACAATACTTTCTCTTTGAAATGTCAGGAGATTAAAAAACTGCAGATTTCTACATGGATCTATTTTGTAGCATACTGGAACCTTACCTGTAAGCTGAAGGTGTTGAGATGGTAAATTCATGCCTCTTTTGTTTAATTAACCTCCAATTATATGGCCGATGGTGTCTTTTGTATTATGTGTATTCTCTTTTTGGCTATCAATATTAAAACCTATTCAATGCTTGCTTTGCCTGTTTTTTTAAAAATTTAACCAACAAAGGGAACCTTTCTGAGTGTCTTATAATAAACTCAAGGTCAAAACAAAGGGAGAAAGGATCTCCACCCTTTAGTGTCACTGCACTGGTAATTCAGTAGGTCAATGTTGGAGAATCTGTGCTGTTACTGATATTAACAAATCAAGGCAGTGGTCGCTAGGGATCCTGTTGAAAAGAAGGCTTCCTCGGCATCTTAAGTAAACAAGGGAATGAGAAGAAGTTATATGAAGTTAAAATAAAATGGTGAAATTGGGTTTTTTACCTTGAGGTATATTTCAGACATTTTATTTTAACTTCATGTAAAACACCTTCAAAATTTTAGGATCGTATTATGTGCAAGGCTGTACTCTACTCTATATTCTGGCTGACATAGTATGTTTTTTTTAAAGTGCTTGAAATTTTGTACATAAAAAAATGGAAAAGACACAGCATATTAAGAAATATTTAGTAAAGCAGCAAGTGATAGATAAATAAATACTTTTCTAATAATATTAAACCCTTTATTGACAAAACAAAATTAATTAACCTTCAATATTCATTAAGTAAGGGTAGTATAAAGAAATAAAATAATTAAAATAACAAATATATCACATTGATAACATTTAAAACTAGTGATAATGGCCACATTAAAATTTGAGCCATTTCTGAATCAAGTTTATAGAAATAATGATGGTGTTCTAGAACTAGGCTTGTATTGCTTAATAACCACACTAACTATAAAGTACACATTATCTATGACATGTTTTTATATTTATTTCAGTTAAAAATAATCTTTTTCATAGTTAAATCACATATAAAAATATATATCTTAAAGAGACAAAGACTGGAGTAGGTTTATTATCATAAATGTTACTAAAAACAGTTTAAATAGCTGAACAAAACTATTAAAAATAAGACATGAGTGAATAAGAGCACCACAAACATTCTAAAATAGATATTAAATTGTTTATCTTATCTAATGATTTGATAAAAAAAAAAAAATCCTCAAATCTCTTGCAGGAATAAAGGATCTGAACTACCGCTCATTGCTTTCTGTGATTTTTCTAAAATAAACATTGATTCCTCTAGTAACAGGCTGAAGCAATACTCTTAGCAACGCTTTCACTAATTTCCTGCAAAGAGAGTGACAGATTATCATCATCAACAAGTTTTAAAATGGCCCTATTAAAATTGAATACAAAACCATGTATAGTCCACTAGTGTTGATGGTAAGCCTTGTTGAAGAGACTGTAGAATGTACTGGAAACTTTTTGAAATGTTTTGAGAACAGGGTCATCAGGGTTAGTGGGTTCCAACTCTTCTATCGAGAGGGTAATGGTCTTCAACAAGAGGGCGAAGTCTCTCAACTTTTCAAAATCATAGCCTGACTTCAGTTGATTGTCCATCCGGATGGCAGAGGCTATTCCATGATTGTAGAAGTCCCAGACATATCCGTTCAGAGGGATGTCCACGTTCACTAGAGGAACCACCTTAATATCAGTAAACACCTGAAAACAAATGGACACAATAGTTATTATTGATAATAATCGAGGTTTAAGGAGGAATAGGTATGGAGTGATGGGGGTGTGTTAGCTGCTTAACCGAGATTATCACAAGCAGTTAGCAAAGTACGACCAATTGGCTGGACGAAACTAAGAGTGTGCGAAGCCAAATAGAATATATCATATATTAAATATTCCCAAAACTAAATTTAAGTTTGAATATGTGTGGTGTTGGTTTATATGGGTAAAATATAAATAAGGGACGCTCGAGTCCTATAATCCTATGGTATTTGAGAGATTCAAATTATCTCTAATACAATTATGAATAACATGACTTTAATTAACAATTAAAAGGAATTATATTGACTTCTGTAGTTGGGAGAGTAACAACACCACAAAAAAAGAACAAAATTGTATAAATATAATTAATTTACTAAAAAGAGTATTCACTTTGTTTATGATATAATTGACATGACAAACAAAACATTTTATGTCAGTGACAAGTTTTTTTAAAATTCAATTTAAAACATTTTCACTTTATATTCATCACATTGAAAAATTATACCTGAACACGTGAATCGAACCCGGGACTTACTATGCCAATGCTCTAGCCACCAAGCTATCCTGGAGTCGTCCTGTGTACAAGGTAATTCTTCACTCATATTTTAAGGCAGAGTTTTAGATGAAAGTATGGAAAACCGCCAGCTACATGATTGAATGATTGCAAGCTATCAGATAACAGTCACCTTCGACTCAGGGGGGGGGGCTTTATCATTCCAATAGTACAACCAGTGTACAAATGTATATCACAAGATGAATTAAATATCCACACTATTATAGTTATTGATTACGGTTATAGCGGCATCTAAAGATCATTTAAATATGATTTCAATTTTCTATAATTAAACAAATAATGTGAACAAAATTAGAAATGAAGATTATTTTTTTATTTCATACTGTCAAAGCCACTGAGCAATGTTTGAATGTTTGTTTTTATCCAAACAACTTGAGTGGATGCACATGCTAAAAAGTGCTGGCTTAATGTTTAGGATAATGAACTAGAAAGGTTTAGAGAGAATGGTGACCTTTCAACCAAGTAAAACGAGCATTCATATTCAAGAAAGAAAGTATTCAGCCCATCTCTAATGATAACAGTGACATTTAAAAGTTATAACGTGTAAAATATTGTCCCTTAACTTCTGCAATCGAATGTAATACCTTCAAGCTGAATTTTTACCTGATGTCTTATGTTGGAAATGATGGATGTTTCTGTGTAGAGGTCAGTGTCTTTGTGACCAGACAAAGCAGCAAAAAGAGAACAAATGGTCCTGGGTTTGCAATTATTCATTATCACACTCTCCAGAGTTTTTCCTGAAACAAGCACACACACTGTGTTTCTAACTAAGAACATGAAAGGCCACCAAATAAATCATAAAACATTTCATCTATAGTATTTTACTAGTAATCCATATGGATAAAATAAAAGTATAGGACATCAGAAAGGTCCATGTATAGTGGGGGTGTGACAACCGACATGATGATACCTCTCCTTCCCAGGTGGGACAACTGACACGATGACACCTCTCCTTCCCAGGTGTGACAACCGACACGATGACACCTCTCCTTCCCAGGTGGGACAACCGACATGATGATACCTCTCCTTCCCAGGTGGGACAACTGACAGGATGACACCTCTCCTTCCCAGGTGTGACAACCGACACGATGACACCTCTCCTTCCCAGGTGGGACAACCGACATGATGATACCTCTCCTTCCCAGGTGTGACAACCGACATGATGATACCTCTCCTTCCCAGGTGTGACAACCGACATGATGATACCTCTCCTTCCCAGGTGTGACAACCGACATGATGATACCTCTCCTTCCCAGGTGGGACAACCGACACGATGATACCTCTCCTTCCCAGGTGGGACAACCGACATGATGATACCTCTCCTTCCCAGGTGGGACAACCGACATGATGACACTCTCTCCCCAGGTGGGACAACCGACATGATGACACCTCTCCTTCCCAGGTGGGACAACCGACACGATGATACCTCTCCTTCCCAGGTGGGACAACCGACACGATGATACCTCTCCTCCCCAGGTGGGACAACCGACACGATGATACCTCTCCTTCCCAGGTGGGACAACCGACATGATGACACCTCTCCTCCCAGGTGGGACAACCGACATGATGACACCTCTCCTTCCCAGGTGGGACAACCGACATGATGATACCTCTCCTTCCCAGGTGGGACAACCGACATGATGACACCTCTCCTTCCCAGGTGGGACAACCGACATGATGACACCTCTCCTCCCAGGTGGGACAACCGACATGATGACACCTCTCCTTCCCAGGTGGGACAACCGACACGATGACACCTCTCCTTCCCAGGTGGGACAACCGACATGATGACACCTCTCCTCCCCAGGTGGGACAACCGACATGATGATACCTCTCCTTCCCAGGTGGGACAACTGACAGGATGACACCTCTCCTTCCCAGGTGTGACAACCGACACGATGACACCTCTCCTTCCCAGGTGGGACAACCGACATGATGATACCTCTCCTTCCCAGGTGGGACAACTGACAGGATGACACCTCTCCTTCCCAGGTGTGACAACCGACACGATGACACCTCTCCTTCCCAGGTGGGACAACCGACATGATGATACCTCTCCTTCCCAGGTGTGACAACCGACATGATGATACCTCTCCTTCCCAGGTGTGACAACCGACATGATGATACCTCTCCTTCCCAGGTGTGACAACCGACATGATGATACCTCTCCTTCCCAGGTGGGACAACCGACACGATGATACCTCTCCTTCCCAGGTGGGACAACCGACATGATGATACCTCTCCTTCCCAGGTGGGACAACCGACATGATGACACCTCTCCTCCCCAGGTGGGACAACCGACATGATGACACCTCTCCTTCCCAGGTGGGACAACCGACACGATGATACCTCTCCTTCCCAGGTGGGACAACCGACACGATGATACCTCTCCTCCCCAGGTGGGACAACCGACACGATGATACCTCTCCTTCCCAGGTGGGACAACCGACATGATGACACCTCTCCTCCCCAGGTGGGACAACCGACATGATGACACCTCTCCTTCCCAGGTGGGACAACCGACATGATGATACCTCTCCTTCCCAGGTGGGACAACCGACATGATGACACCTCTCCTTCCCAGGTGGGACAACCGACATGATGACACCTCTCCTCCCCAGGTGGGACAACCGACATGATGACACCTCTCCTTCCCAGGTGGGACAACCGACACGATGACACCTCTCCTTCCCAGGTGGGACAACCGACATGATGACACCTCTCCTCCCAGGTGGGACAACCGACATGATGATACCTCTCCTTCCCAGGTGGGACAACCGACACGATGATACCTCTCCTTCCCAGGTGGGACAACCGACATGATGATACCTCTCCTTCCCAGGTGGGACAACCGACATGATGACACCTCTCCTCCCCAGGTGGGACAACCGACATGATGACACCTCTCCTTCCCAGGTGGGACAACCGACACGATGATACCTCTCCTTCCCAGGTGGGACAACCGACACGATGATACCTCTCCTCCCAGGTGGGACAACCGACACGATGATACCTCTCCTTCCCAGGTGGGACAACCGACATGATGATACCTCTCCTTCCCAGGTGCGACAACCGACATGATGATACCTCTCCTTCCCAGGTGTGACAACCGACACGATGATACCTCTCCTTCCCAGTTGGGACAACCGACACGATGATACCTCTCCTTCCAGTTGGGACAACCGACACGATGATACCTCTCCTCCCCATAAACGGCAGAGTTAATGGTTAAGACCACTCGACACCCTCAGTGTCAACAGCCCGTGTCTTTATGTGGTTCAAAGGCAGGTTTAGAACTGGCAATATATAGCTAATTACAAGTGCAGACCCAGATGTTAAAATAAAACAATGATGAAATAGTTTTATAAATACTCTATCGTTTAAGGAAAACCTCTTTTCACCTTTGAGGTATTTTGTTATATTTGGAACAATGTATAGGAAAGGTCTATAGAAACATATAAAAGGGGAAGAAAACAATATGGCTCTTATAGTGAAAATAACACAGTTCACACTTTACATTGCTGCCACTGTAAAGTGTGAACTGTGCTGTTCTGTTCCTTTTATATGTTTCTATCATCTTTCTTGTACCTTCTTCTAAATATCACAAATAAGACATTCAAACATTCATTAGCTGAGGACAGAAAAGGAGAGAATACCACAAAGAATGATGAGTATGAAGTATGTAGGATAAAGACCGCAAAGGAGACCAAGAAAGAGAGAGGAGCAGATTTAGAAAGTGTGCAAGTGAGAGGAGAAGAATGGTGGAAGAATAGAGGAAGATGGAGGCATTCTAATAAACTGACTCGGCTACAGGCTGGAAACATGTGATGGTGATTATTATTCATTAGTGTGTGTTGTATAATTTATTTTCGTTGGTTTTCTCGGAGAAATGAAACATACAAAAATAAATAAAACACTTATTTTATATACATGACACACCTTGAGGCTCTTCCAGACAGTCGTGTCCGCCAAATCTGACGTTGGATAAGGGGAGTCTGTTGTCCTCACCTAGGGTGATTATGCATTGTTGAGCTATACTACGGAAGTAGTTGTCGAATACAAGCTTCACCTGGGCGTTATACGCCTGCAGCACCTTCAAGATAACACCAAACACAAAGAAATTGAATTACGTGACAAAAATAAAGAACATAAAAATATTCCTCAAGGTATTAATATTCGAAATACAGGCCACCGATATTGCCAATGTAGAAGAAACAGTAAGTCAAATTAAAGATAGTTCAGAAATACAATGTGTTCACTTTATTTTTTTTAAATATAACATTTAGTGATTATCTGCAAATAGTTTGAAACCATGAAACAATAAGAGCTGCATGAGAAGCAGGAATACAATGGTTATACAGGGTGCTGAAAGTGATGTGGAAGGAGAACAAGGTGTTGGAAGTACCTATGATACCTATTTTCAAGAAAGGAGACAGGAAGATGTGTACAAATAAATTATAGAGAGATAACGCTGATGTACCAATGCACAAAATTGTATGAGAAGATAGTAGAAAAAAGAATAAGAAATAAAATAAAAGGAAGGTGGAGAGAGGTACAGCACAAATTTAGGGAACACTTGATCTTGACCTTTGCCAAGCGACAACTGATGGAAATAAGGTTTGAATTTTGGGAATACTTAGTAATGATATGTATGGATGTTGAGAAGGCACATGATATCGTGGATAAAAATAAAGTTTGGAAAGTGATAGAGGACGCCAAAATGGAAGAGGAGTTTTAATGAGAGTGAAAAGCATGTACGAGGATAACATGAGTTATGTTAAGACAGAGAGTGGGAGGACAGTTTGGTTCCAAATAAAAATAACGGAGTGAAGCAGGGGAGTGCCCTCTCTCACTACGATTTGTAATGGTAATGGAAATGGTCATGAATAAAGTTGCAGGAAATCTCGGGGAGGAAAGAATGAAAGCCGTGATGTTTGTTGATGACTTGATGGTATGGAAGAGGAAGTACAGGAACAGGAAGTGTGAGTGAAGCAAAATATGGAAGTAAAGAGGATTTAATGAGAATAAGACATCACGGAGAGTTGCACAGATCTCCACATATTGAACAAAGTGAAGGATAGTATTCAAAGCGCTATCGAGGTTAACGACTTTACCCTTTTGCATAAGGCGTGCCTCATCATGATTACCTGAGCACAAAAATTATTGATTCATAGTGAGATCACTTTCAACATGTTTTGTAAGAATAAAAGTAAGCATGTAATATTCTGAAAATAAAAGTGAGTACTACAATAGTTTTTGTATTTTTTTTAATTTCCTTATTTCATGCTTGCTGACCTAATTTTTACCACAGCGGAGCCGGTTTTAAATGCCCCAACTTGTACTATCTGTCCTAAAACATGGATCTCTAATATTGATTTATAATTTTTTTTTCCTTTGTGATAATTGATTGTAAACACAGAAGTGGAATAGTAACATTTGATAACACTTCTTACCAATGCTATATTATTTTTATTATTATTATTATTTGCATGCTTAGAGAAGAGAGTCCTACCATCAGTGGTGTGTGGTGAAAAATTATTTAATCTTGACAGATGAAAATGTACTAAAAAAACTACTAACATACGGGTCGAAATAAAATACAATTTTAATATAGGTCTTATTTTAGAACTAGCCTAACAAATGAAACCTCTAACTACCTTAGTTACATAGTCTGGCAAAGGTGGCAGTTTCACTCTGGAATTTTTGAACTTCTTGTCGTTCAGGGAGTTATGCAATGGCAGCACTGCAAACAAATAGCTCAATACCAGCACGAGATTAAGCTCGGTCTCTCGGGAAATATTCCCTTTCTCATCCGATCCACACAGTTGACGCAGTGCCCCGGAACGGAACAAAAACACAAATGCAAGGTTTCCTGGTTCGTGGTAGTTCAAGTGAGTTATAATGTCAGATAATTTTTGGGGACTTCCCGTGTTGTCCACCAAACCCTGAAAAAAAAAAAAAAAAAAAAGTGAAATTTGTGTAATAAATTCTGTTACAATAGAGAATATAGTTTTTCAAGTTTTAGAAGGGGAGGATCTATTACAGTACTGCATTCAAACGCGAAAAATTCAAAAATTGATTATTTTTTATTGGCCGTTATGAGTTTTACACTAGCATTTTAATTTCAGTGCCTACAAATTGTAAATTAACTTAATATGATTCTTATCTTCTAGTGATATTGCAGAGATAAAACATGGCTGTTTTACTATGTTGAGACATGATGAAAAAATATGAATCATGGCATAGGTAAGTACTTTTAGTGTAAAATAATCACATATAGGAAATAATTTTACATCTATCACCATCCCTAACACCAAATAATCACTAGTACCATCAATCTTTACCAGCCTCGCTATCAGTTTGCTAAAATTAAGGCCAGTTGCACAGTCATTATGTTGATTCTGCACTCAACAGATTGCCACTTAGCTTGATTCTAAAAGATTGGGGTTGCAACAAAGTTAATTAGGGATCAAAATATCTGACCATGTGACCATAGATTTGCTCAAATAATCAAGTAATATAAATGTGGCAGCACTGTAAAAACATTGTATTTGTAAAATATGATTGTGAAATAACCTAAGTCTATAATATGGTTGGTTTTATGAATTATATACACATATTTCTTGTAGCCTAGGCTGCCTGATATGATTATTGTCTGTGCAACCAACCCTTAAAGAGTTGCATTTATTTTATATGTTCATATTTTTACAATTAGGTCTCACCTGAAGAAGAAGCAATTGAGTAGCAAAAGAAAAGAAATGCTTCATTTGAATCTTTAGAAACGGGGAAGTTTTGTAAGCCATGCTACAATTAAGCAAGGTCAGGGCTCTGAAAAGTGAAATTGAAAACAAAAATAAGTTAAGGATGGATTTAATAGCTTTGCTACTTAAGCAATCATGATATGCGCATTCATACATTTGCAATTGTACTATTGGAAGAAAAAACCAACTACCAAGTTGAAGGTGGCTGCGTTATCTGATAGCTCGCGATCTTAATTGATCACACATTTGTAGCCGATTATTTCCACATGTCCATCACAGACTCTATCTTTAAATATGAGTGAGGAATGGCCCTGGGTACAGGATCATTCCTGGATAGCTCAGTGGTTAGAGCATCGGTGTACTAAGCCAAATGTCCTGGGTTCAATTCCTGTGTCCAGGTGTAATTTTTCGATTCAAAGAAAAACAGATTGTGTTTCCGAGCTGAATATTACTTTCATCCTAGTCTTTCACAACTAAAAGATTTTTAAAATATACAGCCTGCACTGCTACTATTGGACAAATAGGTAAATGGTAGTCCATTAAAGAATATCAACTATTACTACCCAAGCCAACTCTAGGAGGGAATATGAAATGTGTACACATGCCAACATTTTGTGAGGCGTGTTTTCATAACTTCTACCTAGCACACTAAAATTACTATAAAATATACCGTATATTTAAAGTTCATTGAAGCAATTTTTATTGTAGAAAACATTCATCAAATAATATATAAGCTATTCACAAAATTAACTAATTGGCCTTACAAAATACAAATAATGTTATTTTTATTGATTTAAAGACAAATTGATGATATCAAACCTATAATATTTCTTCCATAATAACAGATGTCATCATTTTTTTTCTGTGTTGGTTGAAATGACCATAAAATAAAGTATCTATCAACTGTGATTAAAATTTTCATCTTAACAGTCCAATAAGCCATAGCATATAGAACAAACAGACAGCAAGACACAATGACAAAAAATAAGATAAAACAAGAGATTCCTAAGAAAATGTTTTATTTGCCAACATTTCATACCGAAATACGAATTTTAGTTTAAATGTTATTATACAGGTACTCAATTAATAATAAAATAAAATCCTTTCTGTGCCAAGTGCAATCATTTTGGAAATATTACTTGCATTTATAAATAACTTTTTGTGTCTTCTTTATTGGTTTTCCACACTTTAAAATAATATTGATCAGTAATTAGGATTGCCAATTTTATCATATATTATGAATAAAGGACATTCTCCAAAAACGCGGCAAGAAAATGTCACGTGTTCCATTTATTATATACTTTTCTACTTGTAAAAAGTTAACTTTTGTTATTGAATGTTAATAATATTAGTGTAAATAAAATTGATTAGGCCTCCAGCATATATTTTTTCTGGTGCAAGGGCTCCTCCTGTCTAAAAAAGTTTAGAAACATCTGGTGTAGTCTAGGGGTATTCAACCTTTTTTTTGTTCGTGTGACCCAAGATTTTGTTTCTATCCACCTTCTACCAAATATTATCGGTATGGCTCTAGTGTGTGCTGACGCCATGGAGTTTTTGTGGCTACTATCGGAAATAAATTGATTTGGTCCAACAAATGATGGCGAGACCAACAGTGTAGCGATAAGAGGAGGAGTGAGACAGGAATGCCCTAGAGGGGCGTGGCAATTTCAGGATAGGATGTATCATCAACACAATAAAATATGCATGTGATGTAGCATTGCTGGCCAGAAATAAAGAAGAGTTGCAGCTGGAGATTAGGAGAAGAAATGGCATGGAGATCAACATTGAAAATTCAAAAGTGATGGGTATTTCAAAAAATGAAGAGCTGCTGAAAATCAGAATTGAAAACCAGGAGTTGGAAAATGTAGGGAAGTCTGCTGACAAAGGATGCGTACTGCAATAAAGAAATTAGGCCGAGAATCGCCATGGCCAAGGAAGCTCTCAACAAGAAGAGTTTACTGCTGACCAGCAAGTTGAGTTTGGAACTGAGGAAGGAACCGATGAAATACTACATTTGGAGCAGAAACTTGGACTCTCAGGAAGATGGAAAAGAAATAACTGGAGAACCTTGAAATGTGGTGCTGGAGAAGACTTTAGAAGAGTGGGTGAGAAGAGAACCATTTTGGATGTGATTCTTTGGTGCAAAGAAAACTGGATTGGACACATCCTTAGGAAGAACCGACTTCTGTACGACGTCATGGAAGGAAAGTTTGAGGGTAAGAGGAGCTTAGGATGAAGGAGGAGGCAGAGGACAGGGCGCATTGGAGGTCCAAGTTTCATTGACAAAAGAAATGGACCTGTCGTAAGACAGAACACCCAATAATAATATAACACAATACTGTGTATTAATGCGAGTTAATACCCACATTTTTGCAACATTTTAAAACAAAACTTTTTTTGGTTGAAATTAAAAAAAGTTTCAGTTGATACATTTAGCTCAATTTTATACATACTTTAATCTCAACAGGTCTTGAATATCTGTCAAGTAGTGGCATTTAACTAGAAACTTTTTAAACAAGGAGAAAAAATTCTGGTAAAATCCCAGGATTCCTGTGACAAATATTAAAAAAAAAAACTTTTGAGATTATCATGTTTAGAAAATGAAACTAAATGTATTTGATGGAAAATCTTGTATTTATTTTGGCCAAAACATTTTTGTTGTAAAAATTGTTAAGAATACCAACCTCAGCTCGAGTTCCATTCTGTCCTATCTTTGAGATTACCTGGAGAGTGCATCCCTTGTGGTAGCCTCGTTCTGCTCCCCGTGCGAAGTAATCCTGCTGACCAACAGCAGTAGTCTCAAAACAGTCCCCACTGACAGGGGGAAGTTACCCACCATGACAGGGAACTTGTCCGTCAACAAGGTCTGCACCTTTCTCCGACCCAATCCCATGAACACCACATGACCCTCCTTGTCAAAACCTCGGCGTCCGGCGCGACCGGACATCTGATGGAACTCGAGGGCATTGATGTAAGGAGAGTCCCCAGCCAGAACCACTGTTCTGTGGGAACAAACACAGAGGGAAATATTACTGCCAACATAAAGGTAAACAATACTACCAACATCTCACATCCCACAAAACAAAACTATACTACCTACATATCAGATCCCAACACAACATTAAACAACACTACTAATATATTAAGTTGAACAAGCTTACAAACCGAGAACCTTAATATTTACAGACTGTATTTAGAAAAATATAAAGAAAATGTATTGTAGTTAATGTTAAAACACACATTTACTGTCAGTATTAATCACTTTCATTAATTAATTTGTTACACTTTGGTAATGTTCGGTGTCTATATTTAACCCTTTTGAACTCATCGCATTTTCACTATACTGAGCCAAAAAACACTCGCACATTTACCTCTAAACATTTTAAATTTTCTCATAAAAAATAGTTTTAGTTTATATACATGAAAAAAAATCACACTTATACTATAAACATTGAATATTTATATATATAAAAAAAATTACATTAATTATTAGACTACAGTTATTTTGTAAAAAAATTCAAAATTTTGAAAATCTGAAATATTTAATTAAAATTTCTAATTCAAAGGTAAAAATTATTTCTGTGAAATTTGATTCTAGTTTGGTGTTTGTAGCTTATTCTGATTCTGAACTACATAACTTTTTGTAAAATGTCCGAGTCATTTAGCCCAGAACTTGGACCGGCCATTGCCTAGCTAAAACATTTCAACTAAACAACACTTATAAATAATAAACTTTGAATAAAACAATGAAAATATAATAAATAATATATAAAAAGAAAACTAGTAAGAAAAATAATAGAAGCTAATATATGTATATAAATAAGGAATAAGAAAAAACTGACTGTTTGTACACTGGCTAATAGGTTTGTAGCATATATGTGAGCACAATAGTTGTTTTTTTTCATCTTTCGACTAGGTGTGAACTAAGCCTATGGGCAAATTGTGGAGTTCCGAGGGGTCGCAGTTTATTTTGTAGTAGTCCAGAGCTTAGACACAACTAAGCGGTAGGGGATGATTGAATTTTAGTTTACTACTGTCTGTCTGGGTATTAAAGGGTGTATGCACCGGTAGACGAAATATTTTTCTAAATAAACCTATTTGTTATGTATGTGCCAATTTGTGGTGCAATGGGAAGTTAGATTCACCATTAAATTGGACTATCCTTGTTTTTTGTATATCAGTGAAAATTCTCTCTTTTATTAACCTGGATAGTCAAGAGTCTATTATAATCAATTGATTTACTATTTAGAAACATTACAGATCTTAAGTAAACCCATTTTTGGTAGCTATGCCAACACTAGTCAGATAATGCTAGAAATATTAGGTTAAAAAAATCTGTGGCGTTTAGTGGTTCATTTTTTCAGAGATATGGAAGCTTTTTCTCTACTAAGTTGATGTTAGAAATTTTAAGATGACCAGGACAAGGAAAATATAAGCAAGAACCAACAACAATAATAAAAAAAGTTTTAGCACCACATCTTACTATACATTCAAGCTATACGCTAATTATTAATTAAGTTAATCGGCTCTAACAGAAATTAACAAACTTAGTTACAGAGATAAGCCGTAACGTATATGCTGGGCAATGTTCGCGCTCTTTATTGGCCCTGATGGCCACAGAGGTTTTTTATTTTGTAATCAGTTTTTCCTCCCTTCTTTAGGCAAAAGTTTATGCATTTCCTTAAAATGCACCATCTTTACCATGTGTTCTTCTTAGATAAGTTAATTAAGTTAGACAGCCGAAATAGGCATCAATAATTAATAATACTTATGATTGCTTTTACATTGACCTATAAATAGTCCACTATTTTTGCGAATATTTAAGTACAGTGCTACAATTTGTTTAACTGTAACTTACATTTTTGTACTTTTATGGGAATTTTTTTTTTTTTTGCCTACACAGGGTTCATTTGTACTTTGTAATATTTGAAGTTCCCCAACTTTGAATTTTCCCAAACCAAAGAATATGCATTTCCCTACTATTTACACACAAAGCTGTAAATATATAAAAAATGTAGTGTTTTATATTTAATTCTTGGCCATAATAACCAAAGTAGAATGTCACTGATCTTTATATAATTACATAAATTTGAGATACTAATAGTTTTAACTTTGTTACACTTTTCTACTACACATTTTGAAAATTATTGCACAAATACTTATGAAAATTCCCTTGGCTTTACCAGACTATGCTATTGCCATTACATTCAAAAATAAAAGTGAGGGAGAATGGTGTGGAGCGATATGAGAAGTCTGTTTATTTTTTGAGAAATATAGCACCTTGCAATAAGATACTATTCTTAGTAAAGAGCAATTTGATCATTTTATTTTAGATAAAAAATATAACTTTACTTTACCTGCAAGGCATGTGGATACCTAGAGCCAGGGTACCAGTCGCAATCACCACGTTCAGAATACGAAGCCGAAACATCATCTCGACAGAACTCTTTACTTTGGCGCTTCTGCCGCCATGATGCAGTCCTAGACCTTGACGAAAACCTCTCACAAGAGGTGAGGTACTTGTGTAATTTTCAGAGATTAGCCTCGACTCTATTAACTTTATGTCGTCTTTATCAACCACGCCGATACTTCTAAACCCACTCTGCCCGTCCAACAGACCTAAGGAATTTCGATGAAAATCTTTGGGGATATTTTCCAACTCCTCCAATTTTTTTTTCTCCATGCGTTTCTCAAACTTGGTGAGTTTTTCCTTCTCTACCTTTATATCCCCTTCCTCACAAAATTCGGTGATTTTTATAAACATTTTCTCTACAAATGATCTGTCATAAGAAAATATAAGTGCAGGCAGCATGTCCTGCTGATGCAGTGTCTTAATGAGACCCACACACTGACTAAACAACGCCTCCCTCGAATCATTTTCACTGGGGACATTTACACCACAGTTTAATTGTCTGTGGACCTTACTAAACTTTTGTGGCTGTTCTTGAGACCAAATTTCTAAAAGTGTTCTCAATTTTGCTTCATATTTTCTTACAGTTTTTGTTTCTTTTTCTTTGACAGAGTCCCTTATTAGGAATATACTAGAACTAAAAAATGTATCAGGATTAAGTGCGTCCAATGTTTGATCATCCTCAGACACACTTCTCATTATGTCATAAAGTTCAAGAGTCTCACTTGGAGATAAAGAAACATGCGACGGGATGCCATTGTTTTGTTTAATAACTGTGTCATCTACAAATGCGTAGGGATGAACATGTTTTATTTTTCCCTCCACTGTAGACATACTTGGTCAGGTCTGAGTGACGGTTGTAGTACTCCACCAATTCAACATGGTAAGAGCCGGTTGACCTTGAACTACCATTCAACAAGTCTTGTTCTCGTCTAAAATTCTGTACGTCTTGAAGCCAGGCGTGGAAGCTAGCCGGACTTCCCACTGTGGCAGAAAGAGCAATGAATGGGCATGGAATCAAGAGAAGGCAGCGCTCCCAAGATATTCCCCCGGACTGCCCGGCAAGGCAATGGATCTCATCCAAGATGACATAACGCAGTCGCGACACCCAGCTGTGTTGTCGCGGTGAAAGTAGCAGTAACTCAAGGCATTGAGGGACAGTGACTAGAATCTGGCACTCGAGTGCCTTGTGGCGGTATTCTCTTGTGAAAACTCCGACAGCACTCATACCTGCTGGCATTGATTTGTTCTTGAAGCGAGCATAGAGTGTTGCATGAACCTGATTCACCAGAGCCTTTGTGGGTGAGACGTATACAACGATTCCATCGTTACTCTCCCGCAGCACTTGCTCCATGCAGTAGTACGAAGCATAAGTTTTACCCGAAGAAGTGGGTGCTACTACGAAAGCTGATTGCTTTTTATCCACAACGTCGAACAGATCCCTCTGCCAAGTGTCCGGTGTGAAACCTGTCACTCTAACATCCGGCACCCCTCCGGTATTCCGGTCCAGCTCTGGACCCAAGTGAGCCATTTGAAAGCGCACATGTGAGGGACCAACATAAAACCCAGGGTTTAGTGTATTTTTAGGAGGCAAGGGCAGTTTACATCTTTCCACCATTTCTTCGAACCCCAAGTCTCGTAGCCATGAAGCAATATGTTTCTTATCAGATTCTGAAAGTGCTGTTTCTATGCATGATTGAAGAAGGTGTTTCACTGTGAGGAAAAGTTGCTTTACATACACCAACTCTCTCTTGTCTCTACCAAGTTTATAACATATTTCTGCTTTTTTTATAAATGCCTTTTGCCGACTATGCTTCCCATTGAGTTTCTTTAGTAGGATTTCAACTTCCTTTAAAGCTAGCTCATAATTATGTTTGCTCTTTAAAACCTTGTAATTTTTAAGGAACACTTCCAAGTGGATGTTATCAATCTCTTCATACTTGGCTTGATTTTTCAATTCATTTTGTTGAATATACTTTAATGCATTTTTACTTTGTTTTTTCTGTTTTTTCCCAGTAAGTTTTTGTTTTGATATCTGTTCGGTGCAAATAATTGATTTAGGAATCGACAATTTTCCTTCCATATTCATACCATAAACATTTAGGAATCTAATGTATTTACTCTGCAATCTTTGCTGTTTCTTTATTAAAAAAGGATCTTTACTTTTAATCAGAGAAATAGTTTCCTTAGTTCGTTGTAAATCATCAGTCAAAGCGCGTCTTGAATGGTAATGCCGGATTTCATCAAATTCTGAGTTCCTAGTTATAAATCCTTCTAGAATTGCAGCTTCTTCACTAAGCATAAGTACCGAGTTACTCATCAAGTCACCCGAGAAACTTTCTATGAGATTACAATTGATGGGTAGTAACGGTTTAAGATTAAACACATCCTCCCTATTTAAGCTCAAACATTCAGGGTCTTTTTCTAGAGGTCCTGGACAAACCACTGCCTCCCAATGGACAGGAAAAGGTTTCAGTTGGCGACCAGATAAATCCCCGATTTGAGTCACCAAACGTTCATAAGATAATCTAGTATCATCTCTCCAAATATCAGATTGTTCATCAGTATCTCGTGAGCTAAGTAAGTAGAGGATGTAAGCAAACAGATTACCGTGCCAAATGTCCGCAACTTGACTCATATCACAGTCCTCTGAATTGACTTGCTGCAAAGCTAAAGTCATGTAGCCCTGCACTTTCGATATAAACTCTTCAAGATCTGGCCGAGGTTCCTGTGGAGGAACGCTACCACGGTACTTTAAAGGTAGTCGCTGAATAATGACAGAGTACAAGAGGAAAATTTTCATGTAGTCATAAGATACATTTTTTTCATTTGAGAAATAACTATATGCAGCATATACAGTCACAAACATGTGAAGATATGTGGCAGTATTTTCAATGTGAATGTTTGGTGAACCAATATGAACATTTTGAAGAGGTTTATTTGCAGTTGTATTTAACACAGTAACTATATCTCCAGAAAACTTAGACAATATTCCTTTCAATACAGGATTTGGCATAACAAAGAATGCATGTAAAGTTGACACGGCCAAAGTTAACTCATTCAAATCCACGCACATTAACGATGTTGATGTTGCAAACAGGATTTCTGTATAGTAAGTTAATTTAACTAATGGGTCTCCTGGGTAGTGGTCTATGTGTAGATCCACGAGGATGAACGCGGGCCTGAACTTTGCCAGGTGGTGTTTGAACAGAGGATCCCAAACAGTGTCAAACTCGTACACTTCATACGGAGAGTTGTGTTTAAAGTGAAGCAATAAAACAGTGCGTGCAAGGAGCAAATCATGGCGACCATCCCATGCATCATACCAAGATTTAAAGAAGACAATCTGAAAATAAATGCACACAATGTATGTATATGTATGTATGTATGTATGTATGTATGTATGTATGTATGTTTGTATGTATGTATGATCTTATATCACTAGGTTCCAATTATGATTAATTAAGGTTAATTTGGTTCCACTCAAATATAATTTGAAAGTACTTTATAAATTTGGGTGTTTAGAACTCAAAGATTGACTTTTAATGAGGCTATAGTTTTCTTACGCGATCAACTGGAAATTGCCGCGAGATCCACCAGTTGCTGACCCTTGATAGAGATAAACCTTTTTTTTTATATTGTTTGAAGCATCCATGCCTAAATAAGGGGAAACTATCTAGCACATTGGAAAACTTTGTTTTATGTAGCACCCTGCCTTGACCAAACAAAAAAAAGAGGATAAATTTTGACCCTTTTCAGTCATGTAAGTATATTATCAATTTAGGAATTCAATGCATTGAAATTGTCTTTGGGTATATGCTGCCAATGACAGATATTCATTTAAATATAATTGAAATATGACACATACATAGAGGAATTGAACCTGGTAACTCTGGCTTAGTGTGCCAATTGCCTACCAGTGAGCTATCAAAGTTTGTCCTATGCTCAGGATAATTTGTCATTCATAGCTTGCCCTTAATGTTTTTAAATGTAGTATTCATGCTAGTATAAAATACAAACTTAGAAAAAAATGAAAATATTAAAATAATAAAGAAAAAAAACCTTGTGAGCATGATTTTTTTCCTCCATGTGTGCAACCTATTAATTATTTATTACTTTGTACTTTGGCCTTAAGTTCATTTGATACTAACAATTTTAACAAGCTATAAATAGTGATTCATGATCATATAAAATAATGCTGATTGTATTATTATAGAGTAAGCATTATAGTCAACAAAAATTACATGAATAGCTTTTTAAGTTAAATAAATCATAATTAATTTTTTTCTAGGTATTATTAGGCTAAAGACAAATCCCATAAAAGTCTTACACCATAGCTCAGTTGGTAGCTACCATGTCTGCCTACTGAGTTAAGGGTCCTGAGTTTGATCCCTGCCATGGGCAACAAATTCATCATTAATACAATTGAGGTTTCCCTTTTCTTCCCAGCCAGGGGCAGGGTGTTCGTGTCTGATCTAGATTTAAGTTAGTTTAGAGGTTTATTGATTTAATCAGTTGGTTAGAAAGTGCACGCTAAATAGATCAAATGAAATTGAATAGAAAAAAAAATTAAAAAATTGAATAATACAATTTCTAGGACAGATTAAGAAGTCTAAAATTTTGGGTCAAGGACATGTAGACCAACATTTCAAATCAATGACAGATAATTTTTTACAACACAATCCAACCTGAACTCCTAAACAAAACATGTTAACTTAGGTACTAATATTTTGTGATATTGTAAAAGGCTCTATGATGATTTTATTGATTCTACATAGCATTAATTTAATTTAAAATTCTGTATCTACTTTCAAATATTTGATAAATTAATATATTATGGCCAGTTATATTAAAATGGTGTCTACTCAACTTGACCAATGAAATTCCCAACTTTTTTCCTGATTCCCCCGATCATGTCCTAAAATTCCAGACTCAAAATTATGTCACATCCTTCTAATTCTCCCACCTCCCACCTCATTTTTCAATTAATCTTTTTTATGAATAATAAGTTTTAAAATGGATATATTTAAAAAAAAATTGTTTTAGTATTGTTTACTAGGAATTATAAAATATACTACACAGCTACAAACAAAAAAACTACAGTTTGAATAATATTATTAACTGTTTTAGTGATTATTATATTTCATATTTTAAGTAAAACCACATTTTCCCGACTTTTTATTGTAATTTATCAAATTCCCAACTTATTCCCATTTTTTCCCAATCACTTCAAATTACCGGCTGATTCCTGTTTTCCCTGATTTTCCCGGATGGTAGACACCTTGTATTAAATAACTACTAAACAAAACATACAGTTTCATAAGCCTACACAATATTATAATTGTTCCTACTGTAGATTGATTGTATAGTTTGTACTGTTACACTTTTGTGTAATTGAGTTAGGGATGAGGACGGTTAAATTTTAGAGGAAGTGTACCCAGATTTGCCTGGAGGGAGGGTGGAAAACCATTTAGGAACCCTGCTATCTTCCAGCGCGCCCGGCCAGGATTCAAATCCCGACCTCACCGTCATAGCACCGCGGCTTACTACCGGTTCATCTCTATAGGCAATTACTTTGATGGAGTAGGGATGTGAAAGGAAAAATGTTGGAGGTAATTTAAACAAATATGCATGAAAAGAGGGTGGAAACCATTAAGGGGAAACCACTCTCGGTAGACCTGACCAAGATTCAAACCCTGACCTCTCTCTTTATCAGGCCAGTCTAACGCGAGAGTGACACTTTAGACCACTCGGCCACAGAAGCGAGTTAGAGTGACATTATTACACATACTTTTTTTTACAACTTTTCATTCCTAGTGTTTCACATAATTACCCTCCCCCAGACCAAAACTTGAAAGTTCCAACCATCTGATTCAAACAATAAAAACCTTAAATAATAATTTTAAAAAATTGATAAACTTTATTACCTGAAATGTTCCTCCTTTCTGGACAAATATTTGCATTATTCTTTCACACAAATATATTAAATGGAGCATTTGACCCCCAAAGTGAGAGCTCCAATTTTCATCAGCCATAGCATGGACCAGTAACATATCGCCATCCACAAGGAAAGGTGTTCCGTTTGACACAGAATTGGAAATATCTGCATATGTTAGGGTGACCAATTTGTCCATAGCCTTGCTGAGAAGATTCAAGAGCTGAGGAGGGGATATGTTACTCTTCACCTTTCTGTACTCGTCCTCCAGTTCGTCCATAGCCTACAGACAAAGACTTATCGTGAGTGTTTTCTAGCAAGTGCGGTGAATTGTGTTGACAGGAGGTTTCTCTGCTAGTCTGTGCAATAAAACTGGATTATTCCACGGGAAATCTCCCAATTTGAGAATATCACTGAGCCCTTACATCTCACAATTTATTTATATTTTTTTCTTCTGTAAATATATATAAGTCAAAGCTAAATTCTTTTTAGACTTTTTATGTGCATCGTGTCTTACTACCTGATATAATAATTACGCTAATGTGTTAGGGATGATGAATGTTGAAGTCAGAGGAAAAGTACCCACATTTGTGCAGAGGGGGTGGAAAACCGTTTAGGAAAAACTCCCTCAACGCACCTGACTGGAATTCTAATGCCAATTTCCGTGTCATTGGCAGTCTAGTCTATTACGAGAGTGATGTCTTAGACCATGCATATAATTATTATATAGTTATTTTTAGAAGCCATAATTAACCTAACATCTGAGAAATAGATAAAAATAGAACAAGTATATAATATTATATATAACATTTTTCTAAAAGGTTTAGATTGTGCTTTAAAGTAATAATATATGCTTCAATTTAACACCAAAATAAACAATATTAGTTAAAACATAATTAAGATAGGAATATTTTAAGTAATTACAAACTGAATTGGAGCAACTATTATAGCACTATATATATAAAATGACACATTTTGAATATATATATATATATATATTCAAAATGTGTGAAAATATATATATATATATTCAAAAAATGTCATTGGGCATAGAAAATTCTGAAGAAAAAATATTTTAGCGCTTACTTGTATGTATCTAAAGTGGCATTAAGTGATTTGACGTTAAATGAGACAACCGCCAATCCAAGTATACAAACAAGGACCAGTTGAATAACCTGCAATTGCATGAAGTCAAACCCCTCCTAGCTCTGCTTGGTTCTTCAGTATTCAGATAAATAGAGAAATGCAGAATGCTGAACATTTGATTGTTCACTTCGTATTTGTTCTTCTATTGTTAG
Source organism: Timema podura (assembly GCA_033556935.1). Classification (NCBI taxonomy): domain Eukaryota; kingdom Metazoa; phylum Arthropoda; class Insecta; order Phasmatodea; family Timematidae; genus Timema; species Timema podura. The sequence goes on along the minus strand of JAVRXN010000002.1, from coordinate 295,789 downwards.
CGAGGAAAGATTGAAACAGTTTTTTGACATAAAGAATAAAACCACAAGATAAAATTATATAATAAAACAAACATATAATATTGTCTAGTGTAATCTTATAATATAATATTACATCCATACCTATAATTTAATACAGTTGAAATTCTTTAATCCGGCATATTTTGAATCTGATACCATTAGTTTGAGGGGTGGTAACCAGGGCAGTGCCATTAGCAATACAAAGGCGTCAAAGTTGTTTGCATTTGCATTCGAGTTTTTGTCTATACAGTCTCGTCTTGGCTTGTATGTATTTCAAGAGACGAGAGTTGATAAAGGTGGTGCATTATTTCCAGTTTTAAGCTGTATTCTACTTTGTATGACATAGTAATAAGTATGTAGAGTAATATGGCAAGCCTAGGGGATAGGCATACGGCATAGAGGGTTCTTAAGAGTCAAATTCTGTTGCCCGGTACTGACTTTTCAGGTCCAAAAGGTGTAGGACTAATGAGTCAACTGTAATGGTACAGCTCTGTTTAGCTGATAAAAATTCCCATGGGCATGGAAGAAAAAAAAGTTCACCCTGGTCCTGAACTAGAAAAATCAAAGCCCTAAAACTTTCAAGGACCTGCCCGGGTGACCCAAATAGCCTCCGCCAGGCTTCAATCTGTATATTTGAAAACTCCACCCAATATCTGCACCTACGGGTATTGTTAATATTTTACAATGATCCCATAACACCAATTTATACTTATGGGGCAGATTCTTAGGAACAAAAAAATTTTAAAAATAGGAACTAAAAATATGAGATATAGGGACCAGAATAGGAACTTAAGGGGGGAAGCACATAATATACAATGTTAAATTAATTTTACTAGCCTACCTACTATTTTATTACCCACAGCCAATTCACCCCCCTTCCCCTTGTTTTAGAATGTCTTATTGCTTGTTTGGGCTATATGCATATGTTGTACTAATTATGCTAGTATGTTAGAGGCTAGGAAGGTGGAATTTAGAGGAAATGTATAAATACACCAGACCAAGATTCAAATCTCAATCTTCGCTTCATCGACAGTTCAATATATTGTGAAAGTTACACCTTTGTCCATTTGACCACTTAAGAGGGTTGTTAATCACTAGATAACTTTCTAGATTTTCGATGGTGAAATGGGTTATATTTTCAAATAAAATTTTTTTTAAATCTGAAAAGCCAAGTCCTACTTCACATGATGTAAAGGGACAAATTTTCAAATTTGTCATTATCAAAGAAGTTGAGCTTTTCTCCTGCAACAGCATACCATTTATTCCCAAGATGTCTGCTATTGCTCCCAACGTACTCCACCCAATTTACACTCATCGGAAGCTAATTAACACATGTAGATTTTCAAACTTATTCCAAAAAGATATGCCACAACTTTCAATTCTAAGAAAGTGGAATCTATTTCAGCAGAAAATCCTTACCGTATGAAAAAGAAAGGTCAAATCCGAAAGACACAATAAGGTGCTTACTCATAAATTAGACAAAAACAAACTGAATAGACAATCATAAGCACAACAGATTTAACATATTGTACTCGTAATAACATGAAATACATATATATCTCAAATACCTATGGTTTACGATCAAAGAAAAGCAGGGGCAAATAGGAAAAATCCTGTCCCTAATTACAACATGATAATTTGAATATAAATTTAATCAATAAACTTAATAATAGTATAATTTTATTGGAATGTGTGTAGAAGATTTTAGAAAACTGTTAGATGAACATAGGCTGATGAAGTTTATTTCTTTTGAGTTACATTTTCTCTACAGCAAGTGCCAGTGCACGCAGTTCCGGCAAAATAAATATTTTTATCTGCCTCGGTGCCTTACATACTATATCGCAGCTATCTGTATTCATGCTAAGCTCTAAGAGACTTAACTCTTACCTCTTGCTCTTTTTTCTGCTCTTCTTCGTAAGACTCAATCTCGACCCCTCCTTCATTTGCTTCTCTATTTTCAGACAGCCCAGACTCATCTCCACTCTCGCCAACATCTTCAGAGTCTGACGAGTCGAACCGATTCTCTTCATTTTCATCTGGTGAGGTTTCTTTATAATCACTTGAAGTACCTGGTGCTTGTCGATGCATTATGGGTATTAACAAATACGTAAAATCACCACTGGACTATAATTTAAGGCTCCTCAACTGTTCTAGGAAAGTATAGTTAACACAAGGAACTTTTTTTCCTCGAAAATGTTAATTTACCAATACATACGCACAGTTTTCATATTTTCATGGTTTAGGTGTTGACAAGTATCCAGTTGTGCTGTAAATAGTTTTGAGATCAAAATTAGTACCTGTTTGAACATATGACAGGTTTATGTGGACAGACAATCTATGCGACAAACCAAATTGAGGCACTCTGCGCAATGCTATGGTATATGGCATAACAATACCGGGTCAATATTAGAATAAACTTTTTCAATAATTTGTATCTAAAAAAAGGTAAAGAATCCTACCCTCGCTTCATACTATCCCCTGTTTTGTTTATTTGGATATAATTACTAGATTATTTATAATCAGATGATTACTACACTTTTTTAACCCCTTAAAAATTACATTTTGGTGGCATGGATAGCCCTAGAACCTTTGAGTCCAAGTTAGCCTAATGCCACAAGCCTTAAAGATAACAACCAATTGTGAAGCATTTAACTATGCCTACAGATAGCTCTCAACCCAAATTAACTTAAAAATACGCTACACACCTTTCTAACTAAAGCAAAATGTTGGAGATTCACAATAATAATAATAATAATATTTAGCACCGCGTCTTACTACCCATTCGGGTTATACGCTTAAGTACTAATTACACTAATGGATTAGGAATTGGGAAGGTTGGATATAGAGGAAGTGAACCCGCATTTGCGTGGAGGGAGAGTGGAAAACCATTTAGGACCCCCCCCCCCCCCAGTTCACCCGACCGAGATTCGAACCTCGATCTCCCCGTCCTCGGCGGTCGAGCTCAACACGACTAGCGCGTTAGCCAACTACGCCACCGAGGCGGGTCAAGAGAGATTCACAATAAATAATTTATCGGTAACTAGACTATTAACTACCATTAACCATGTAATAACTAATAAGTAGATTTTAAAACCTTACCTCAAGGACAAAAAGATGTATAATTGTATTAAATTATTCCATGTATCTGGTTTGTAGAGTAAACTGCTGCTATGTATTCATTCACATAATTTTGAGTGCATGCTGTAGTAGTGAACAAGATGTAAAACTAATGAGCGCGTAGGCGCCAATATCGTGACTTTGCGTTTGATAAGCTTTTACAGACACAGCACATTCTAAAATATGTAGAACAATATTACAATGTACAAATCTCTGATACGATTATACTTATAGGAATCCCAACTCTAAAAAAAAATCGTTGCTACACATGCGCAATACAGATGCTACTACATTCGATCTATAGTAGGTGTAGGTGATTTTACCCACAATGCAATATAAAGCACTAAATCGGGGAAGTCCCTTGGTTTAACAGGCCAATGTTGCCAACACTACTGATTTTTCAGTATGCCTACAAAAAAAAATAGATCTACTCATTTTTAACTTTTCTACTGATATAATGATTAATTCAAATAAAATTAACAAATCTACTGATATGTTTATATGTTGTCAACTTAACTCCCTGGCTCTTGGAAATAGTAATGGGCCGCTCATGAACGAGTCATTCAAATTGAACGACTCTTGAACGGGAGCTGTGAACGAACGACTCTCGCTTCGCGAACGAGTCGTTCACGCCGCCATTACACACTACATTAGAAAGAATCAGGGGTGTTCCGTGCGCGTATTAACATTCCCTAACCCAGTACAGAGCACCACGCATTTAGAGCGATATGATTGGCTCTAGGTCTTAGCGCGGTCTTCAAACAGCGGTCAATCACCAAGCGCAACAAAGGCATATGTGTTGCTGCACATAATATACTAACTAGGAGTTTGCCGTCACTAAGCAAATTAGGTTCAAACATTATAAGCAGTTACAAAATAATTTCAAAAAACTTTTAAATACACAATAAGAAAAGTTTCAAACATAATAAATAGTTACAAAATAATTTTTTTTTAACATTTAAATACTATTTAAGATTTAAATAAACTTTAAGAAGAGGTTCAAACATAACAGGTAATTAAAAAATAATAATTAAAAAACATTTAAATACACTTTAAGGAAAGGTTCAAACGTAACAAATAGTTACCAAATAATAAAACACTTTTAAATATACTTTAGAAAGGTTCAAACATTATAAGTAGTCATACAAATTATTTAGAATACATTCATTACATTACAAGAGTTCCTCCCATTAATTAATTCTGAAGATGTAATTATAGTAAGACAATATTAGAATACAGGCTGCACGGTATAATGCGCTAGTCTCGTGTTAAACAAGACTGCTGAAGACGGGGAGATCGGGGTTAAATACCGGTAGGGTGCACTGATAGTGGTTTTTCCTAAATGGTTTCTCCCACTCTCTCCACACAACTTTGAGTGCACTTCCTCTAAATTAAACCTACATTATCCCTAACCATTAGCATAATAAGTGCATAGGTGTATAACCTGAACGGGTAGTAGAACGTGGTGCTATAAAATATATATGTTACTGTGAATGTTCTTAATTCATTATTTTGTAAAATAACCAGTGAATATATAGAATCACCGAAAGCGACGGTTTATTTAACAAATTATAGGATTTATCTAAATTTACCAATGATTTTATTAATTTACCAATGCAGTTTGGTGAAAGTATGAAACAGGAACTGTATTATCTACACCTACCAGTGATTTAAAAAAAAATATCTTGTGTATAAGACCGTAGCCAGCCATTAATTTTAGGGGGGGTTTGGTTGGCCCATCCCCCAATTGTTGGAGGCTAGAAAAAATTCTAAATTCTAAACACCTCTAGAAGCTCTCTGAAGTGCTTTTTATGGTAACACAGCCCCCTGATTTGTACTTGTACCTTAATTTTGATATTGTATAAACCATAAATAAAACCATACATTTTTGGTTCATAAAATTTTGGAGGGGGTTTATCTCCCAACCCCCCCTCGAACTACGGTCTAGCTTGTGTATCTGGATAAAAATATAGAACATAAATCCAAACTAACCTAACCAAACCTAATCTTGACGTGACTTCCTAACATTCACTGGGGGTTGATGGTAGTTTCGTAAAATGTTCGGTGAGTATGTGAAATAGTAAATACATTTTTTACATTCCCCAAGTGAACCAGTGGATTTGTAGAATCACCGGTGACTTTACAAACTCATCACATTCAGCACATTCATAGTAGCATATTTATTAGAGCACAGAAAGGGAGCATGATTAATGTGTTTTAATAAGTGATTCATATATACAATGCATATTGTAGCCAAAATCATACTATACTTTATAATTAATACTATTAACCGTTCAAGGCACTGTAACGTGACAGCGCGTGAGAGGAGAAAGGTGGCGTAATGGAAAGAGAGAGAGAGAGACGGTGCGGTGTAGGGACCAATCGTATCGCTCTAAATGCGTGGTGCTCTGTACTGGGTTAGGGAATGTTAATATGCGTTCCGTGCATTGATCTCTATAATATAACTGGATGGACATCTGTGGCTGAAATTTTCGAGATGTCGTCTGCATACCATTGTGTAAGAGAGAAGGAAACTTTCGGGTATCTCTTTCTCTCTTACACCCACACAAGGCAATGTGGCAATTTAACATCGTTCATTAATTTGATTGAATATATGAGATACATCAATGTGTGAATGGTTAAATTAAATAAATATGTTAGTTAAAGCTTTGAAGAGCATATAAAAGTTCAAAACTGGTTCGTTTTTCTTTAAATAAGTTGGTGTAGCCTAATATATACGATGATTTTTGAAGGAAGCTCGCTTGTAAGGCTTTATCTCGTACCAGAATCCTACCCTATAGTTGTATTTAGTTAGCATAAAAGACCTTCCAGAAGGAAATTTCTACTTATGTTCTAAATTGCCGTTTATCCTACCAAAATATTATATAAATAATAGTATTCTGGTACTAAATAAGGCCTTACAGATTGGGATTATTACTAAAATCGGGGTTTAGTAGATACTGTACTTCCTACAAGCCAATAACCTAAATTATCATTTGAACGTAAGACTTCTACACAAAGTGTGTCATTCAAACAAATGTAATACAGTTTTTAGCTAACTTGTTTCATTATAGTTATCGAAATTTCAACATAATATGGTTTTTGAAAGATATGAGCCAACTTAAAAAAAAGGTATTATAATAATACTTTCCACAAGCCTATAACCTAAGTGATAGTTTGAATACATGGCAACTATACAAAGTTTGTCATTTAAACAAATGTAATCAAGTTTTAAGATACCTTGTTCATTATATTGATCGAACTTTCAATATAATATTTTTATGAAACCAATCTACAAGCTAATAACCAACTTTAAATATAAGTGGTCGTGGCAGACTGTAAACAGCATTGATGACTACTACATAAAAATTGAAATATCTAAGGTTTTATTCGTATTTGTACAGTATTACCTTTAAAACTGGATTCTATATCCTTTAATGTAAATGTTTCTTCAGGTAAGTGTGGTATAATACTTCACTATTTTCAAACAATAACACTTTTATTCATCAGAGACATGTTTTCGCATAAGAACATTTAAAGAAACCGTTAAATCTGTTCCCCCCTCAGTGTAGCAGACGATACACTTGAGCGTCACGCATTTGTCCTTGGAATGTGCATGTGTATGTCCATCCAGTTATATTATAGAGATCAATGGTTCCGTGTTTGTTAGAGTAGTAACCTCGATGCGTTTCTGCGTTCCTTAATGAGTACTCGCTAGCCGTTCCGTCTTATGGCGGTGCTAATATACAAGCAAGCAAGAGAAAATAAAAGAAAAACTAAAACAATGACTCACCATTTTGATGGTGTACGAGATTCGGCTCGGCTTGGCTCCGTAGTCTCGTTTCCACTTTTTCAAGATGGTTTTTCAGTTTAATTATATTCATTAATTTACTGAATTATTTTATATCTAACTTTAATTCCCGAGTTATTATATATTTAACTCTTTTAATTAAATTTAATATATTACCAAAGCAAAATACCACACATTTGTAATCCTGTGATACCTGTGATAGTGCAAGATAATTGTTTTGAAATTTTATTATGTTTACGATGTTTTATATTTAACTTTAAATAATTTAATGTGAGCTCTACATTCTTGTTACCAAGTGTTAAAACAAGCAAAATGCCACAAATATGTTGTGCTGTGAAATGCAGTCACACAACAAAAAATTTTAAACTAAAAGATTTCCAGCCGATTCCAAAAGTAGTATCATTTGGGAATCCAACCGAAAGTGGGTACATTAGCAAAGTAGAGGACACCGCAGGATTTGTGAGGTAAGCATGATCTTTTTTTTTATTACCAACGATCTTACGGAATTTTGAGTAAAAAACATAGCCATGCTATCTTGACAGTAATTAAGGTTAGATTTGCATGAATACCGTAGGCCTGTCTGAGGTTAATTAACTTAAAGTAGGCTATATAAGTCATTAGAAAATGTACATGGCCTAGGCCTATTAAAACTAATCAGCATAAACCAGTAATGAGTCCTATAATTTTGGACCCTATTAACTTAGACAACGGCTTTAGTACGTCTTAACCGTTCCATTTTAAGCCATTTCTTTCTTAAAATATATAAAAATATTGTTATCAGCCATACATTATTTCAAACATTAAAACACACAGAATTAGTTTGAACCAAAAAAGAAGCAAAAAATAAAACTTTTACATTAAATTAAAAAAAGTTCCACTCAACTAAGCGACGGATATCTTTTGGCCGTTCTAGAACTATTGATCACATTACACTAAGCTTCAAACATAATTTTTACCGTCTTTATGAGGGCATAAAAATCGTCTATGATGACCACAATTTACTTTACTTCAAAGTAAATTTAACTTTTAATGATTTAAATAGTTGTAGGTAATCACAAGTGGGCCTATCCAAAACTACCAAAATATAGACAAAGTAAAACATAATATTGATGACGTCATTGAAATAACACAACTTTATATTCGTTATTAGGTATGATACTCATCCAACCGAGCTTAAACTTACCTTTTATTATCATGACACTTTATAAACCCAGCTTAATCTAATCTTTCATGTGCAAATAAATTAAATTTATAATTATAGATAAAATAAACCATTCATTGTTAGTTTATCTTTCTTTATTTTTTCAATTTACATTATAATAATTATTTAGCCATTAGGCCTCCTCATTGTCAAACAATAAAATATATCAGTATTTTTTTTTAGCATTGCGTCTTAGTACCTATTCGGATTATGCTCCTATGTACTATTTACGCTAATGGGCTAGGGATGAGTTAGGTGTAATTTATAGGAAGTGCACCCGAATTTGTGTCAAGAGAGAAAGTGGTAAACCAATAAGGAAAAACCACCATCACTGCTCCCCATCCTCAACAATCTTTTATAGCATGAGACTAGCGCGTTAGACCAAATGGTACCGTAGAAAAAACATGGGAGACGCTTTAGACATCAATAATCACTCTTTTGATTCAGTTGACTTTTTGTTACTGTAAATAATGCTACTGAGGCTTTGTCTTTTGAACAAAAAGTGCATTCAAAAGGAATATTGATAGAAAACAAAAAATAAATAAAATATATATGTATTATTATTAGTGGTGGTGGTGGTGCTCTGTCTGTGGTAAAATAATCTCTTACCACCTAATCCACACAAGTCAGCCATTTGTTCATAATGTGACTCGCTGAAGGTGTCTGAGGCCATGAAAGCTAATTTTACAATATGTGTTGTAATGAAAAAAAAAAAAAATATATATAATATTTTGAATGAAAGAATTAATTAAATTTTAGATAATCTATAATATATAATATAATATTGTGTTTTATTGGGCGCCAACTACCAACCCCATTTATTTTGGTGAGATAGGTAGATTTTTAATTATTAAATAAATTTATCCCCATAAACTGCTCAGCGGTAATACGAAAAACCTTTCTCTCAAGACCCCTGGACTTTACCTAAAGTTTGGACTTAAGTTGGACACTTATAACCGAAGACTTCCTGATGCAGGTTATTATTCTTGATTTGACCAATCCACTCTACTGAGCATCGCTATACATGGGATGCAAGTTCAGAAGAAAATACAATGTACATTGATGTAAATAACAATAAAACAATTAAATTTAAAGAGTAATTTTAATTATTGAAGTGAATGATATTCTTAAATGAACCCTACCTATGAAGCATGCCTCGTATATTATAATATTATTAAAAGTATTGTTAAGCAATACTTGAAATTGTTAAATTCTCACTTGAATTGTGAGTATATTTGAATATAAATATTTCTTTAAGCAAATAAGATTTTAACAACAAAATTTATTCTTTATAACATGTAACAATAATAAACAAAAAAAATAGTTCTGAGGTGGACAAAAAGTATTAATTCTAGTTTGGAAACTAAAAATTATTTGTCTTTCTTTAGTAATTTTAAGGATTATGCTTAATTATTTACATCCGTAACAGGATGTTTACAGATGGATTGGATCTCACCCGAAAATGTCCTTGCTCTGGTAAAAATGTTGAATCAAAGCTCCGTCGATATTTAACTCTCTGACCTTAAATTTCCACCAAGATCTTCTTTGAGTGCTTCCACTCAACTTTCTTCACGAGTTTATACAACTTTTAGAAGTTTTAGATGAATAACATTACCATGAACCTTTAAAAAAAAAAATATAATTGAAGGATCCGCAGATCGGATCCTTCCTTACACTTCCGACGCCAATTTTAGAGAGTCCCAACAATAAGTAAGACAAAACACAAACACGTTATTTTTGTTTAAAATAAACAATCACCGGCCTAGGAGAAAACATTCGCCGGGATTTGTAAGCAAGAATAAAGCAAACAATCTTAATTATTTAGAGATTGGGGGTATTACTAAAAAGATAATGATACATTTTTACAAAGAAACATAATTCATCTTTAGAATTAATTCAAACTTGGCACCAAACAAAAAAACAAAACGAGAATAATAATTTCTTCCGCTAGGGCAATTAATGTTTCAAGAGACAGCCAGATGCTATAAGTGTCCAAGAACATAAAATAAACAAATCGAATAGTTCCGAAATAAACCACTCTCTGGAGCAGATAGCGTTAAAATCACCTACCAACAAAATTAATAAACATGGCGGGTTGGCAGTTTATGAATAAAAATAAAAATAAAGAAAGATGATTTAATAAAGTGAAATAAAGGTAAGTAGATTATATGTATAACATATATTCTAATTGTAAATGAATAAATAATGAATATTCAAAACTTTAGGAGTTTTGAATGAAATTTAAAACAAATAAACAGTAAAATTGACAACGATATTATATATTTGAAGAATTTAGTCAACTGATTATTAGATTTCTATTATAAGTAACTCTTTTAACCAAAAATAACATCACAGAAATGCCCCTCGATGCTACGATTTTAATCTAATTTATTATATTAAGAGCGTAGTATCTACTTAAAAGATGTTATTTTCTGATATCAAACTTAGACGCTCAGTTGATCTCCGTGGTCAAAATACACCCTACTCTCTCTAGTTCGGGTTATGGTTTAAAATGTGTGTTTATTTAATTTACTTAAAACTCTTCAAGTCTTATTGGTATGGTATTTTCTTCCAGATTCTGAACGAATTACTTCAACAACTTCCCCAAATATTAGAGATGCCACATGTTTGTCAGCTGTTAACATCAGCTGATCATTTCACAACATTGAACATTCAAGTTCAAGGTCACTCGGCTTGTAAGGTTAGAATTTATTAAATATATGTGATTATAATATTGTTCTTCATGTGATAATATATTTAATTTAATGCCACGGTTATGGCAAATAACCAAACTACTCACTTTAAATCAATCAGTCGAAAATACCCATTTTCTTGGAAAACTTGCTGTTTACTTTTAATTCATAACTTAATGAAAAATCAAATATTTAGAATTCACAGTTATTTTCTTAACAGCTTAGAGACATCCTCTACTTAACAAAAGTATTCTCCATACTTAAATATATTTTTAAAAACAAAAATAATTTAGAAGAAACATGCTTATATTGAGTTTACTCTTCTCATCCCATAAAAACTTGAGGGCCTAGAACCCTTTCCATTAAAATCCTTAAATTTCTTCAATTGATATGGCAAATAGACACCCTTCTTCAAATCAGGTAGAAGTCTTGAATGAAAATTACAAATATTTCTCTCTCTAAACTTTAAAAACAAATGTAGGTGTGGAAACTCAAGTTATCGCAACCTTTGTGACACCTGTAGTCATTCTCTTTAGCCACATAAAATGGCTTAAAACCAACTATTTTAACTTCCGATGGATATGTTCATTAACTTAAGGATATTATTTAACTATATAAAGTATTTTCATTGCCAAAATTATACATTTTGTACTCTTAAATTGTAAAAGGGAAACAAATCTTTTAGTGGTTTTGGCACTTGGACACAGAAAAATGAATAGGCCTTGACCTTAAAGTCAGAATTTCTTCATTACATTAATGAATATATCAAATACATCCTCTTCTTCAGCTATCCTGTTAAAATAATTAAAATATATTTATAATTTCTTCCTCAAAACTTGAAAAAGCAAATGCTCTCTGAGTCATTTTCTTCACATCTTGACAGAACGTAGAGTAGGCTAACCCTTATTTCCTTGTATTTCTCAATTCTTTTAGTGAAACCAGTTATTATAAACTCTTTTCAAGGTAATGTAGAAGTATCATTTAAAAATGTTAGTAATAACCCTTTAAAATAGTTGAAAAGGAAATAGAATAGTTTAAAATTTAGGCCCACGCCTAACTTGAGTATTATCAAATGTTTGTATACACATTTAAACTTACTCAAACTTGTTATATGGGTACTTTCCAACAGCCCCTCAATATTAATGTCAGTTCTCAAAGAGAAATGTTTAAATAACATTTCATTAAACTCAAAAATCATATATTTTTAAAGTGTTAAAATGGATTTAACTCTTTTTCTCTTCAATTCTTCACAGTCAAATGCAGATTTTAGCTTTGATATATAAACAAAACAACAAGTTGATCACTCTTCTTACAAATAACATACATATAATATAACATAACATAAATAACCTTCTTCTGTTCTAGCATTCTTCGCTACATTGCGGTCCCACTGCGAAACAACTCTTGGCCTTCTTTATATTTGCACAAGATCAACTGCTTGACCTGTCTTCAAGATCTTATTAAGATGAAATACACATTATGGAGGTATTTAATGCTCTACCATGGACTTTTCTTTGATAGTATAATATCCGAGTGGCCTCATAATTTTTTTAGAGGAAAAATGAGACAAAATAATAGATAATCTATAAAATTAGATGAAACCGAACTTTGGCTTTTGTTACACCATGCTGCATACAGATTCTCATTCCAGCGCTCTCCATAACATTGTTGACCTTGCTAGTAACTGATAATCACTTAATAATAATTACTTCTGTTGGAAAAACAGAGTAAATAGCTCCTTCACGAAAAATAATTGAGTATCATAGTTCCCTCAATAAGTCATAACTTTCTCCCATAAACCGTAGATCCTTTATGAAAAATAATTGAGTATCTTAGTTCCCTCAATCAGACATAACTTTCTCCCATAAACCGTAGATCCTTTATGAAAAATAATTGAGTATCTTAGTTCCCTCAATCAGACGTAGCTTTCTCCCATAAACCGTAGATCCTTTATGAAAAATAATTGAGTATCTTAGTTCCCTCAATCAGACGTAGCTTTCTCCCATAAACCGTAGATCCTTTATGAAAAATAATTGAGTATCTTAGTTCCCTCAATCAGACGTAGCTTTCTCCCATAAACCGTAGATCCTTTATGAAAAATAATTGAGTATCGTAGTTCCCTCAATCAGACGTAGTTCCTCCAAATAAACAAAAATCACCTCTACATTGGTACTGTCACTGTCTTGTTATCAGTGAGGACTTATAGGGCAATCAAACATATTGACAACTGTCATAAACTCCAAAACATTACTCTCCTCATCGCTTCCTCATCTCGTAGAACCTCCTATACACATAATTATCATCTTCATTGGAGCGCTGGGGTGTACTTTGGCATTTCTTTGGTGATATAAATATATTTTTTTCCTCGACGTATAATAAGGTAGAAATAAATAGTAATTGTAATTAAAAAAAATGATCTTGTTTTCTTCAAAACAGAATTGGCCTATATGTAAACAAATGTGTATTATTTCACCTAGACATGTGCCTCAAATGAAAGTTTTTAGGGACCTCTTTTGTTCACACTATTCCTTCTCCAATCGCATACCGAGCTTCAGGGATTCCTCGACTCCCATAACCTTCTTCTGTTCTGAAACATTCCCTCCTCCAACAGCAACCCGAGCTTCAGGGATTTCTCGACTCCCACAACCTTCTTCTGTTCTGAAACATTCCCTCCTCCAACAACAACCCGAGCTTCAGGGATTTCTCGACTCCCACAAAAGCTTTGTAATTATGTCCTAAAACTTATTCCAGGATCAAAAATAGTCCTCCTACAATCCCTAGGTTGAGATTGTGGAAGAGAGGGCTTAATTCCACTTCCTCCAAATACCCATGTGTTCCCTAGATCCGGAAGAAATCCTTGTCGTTTCCTTTTACCGAGGCCTCGTTTCTTGATCCTTGGTTTGCTCTTGTTGCAGGTATCATCTTGATTTGATGACTGCCATGTGACCTGGTTCCTGGTCCAATGATGCGAGGAGATATTGAATAAGACATCCTGAATATCAAAATATTTAGGGCATTCTTCATTGCTTCGGTGTTGGTGAAGAACACTCCTCCCGATGTCAGTAGTTTCAGTTTGCAGTTCCACTCTTAGAATGCTCCTTGTATCCTGGCTTATCGTCGCAGCTGACCAGACATCTCTTACAAGTTTTGTCTCTGTGGGCCCATTTGACGACACACCAAAACAACTTGACAATAACACTTCATCGTTTACCCACAAAGTGCACGATAACTTCTGTGCTTCAGAAACCCTTGTTTTTACATTAAATGACTCATTCGACTCCTTAAACTGCATGACATCATAGTCAAATTCCCAGTCAAAATTGTTCACCTGACAGCGAGACTGACCCATTATTGGAACACGTGACTGACCTATGTAGCTCTTACTAGGGCTTTCATACAATTGTGTATCACATTTCTCATAGTAGGCACCTAAATGTGTGAAAGGGTAAATATAAGAACCGTTAGCCGAAAGGTCCTTCACTGGCCTTGTTACCACTTGCTCTTGTACTTCCTCCACTGCTGCCACTAGTTTCTCCCCAGTCGTTGCCAAGTCCTGTACTTGTGCCTCGACCTGTTTCCCCTTTTCCGTCAATTGGTCGTGGACCGACCTAAACTCGGTACTGTAATTGTCTAATTTTGAGAAAACAACATCCCTTAGTGACTTCATGTTGGTGTCCATTTTCTCCTCCATTTTTTTCAGTTTATTCTCCATTTTTTCCTCCATTTTTCTCATGTTATTTTTAGCACTTTCCCTTAAATCTTCCTTTAGTGACTTCATGTCCCCCCTTAATACTTGCAATAGGTCAAACATAGTAAACTTCTTCACTATCTTTGGAGCTTCCTCTAACTTCTCCACAGCTGAAATACTCCTACTGGTATCCAGGGCATCTGCCCCCAATGATGTACCATCCTCCATGGGTGTAACTACTGGTCGTGCACCTGCCATAACTATTTATTCAAACGATGTGACACAACTATCATCCTATTGCTCTGTTCTGGGCTCGGCTTGAGGCATGACAACATCCTCTTCCAACTCCTCTGCTTCTCCACTGACCGATGGTTGCTGGGCATCCATGTTTATCTTTTTGAGCTGCTTACGTGCCTTGCTACGTGTATAATACTGCCCCTCTTGCATAACCTTCTATACAAAGTAAAAATGACCCAAAACCTAATTTAGGTAAACTGGCCTTGTCATAAAAATGCTCTAGTGTAAGTTGGCCGCAAAGAAACATTAACTACTTCCTCAAGTCACAAATAGACCCTAGTGTAATCAGGCCTCAATATATATATTTTTTAAAAAAAAAACTTTAGGTATAACAATAGCCCCACGTTAAGGCGACACTGTAATGAAAAAAAAAAAAATATATATAATATTTTGAATGAAAGAATTAATTAAATTTTAGATAATCTATAATATATAATATAATATTGTGTTTTATTGGGCGCCAACTACCAACCCCATTTATTTTGGTGAGATAGGTAGATTTTTAATTATTAAATAAATTTATCCCCATAAACTGCTCAGCGGTAATACGAAAAACCTTTCTCTCAAGACCCCTGGACTTTACCTAAAGTTTGGACTTAAGTTGGACACTTATAACCGAAGACTTCCTGATGCAGGTTATTATTCTTGATTTGACCAATCCACTCTACTGAGCATCGCTATACATGGGATGCAAGTTCAGAAGAAAATACAATGTACATTGATGTAAATAACAATAAAACAATTAAATTTAAAGAGTAATTTTAATTATTGAAGTGAATGATATTCTTAAATGAACCCTACCTATGAAGCATGCCTCGTATATTATAATATTATTAAAAGTATTGTTAAGCAATACTTGAAATTGTTAAATTCTCACTTGAATTGTGAGTATATTTGAATATAAATATTTCTTTAAGCAAATAAGATTTTAACAACAAAATTTATTCTTTATAACATGTAACAATAATAAACAAAAAAAAATAGTTCTGAGGTGGACAAAAAGTATTAATTCTAGTTTGGAAACTAAAAATTATTTGTCTTTCTTTAGTAATTTTAAGGATTATGCTTAATTATTTACATCCGTAACAGGATGTTTACAGATGGATTGGATCTCACCCGAAAATGTCCTTGCTCTGGTAAAAATGTTGAATCAAAGCTCCGTCGATATTTAACTCTCTGACCTTAAATTTCCACCAAGATCTTCTTTGAGTGCTTCCACTCAACTTTCTTCACGAGTTTATACAACTTTTAGAAGTTTTAGATGAATAACATTACCATGAACCTTTAAAAAAAAAAATATAATTGAAGGATCCGCAGATCGGATCCTTCCTTACACTTCCGACGCCAATTTTAGAGAGTCCCAACAATAAGTAAGACAAAACACAAACACGTTATTTTTGTTTAAAATAAACAATCACCGGCCTAGGAGAAAACATTCGCCGGGATTTGTAAGCAAGAATAAAGCAAACAATCTTAATTATTTAGAGATTGGGGGTATTACTAAAAAGATAATGATACATTTTTACAAAGAAACATAATTCATCTTTAGAATTAATTCAAACTTGGCACCAAACAAAAAAACAAAACGAGAATAATAATTTCTTCCGCTAGGGCAATTAATGTTTCAAGAGACAGCCAGATGCTATAAGTGTCCAAGAACATAAAATAAACAAATCGAATAGTTCCGAAATAAACCACTCTCTGGAGCAGATAGCGTTAAAATCACCTACCAACAAAATTAATAAACATGGCGGGTTGGCAGTTTATGAATAAAAATAAAAATAAAGAAAGATGATTTAATAAAGTGAAATAAAGGTAAGTAGATTATATGTATAACATATATTCTAATTGTAAATGAATAAATAATGAATATTCAAAACTTTAGGAGT
This sequence comes from Timema podura, assembly GCA_033556935.1. Lineage (NCBI taxonomy): Eukaryota > Metazoa > Arthropoda > Insecta > Phasmatodea > Timematidae > Timema > Timema podura. The sequence goes on along the minus strand of JAVRXN010000002.1, from coordinate 279,075 downwards.
TTTGAATGAAATTTAAAACAAATAAACAGTAAAATTGACAACGATATTATATATTTGAAGAATTTAGTCAACTGATTATTAGATTTCTATTATAAGTAACTCTTTTAACCAAAAATAACATCACAGTGTTTATTAGTGTTTTATCCACACAATTTTTTCTCCAGCAGGCAAGACATTAGCCACTAAACATTTCAGGGCTGGTTTGGGAGAAACATTCTCCAACTGCTGGAGGCTAAAAAAATATATGGTTAATAAACACCTTTAAATCTATCTGTAGTGATTACCGTTACAGCCAGGGGTGGAGGTCAAGAGATGAAACCCTACCCATCTTTAACTATTTGATCCCTCTCGTTCCTATTTAACTTACTAGCCAACTCATTTACCCCATGTACTCTTTCCTCTGGCAATATTTTGCCATAGGCTACCCAGCTTTGTTGCTTGACCATTAAACAGAACAAAGCCATGTTTATTTTGTTCGTTAACTTTTGGGGAGGAGAGGGTTTGAACTGTTCCCCCCCTTAAAAAACTGGCTATGGCCTTGTCAACAGGTAAATATGACTAACCCTACTTCTTTAGACAATGATTTACAACTGTAAATGTGTTTATGTAGGCCTAATTTTTTATTATTTTACAGGTTATCAATCCAACTTTCCCTCCAGCTAAAACTGTCAGAACCAAGTCAACCCCCTTGAATGGAATTTATACGTGTGGAATGTTGATATCATCGGGCATTGGATTAGAAATACATTAGTTGTTTTTTTCAAGGAAATTATTTGTGCCCTATGTATTTTATATTTAATTTTGATTTTGGTGGAATTGAACACCTACAATTTGAAAATAACTTATTAATAAGTTTAATTTTTCAGTTTTTTTTTATTTCTATGCAAACACTTGGGGAAAATATTGAAATTGTAAAAATATTCCCACAAAAATATATTTGTTTGTAAGAACTTAATAAATGCTTCAGTGATTGGGTTGTTATGGTTGATCCAGCTGTACATGTTTTCTGGTAGCTCAGCAAAGCATAGACTCAATTTTGTGAAAATACCCCTTGACACTATCTGCAGGATAATATTGTGTCACAGTGCCTGTATTTATACAACTTTGTCCTATTATTTTATACTTATATACATTTTTGACATTGTGTTTGATGACTGAAATAATGTGTTAAATCAAATTTTTGAATTATTTATATGATAATTAGTAAAATCTTTTGTTTGACCTAGTAGCAGCCAAATCTTTTATTTGAATGTTAAAATGGTGTAGAGGTAATTATTCTACCTCTAAAAAAATATGATGCCTCCAAAGGCTATCCATATTTTTTAAATAGTTATTGGGGCTCAATGCAATCTTCTCTCATAACCAAAAAATAACTATTTTACAATTTCTTGAGTGCTATGCATCCTACTCCGTGTACGAACTATCACGAACTTAAAATAAATTAAGGTTAGAGAAAGTGGTGGATGTAAAACAACCTATATGAAAAAACTTTAAAAGTAAATGTGTTAGTTGAAGATTATTATTGTTTATTACTCAGCCGTTTTATTCCCGTTCACATATCTCTGCGTGGAAAAAAACTTAGACTTAAAAAATCATTAAAATTATATTACTGAAAGCTAATATTCTCAATTTTTCTATCCTTATAATAAATATGTTGTACTCAGGTGCTTCAGAACCAGGGTGCTCAAGCCCTCCCCCCCCCCAGCTACAGCCGCAATTGCAACATCATCTTCTGACGACATATGTCCATATGAAGAGGGGGTGAAAGCCTCTTCTAAAAATTACATCATGCGAGAATTTTAAGGGACTGTCCACAATAATAATGGAAACTGACCATTTATTTGACCTTCCATTTGGGCAGGTGAGAGCAATATCCCTCTTCCTTATTTCACCCCCCTCCCTTTTGGTCCAGAGCTACAGCTCGGTGACAAAAGAGGAAGGGGTGTTCCCTGAAAATAAAGTCGTTAAATCTATACCCTCCCCTTCCCAAACATCCCACCCACACAAATAAGGTTCCCCGCTGTTGCTTAAAATATTTACGGTATTTACTAAACCCTGCTTTTAGTAATAATCCCAACCTGATATCATTGACCTCCTCACACATTGATGTATCTCATATATTCAATTAAATTAATGAACGATGTCAAAATGCCACCTTGTCTTGTATAGATGTAGGAGAGAAAGAGATACCCAAAGGTTTTTATCTCTCTTACACAATTGTATGCAGACAACAGCTCTGAAATTTCAGCCACAGATGTCCAGCTAGTTATATAATAGAGATAAATGGCTAAAATTTTCGAGCTGGTGTCTGCACACCATTGTGTAAGAGAGAAAGAAACTTTCGGGTATCTCTTTCTCTCATACACACAAAAAAAGGCAATGTTGCATATTCGCTAATTTTTATGAATATATGTGATATATCAATGTATGATTATTTAAATGAAATGAATGGGTTAGTGAAAAGGTTTGAAGAGCGTAACAAAGCTCAACAATAAAGACTTCTTTCGTTAAACAAGTCAATTTAGGCTAGAATAGTAAAACTTCCTTCAATCCTTTAAGCTAAATGATCGTCTGACCGTAAGACTTTTACACAAACTTTGTCATTCGAAAAAATTAATCAGGTTTTTAGCGATCTTATTTTATTATAGTTATCTAACATTAAATATAATATGGCTTCTGAAAGCAATAGGCTATACAAGCTAAGAGCCAACTTTAATAGAGATCATTGGAATACGACAGCTCGAAAATTTCAACCACAGATGTCCATCCAGTTATATTATAGAGATCAATGATACAGTCTGAATGTAAATCATTACATTTATTGTTTATTTAAACATAAGGTATACAATTTATTTAATATTCTCTGTTATTAATTGTTTACCTTGTAATTTAATCACCGTGCACATTACTTATTGCATTTTCTCAAATTTTTGAAAGTAATTTTTTATAATTATACTTTGTTAATACAACTGTAATATGTGCATTTCTTAAGATAGGTACTAAAATGTATTTACGAAGTAAAGATATATGCCATCCTAGCAGACCAAGATATAAAAAAACCTTTATTCTCAACCATGGACTTAATGTATTTCCAAGATGGTTACTATGTTTAACCAGTAGAGAGCAGTGATAATATCTGCTTCACGTGAACTTGGGATTATTTTTTTCTGATTACATGATTCTATCTTTGCATTAATTCGTAACAGACATGGCCGAAGCTGCAGTAGAAGATTCTTCAATATCAAAATTCTTTTGCCATAAATGTAGTGCAGAAATCCCCAGTGTTTTACCGGTAAATGTTAGGATTTGATACATTTTATAAACTATGTTTACAATTGAGTACTTATAACGTTATTATAATAGTATTTTGGGTTTTAAAATTAGGTTCAAGTTAGTCCTAGATAATGGACAGGTTTAGCTCATATTTGTGTTGTATTGATCTTTCTCGCTCAGTTTTATGAAATTATTTCAACATTTAATATTTTTGTTGTGTACTCTGGCTTCAGTGTATTTTAACTCTTATGCTGAATTATTTCACCACAATTACGTCTTAATCAAAATAGGGTTTGTCAAAGTGGGCCCAACCTGCCTGACTTGAGTGACATTTGGAAATATGTCACAAATAGTTTTTAATGTGTTCCTATATTCGACGAATAGGTAGAAGCCTATTATTTGGGGATTTCTGTACATATTCAATCAATTTTCTATCTTCTACTAAAATAGACCTACATTCGAATCACATAGAAATCATAGACTATTTAAAAGATATTTATGTAAATTATGCATTGATGTATTGACAAAATGTCTTTAGATTTTCCCAAAACTGCCAAAAGCGATACACTCCATTTGGAGAATGCATTTGTTGACAAATCAATTATTTAGGGCCTAGCCCTCACATAAAAGTAGATTTAACATTCAAAGTGTTTATATAAGTTTCTTTTTAAGACTATTCTTTTATAATGTAGTGTCCATTCTATCTATTAAATGCATAAAAATATACTGGCTATCTTGTAAAATCTAAAGCTAGCCTAGATGAGTCTACTCTAAAAGTATAGAAGCCTAAGAAAAAACTCAATGTCTTGATATAATTTTGATATTTACTTGCATGTATCCTAGGCCTTTTAAGCATATTACACTTCTAAAGTTTTTGTTTGGTAATTATGAGAGCTTAGGCCTATTTACAATCACATCAATGTGTTTGTAACAACCTGAAATACCTATGCAGTATTTGACCATTTTTGTTTGGGTGGTCTGAATGTTTTTCACCTCTTCGCGCATTTTATTACTATTCACCTTTTTGCTAGTTTTTGCGCTATCTTTTATCTTTGCATGTATTGGAACTGATTCTAGCCAAATGCTATCAAATTTAAATCGGGAGAAGAGCCTAATCTAGGAAGTCGGACTCTTGTGTTACACTACTTTTGTTATGCGTAGCATTCAGAATGATGTGTAAGCCTTATCATCTTTGATACACTTTATTTTACTTAAGATACCATATCATTAAAAATTTAATTCTGGCTTTATACATACATGCATACATATGGTACATACATACATAATCACGCTGTTCCCTTACAGGGTAGCATTCTCACTAACTTTCTCCACACTCCCCTGTCCTTGCATACTCCCTTTGCCTCAACATTATCCATGCACCGAGTCACACATACTCTTTTATTCTTTAACCCTTTTGCTGTGTATTTAATTTTTTACTTCTTACCTTCAGAAATGCTAATTATAAGTCAAGAATTCAAAATCTGAAAATTTGCATGATCATGATTATGATCAAATAATGCGATTTTCAACTAGTAATGCATTTTAAATATGAAATATAGCACCACTTCTATAAATCGCATAATAATATATATTTTGTATTGATAACATTTTATGTCGCATATTATTTGTCACATTTTACCCAAAGACAATATTATTCTGCTATCAGAACCATTCTTTATTTTACTAGCAACCCACAATAATGTCAAACTAATTGCTAAATTAGGATTTGACAGACCTAATATTGGCCTAGTATAATAAAAAGAAAACTTGAAAATTAGGTTACATCAACACAACTTGAACAATTTTGTGCTACATTGGTGCTGTTCTCAGTGTAGTCTATATGATCGTATGTCTGTGTTAGGCATGGTTTCAAAATAGGAATCAGGTAAAGAAGATAAATAATATACTAATTGAGATTCTAATTTATTAGCAAATGGAATGGTAGGAAGGCTTAATCAAGTCAGCCGAGTAATTACCTTAAAGAAGTTTTAATCAAGATAGGCCGAAAAGGAACCTAATAATATATTTATACATAATAATAATTTGGTTAATATATGTCTTAATTTATGTCTATAACACAGAATTAAACTTCCCTAAGTATATAGCCTGCTCTTGCCAAATATTAATAAATTCAAAATTGAAAGGATGAAAGGGATACAGTACCTAGGTGGATGATTTTTATTAATTGATCTATGGGTTAATACATTATTCACCTGCTGTGGTGGCCAAATGGTCTAAGGTGTCACTCTCGCAATAGACAGAACTTCCTATGACAGGAAGGTTGGGGCTTGAACCCCATTGGGGTGTATTTTCTTTCTTAGACTGCGTCCAGGCTATACACATGATAATTTCTTTAATGGTGTAGGGATGAGGAAGGAAGCATTTTAGAGATAATCTACCAGAATTTGCATGGAAGATCATTTATAAAAAACCACCCTTACTAGACTTTGCCAGGATTCAAACCCTAATCATCCCATCATCAGCTGGCCAGTCTAACACTAAAGTGACACCTTAGACCATTTGGCCACTGAAGTGTGTGTTAGGTGTACTGAGGGTGGTTTTTTAGGCTCCTTCCATGCAAATGTGGGTACACTTATTCCAAATAAACCTTCCTTATCCCTAACACATAACATAATTTGTCCTAGTATATATTTGTACAACCTAAATAGGTACTAAGACACGATGCTAAAAACATTATTAGTCTGGGAAGACCTTGCGAAAAATGGCATGCGACATTGTACCTCGCCAGGAATCAAACCCTGTCAGTGAAAGTCAAGCACAGAGCGCACTCTGGTGGCTCTACACTTTAAACCACTGGTTTGATTGGCTGTCCACTTAAGTTGGTGTATACTTGTCAATTTAGATTTTCTCTTTTTTCAGGACTTTACTTGTCCTACTTGCTACAGCGGCTTTATTGAGAAAATAGATGCCCCACCCGAAGTTGAGGATAATGGCGATGATATGGATGTGGAAAACTTCCCTACATTTGAGGTATGTTTATAGTCTTTCCAACAGTTGAATTGCTTTGACAAAAGTCAGAAAATATGACAATAATTATTATAGGAAGGGCTCGTGATTAATTACTAAAAACAAGTATATTTAAGTTTGTGTTATTTGTAATTACATCAACTGCAAATTTTGACAATACTTACCTTGATTTTCTTACAAATGAACACTTAGAGCACCTTTTAGAAAATACAAGCACTTTTTTTTGGGCAACATTGATAACATTTTACCATATTATTATTGTTATTTTATAGTTATTGATAATATCTTTCAAAAGTGACAGCTTGACCTGACTGACATTACTTGATGTATGTATTGTACATCAAAGATTTAGTAATTTTTTTTAGCTGCCAGATGTGCCTATTCTTAATAATATTAAGGTTAGCATGAATAATTATAACATGCCACTATAAATAAATATAATATTACAGGAACCATCTTAACCTAAATTCTAACTGATATTGTTTTTTTTATAATTCCTTGTGATAGCAGCATTTGGCCCAAGCTTTGGATCAGCGGCTTAGCGGCGACCTGAGTCGGGACTTGGTACAGATTCTGAGTGTGGGTCATGCACCCGGGGATGAGCGGAGAGCAGGCATTGAGGACAGGCGCGTGGTGCGCGGCCGCGAACGAGACACCAGCGGGCCGGACACACGCCGACCTGGAAGGTACGGCAGTGTGATGTCCCGGACTGTTCGCAACAGGTGAGGAGACGATGCATGCTGGGTGAGAGCTTCTAGTGCCTGCCACCAGGCCTCAGGTCAGTCGCAGGTTCCTTATGCGAGTGCTGCACAATGCTGAGATGTATATAAAGTACCCACCAAAAGGGGCCTACATTGCCACCAGGATTTTTTTTCCTCACTGCGTCTCACTACCTGATTGGATGGTACACATATTACTAATGTGTCAGGGATGAAAAACGTTGATTCTAGAAAAAGTATAATTGCATTTGTGTGAATAGAAAATGGAAAACCATTTAGGAAAAATCACTCTCAGTAGATCCGACAGGGATCTGAACCTCAATCCTCTTGTCGTTAGTAATCCAGTCTATTGCGAGAGTGATGCCTTAGATCAGGTATGGGAAACCCGAGGTATTTTTAAGTTTTTGATCCTTTTTTTTTTGCAGATTTGGTCAATGGATCATTCTTTATTTTTTATAAATCATACATTATTAAACAATCTCTTTTTTAAACTGAAAAAAAATTGACATTTTGAAAGCATTCATGATATTAAAAAGTAAACCACGCTTTTCGAGCTCTCAATCTATCTATGGTTGGCGCACTATTATACTTTTTGTTTTAACAAAATTTCCTATACGTGAAGTGTACAGCCACATGAGGAGTGTAAAGTGACATCCAAACCTTCCATTGCCAAAAGATTCTCCAGCCTTGCCTAAGACCAGTGGTATTAAACCATTTTTAATCGCATACCCCGAATATAAACTATCTTGGGCTTTGTACATCCAAATATTCTGGTGCTTGATGCAAGTTATCAAGGGTGTAGATAGACAGGGTCAGGGGTGTTTTGGACCCCTGCTCCCAATTAAATTTGATGAACTTCTCCCATACGAAGGTCCATACATACATCTAGCTACAAACTTTTATTTGATAAAGGTATATGGTACAATTTTCTAATGGAACAAAAGGCACAGAAAGTAAATTTTTCTAGGGGGGGTTCCACTAAAAAATCTTACGATACCTTTAGCCACGGCCATTTTGCTTTAACCAATAAAGTTATGAATGTAGCATAAAATAAACATTTACTGGTTTTGTAGCCAAATAAATTCTGCCTCTCTATTTAAATTCACATGTCTCCTCATCGAGGTAGGGTGGGAGGGGATGACCAGAGTGAATGCTTATATCATTGTTGCAAATAGAACATTTATTGGCATTAAGGTCTAGGGATGGAACACTCTAATCCTTAAGGATATTTGACATTCTAGGATTCAAACAAATTTCAGATTCAACACTCAAATCCTTAAAAAAAAAATTCCTCCCAATTTTTTAAGTGGAATTGGCGCTTTAATAATTGGGGGTTCAGAACCAATTATAACTATAGGCTGAACTTAACAACCAGGCCCCAGACCAGTGATTTAACATTTAACTGAATGTATTTAAATATTACCTTGAATGGATTATTAGAAAGAATGTTAACATTTAGTTATTATTAATTGTATTTTCTATTATTCTCTTAAATTAATATTTCTTCTTATGGTCATAAGTTTTTTATGAGATTAGGATTTGAGATTCGAAGGTAAATTTGAGACTTGGATTCGAGATTGGTAAAATAGTGAACTCGACTCAACTATAAAATAACACAAGTTTAGTCTTTAAATTTTAATCAAAAACAACTTTTTGGACTAACATGCTCACCATTTCACAAGATCTGAACACAAAGGCTCCAGATTCTCAAAATAAGCCTCAAACCATCTTCAAGATTTTTGTGTTTTGCTTTGCCCAAGCTGAAATATTCAGCGTTGTTTATTGTGCACTATGCTGATCGCTGAATGATTCACTCGGTGCAGACATAATTATACTCCCATAAAAATGTGCGCTATCTTCTTCAAACAAAACTAATCAAACTATTAACTGGTTTTTAGTGACAAGGTCAGGGTTCAAATCCTGGCTGGGTCTACACGGGGTGTTTTTTCTTTCTAAATGATTTCCCATCCTCCCTTCATACAATGCGAACTTAAATTTACCTTATAGCCCCGACCTTCCTAAACCCCATTAGCATGATCAAATATGGATACTCCAAGCAAGTAGTAAGATGCGATACAAAAAAACCCCAATATTGTCATAATAACCTGAAAAATCTGTTAAGCTGCTCAAAAACAAAACCTATTGGCAATCATCTTTTTCTAGTTGGTGTTGTAAAAGTGTCATTGTTCAATAAACGCTACTATTAGCTACTATTGTTATATTATTCAAGCCGAGCCAACACATTGCTCTGCATTCTAGTTTCGGTGAACATGTGAAACAGGTTTTAGGTGCTAATTGTTTACTAATGACAGACGGAGAAAACCAAATGCAGAAGAGCATCTTGCCACATGTTATGCAGGTAACGCACCATTTTGACAAATATGTTATTTTTAAGTCTGTGTGTGTGTCTTGCAGTGTCTAATACGATATCTTTGAGGCAGCAAAGTTTTCCCAAAGTTTTTTTTTGTCAATAACATAATGTTACAGTTACATTATGAATGTCCATTCTTTTAATTGCAGATGTAACAACGGATGAGTTTTCACATTAGAATTAGCTTTATGTTGGTTTAATTCACTTAGGTAGTGTTTCCGTCCCTCTTTCTTCTACCCTCTTCCATATATAACAGTTAAAAATAGTAATTGAGCCAATAATAGTTTCTCCTATCCCTTTAATACTGCACAATAATAGGAGTGTGCGAAAGTCACTCTTTAAATGCAAAGTGAAACTTGAGAAACATTCCAAGAAAAGTCGAAGTAAAGATGAGGTTTTTCTTATTGTCATTTTAAATTTTTAATAATCCATTAAGTTCAGCGAGGTAAAGAGAAAAGTTTATCTGGAAATATCAGAATTTTTCTATGTTTACGTTATAGATGTAATTTACTCACAAGCCTGTGTTAAAATACTGTTTGGTAGATGTTCTAAAAATGATTAAATGTTGAAACAGGTCATATTTAGTTTGCTCTTTCAAAATTTTTTTCCTTATCCATCAAAGTTTTCTTCTTCCTTGGAAATGTTTCAAAGATGGGAAGCTTATTGTCCGCACACCCTTATTAAATAACATTTCACCACTAAAAGTTTGTAAAACACCATTTTATACATGCATTATAATAATCTAAAAGGTAGGGAATTTTATCTTTTGGAATGTAAATCAATACTAACTTATCAGATTTTTTTTTACTAACAATTTTGTGCAACAATTTAGCTTTATTAGTAAATATAGGATCCGACACCTTAGCCCTCTTGGTAGCGTGATTATCTACTAAGCTAAGGATCCCAGGTTTAATTCTCGGCATGACTGAAAAAATTTATTATTGATGAAATATGGGTTTATCCTTTCACAGTGATGAATTAACAGCTGGGGACTGGATGTTGTGTCTGTCCTAGTCTTAAGATAGATTGGCAAACAACTGTGAAATAAAATATTTTACAAGTAATCTTGGTGCATAAAAGTAATATAAATAACCACACTTTAATATTTTTTCAAGCATAAAACAACTAAAAAAAATTACTCGAACTTTGATTCAGCTTTGAGAATATTTCATATATTTGATTCGAGTTCGCTTCGAATTGAAAAAAGTGGACTTTGCATACCCCTAGCTTGGTCCAAACAAAAACTTAGGAAATCCCTTTTCTAATCAAGAATTATTGTTATTCACATCCTATTTTTTTGTAGGATATTAACAATCAGTTTTGTATATTTACTGATTTGTGCTCTAAACATTATCTTATATTAGTTGAAAATATATTATGGGTTGTTTAGTCACCACTACTTAGTAAGATATGGTATGGTTCAAAACAGCCACAATTTCATATTTTGGCAGGAAATTCAGAAAGCAATGTTATCTAAGAGGGGGGTGCAAGGTCCAAATTTTCTATTAAAAATTAACAAATATAAAACATGACTCTCAGTTTGAATAATATTTGATAGTTGTTATTCACTTGAAAAATAGAATATTATGTTTATTTATACAACTTTATTCACCAAAATCTAATCTGATAAATATAGTTATCACAATATGAAATTCAGTTTAGAGTTTGTTATATAAATATTAGTTTGTATTTTATAGCTCAGTATAGTAATAATTTAACATTAATGGAATATTTTACATGTTAATATTTGTAATTCAAAGCGTTGCGATTACCAAAGCTGAAATTTTTTTTGAAGCAAAGTCAAAGCTTATATTTTTCTTGGAGCCAATTAGAAGTTTGAAAGCTTTGCACACTTCTAGTAAAAATTAATATGATTATTATTAAACTTAAGACTAGGATCAAAAACCAGTTGATTCTAATTCTAAAAATTGGAATTCTGTTGATCTTTAAACTTATCTTGTTAAAAGTAGATGCCACTGTTCACTGAACGATGTTTAAAGCTATGTGTGCATTTCAGGGGTCCTCGCGCCAACCGACAGATGGCGCCAATAGAGAACTTGATCCAAGACTTTATAGTGAATCTTACTGGCGTGGGCTGGGGCACTGTGACGGCAGGCCGTGGGGCTAACGGTCCAGTGTGAGTACACTGCATCCCTTCTAGAAATAACACGAGTTCTGAGTACCTAATGAATATAGGTAAAGAATGGCATCGAATTATTAAGTTTAATTCGCTGGTATTCACTTCGGGGGTCGAATAGTCAAAAGCTTCAATCACACAATGAATTGGATTGCTGCAAATAGGAAGATTGGGATTTGAATCTTGCTTTGTTGTGAGGGTCTTTTTTTCTAGATAATTTTACACTGTACAAATGCAGGTACATTTAATCTATATTCAACCTTCCTCATACTGAACACATTAGCTTAGTATACGTTTAACCTGAATGAACTCTGAGATGTGGGGACAAAAAAAAAATATTCCCTGGTGCCTGCACATTTGAATAGCATCCAAATGCAAACACAAATCATTATTATTAGGACATTAAGAGCCATTCCCATGCATGATTCATAACATGCCCTGAAGAAGTGAAGGAAAAGTTAAAATTTCCATCTAATTACAGACCAAGATCAATGATCTAGGAGCTACTGCTAAAATTAATTTTGTTTACCCTCACCGGTGGTCTAATGGTCTTAAGAAATCAGGCTTCCCATATAGTGGAATGTCAGTAACAAGGTCAGAGTTTGAATCTTGTGTATTTTTTCACATTTTATTTACAAAATTGGTTTTTACTTTGGCTCTGCATCTGAGAGCCCAAGCTTTAAATATATACTTGGCTTTAAATAGGGTTTGGGCTTAAAAGATTTATGGGCTTGCAATTTTGAGCTCCATGAAAAAAAGGTTCTTTCTTTACCTTGCATTGTGTGTGTTTGATGATGAACGACTAAGACCTATATCACACTAGAATGCGACGGCAGCTATGCTGGCAGCATTGACGGTCATGAAACAAAGAAACCAATGGTGCATCACACACCTGGCACCACTGCCATTCTGGGTGATGAGACACTGCTCCAATGGCAGCGCTGCCGTGGCATCCTAGTGTGATATGTGGCTAACTGTTTACTATTCTATACACTTGTTGGGACATGTTTTGTTCCAATGAAGTTTGAGGGTTGGTTATAGGAGGTTTTGGGTGGGGGAACCTAACAAAGAGGGTACTGTATAATAGTACATTGTAGAAACACCGTACAATAATGTAAAGTAATTGAGAGTGAAGGAAACCAACCAACCAAAACTAGGAGTGGGCCTCTCTAGAGAAGGAACAGCGTTTCAGGGTCATTGGAACGGGATACCTTGTAGAGATTGCTTTCTGACCTTGGTTCGAATCAAACCAAACTAGGGAAAATTAAAGGAAAAGTTTTCAATATTTTGGTCATAAAGTCACGAAAATATTTCTGTTTGAATTTCCCGTGCATCGTAATAACACGAAAGTTGACAACACACTACCTATGATGCCATGCGCTAGCCGCAAGTTGCCAGATTGTTTTAACATCGATACCAAGGACAGTTTGCCATCTAGTTTAAAGTTTAATGTTGCACGCAAGTGTGCTATGCCTATATATATACATTATATAGTGTTCAACCGTTTACCCAAGGGATTTTGTGGTCAAAAAAGTCACCAAAATGTCACTAATATTTGTTTCACCAACTCTGTAGACACCTTGTAATATAATAAGTTAGGATGTGGAAGGTTGAATATAAAGAAGTGTACCTGCATTTTTGTGGAAGGAGAGTGGAAAATCATTTAGGATAAACCACCCTCAGTACACCCGACCAAGATTCGAACCTCTATTTTCCTGTCACTTGCGAGAGTGATGTCTTATATCAATCAGCCACCAAAGCAGGTTCTTAGATATTCGTCCAATCTTCAGAAAGGGTGGGAGCTTTGAATATTGCAATTTGTTACACTTGACTCGCAGTGTCTACTTTCCAGAAAAACATTAGCCGGTAATAGAGAGGTCGAGGTTTGAATCTCATTTAGATACACTTGAGGAGGGTTTCCCCATACCTCTCCTTACTAATGTGAGTTCATCTACTCAAATTACCTCTATATTCATTATAAAAATTAATCTTTTAATTTGTCTTGGTGTTAAAATCAATATGGCATAAAAAATGGCACAAATCAAGTTGAAAGCTTGTTTAATATGTGGTCGGTTAAATCTAAGTAAAGTATATGCTAGAAACCAGTAAACAGTGACCCAAGATCAACCTGAATCCTCTCTTAGTACTATCACATTGGCACTACTTAGGCCCAGGGTGGTCAACCTTGTCGCCACAAGGGACGGATTGGCCATAAAAGTGTGGTGAATTTGAGTGTGCCAGCTCGTGCAAAAAATCTTGATTCACACATTTGCCGAAAATAGAAAGCACAATCTTCTTGAGTGGTGTAGCAATTCACTCGCTGTATGTTCACCCATGATGCATTGCAACACTAACTTAAAACAGCTGATTATTAAAATATCTTATTTTCTAGTGGATAAACATATATTTTAGATCATTCTCCCGATGGTTGTTTACAAATTATAACGCTGTGTCGTAGCACAACCCACTAAATCAATACACACGCTTTATATTATTGAGTTATTTCAAATCTCCTCACAAAGGACAACGAAGCTGTCTGCTTGTGGCAGTAGAGCGCATGAGTTGTCAAATATGCATGCGCACTGATTTGAGATGGTTGGCTCTCCCGTGCCAAACATCTCTGGCAGAGCGGACAAAGTAGAGATGAGTTTAACCTTATCAGAACAGCTCGCGCTGATAAGGCTAAAATCTTTCTGTGATTGGCTTAAAGCTCGTCACGTGACTACGTTTCTGTTCTACGTTAGTTTTTCGGCGAACGTGTGAGTTCACAGTAAAATATACATTTCCCCGATGGCATGTGCTGGCTGTACCTTGGTATTCCCTGCATATCATTATGAGAATGACGCATGTACATCTAGCTCAGATATTCAGCCAATGTTTCTGCAACTTGTCATACAAAAGGATTGACAAATTTTGCATTAAATTGTTTTAAATTTTCAATTTGAACTATTATTTGCATAAGAGGCAGTTGTAACTGAGAAGTTAAAGTTTACATGATTTGAATAAAAACTTGTTCAAACAATTTGTGTTTTAAATTTTTAATTGAGCAACCTAATTTTTCAATTTTCACATGGTGGGGCAAATTCTTCTTGACTTTTCGAAAAAAACGCTTGAATCTGAATCTTGGAAAAAAAAAATATATGTACATAAGAGGAAATATAAAATAATATAAAATAGGAATATTAACTAAATGTTAACATTCTTTCTTATAATCCATTCACTACAACATTCATTTAATTGTTAAATTACTGGTCAGGGGCATGGTTATTAAGTACATTTTATAATTGGTTCTGAACCACCATTAAGCGGTATTAAAGCTCTAAACCAATTTTCACTTAAAAAATTGATATTATTTGTTTTTAAATCTGAAATTTTCTCAAATCATTGAATTTTGAATATCCTTAAGGATTTGATGATTCGCTGGTCCCATCCCTAACCTGTGATTTAGACTAACAAGGGCAACTATGTGTGCGGCTGTGTGGAGCTATAACGATGTGCCTCCTTTGTCTTAGGTTTTTCTTGGGCAACCCTGGGGACTATGCGTGGGGGAGGGAGGGTCTGGACGCCATTGTGACACAGCTTCTCAATCAGATGGACGGAACTGGACCACCTCCCCTTGCCAGGGACAAGATAGATGAGATTCCCATAGTCCTAATCACACTGGATCAAGTGGGTGAGTAAAAGGTATTAGTTGAGTTTGACTCGAGTGATACTTTTACCTCGAATATAGACACATAATTAGATACTGATTTGTGTTAAATGAAATTATTGTTATTCATAAAATAAAAGTTTGTATTTCTTCATTAAAATTTGGTATATAAAACACTTGTTTTGGCTAAAAAGTCATAAAAAATTATTACTCAAAACTAATTGATATGGATAGAAAAAAATTACGGCCTAGTTTCTAATTCTTTAATTTTAATTCTTTGCCTTTGATAACAATATGACCGTAATAGTAGCCAGATCAAATATGTATTTTAATTCTTCTTTATCAATGGAAATATATTTTCTGGACTGAAAACTAACTTTGATTGATCATAGGAAATCGAGAAGAAAAAGTTTCTCATAGGTCTTAAGAAATTTTATTTAGATATTTGTTGACTGAACCGTTTAAAGTTAAAAACTCCGCATCAAAACAAATCTTTTAGCTTCACCTTATTATTTTATCACTCTACTTTTACTGTCTCTTTACCTTGTGTGTCATTGAGCTGCTTTTTGTATTACAATTACAATATTTATTAATATGATTCACTCATAGCCTTAAAATATACACACTGTTTATATTCTTCAGCACATTACTTAGTTTTACTTTATCTGGTCCACCCACCTCCTGGGTAGACCAACTGGCCCATTGCCCCTACCTTCCATGTATACACTTGGGTGTTCTTGTGTTTTCCATTATTTTCACATGGCCAAACCATCTGAGCCTTTCCTCCATTGATTCCTTTACTCTCACTCCTCTCGCACATCCTCGTTCCTTACTCTATCTCTCCTTGTCTTCTGCAAAATGTTTACTAAAAATTTCATTTCACATGCTATTTCTTATTTACTGTTCAAGTTTCTAAACTGTACGTAAAAAATTGAGACAATGTATAGCTTATATAGACTCATCTTGGCTCTCCCTGGCACCTTCTTGTCCCATATCGGCTGTTGTATCAAATTCCCCCTAGCACCTTCTTGTCCCACATTAGCTGTCGTGTCAATTTAAAGAATTTTTATCCGTCGACCATTCTGTTGATGTTTTCCTGCTTTATGGTGCTCTTACCGTTTAGAATTAACGTTCCATTTCTCATACTGCACATCACCGGAGCAGATTATATCCCTGCATCTGGTTGTTGAGCTCCACAGACATGGAGCTGATCATTTAACATCTTCATTTCAATTTCCCTCTTTCTTTAGCTTGTAAGTTCACATTGATTCTGCGTTAGGAGTGTGCGAGTAGATATCTTTTTACTACATATGAGTTGAGCTAGAATAAAAACAGTTTTATTAGTTTGAGTTTAATATAGAGCAATATTTGTGCTACAAAGTTAAATTTCTATTATATTTTGAAGAAGGTACAGGAAAGGTGGATATAAACATATTAGGAACTAACACAATATGGCTGTTACAATGAAAAGCAGAACACAGTTCACACTTTACATTGCTGACACTGGACAAAGAGGTAATGGTTGCCTCTTGAAGAAAATTGATCGATACCACCTAATTCCCACCTAGATTTCATTCTATCGGAACTCATCGGGGAGGAGTGTGAAGCGCGCAACACAACTTCCTAAAAGAGGAAACTAAAAAACACTAAAGGGAGAGAATGGGAAATTGTAAAGAATGATAGGACACATAGACAGGAACCTCTAAAAGGAATAACATAAAGGACATTGGATGTAAGTATATAATGTATATCTATAAGAAAAACCTCTTTTCATTTTATGAGGTAACTGTATTATATTTGGAAGAAAATAGAGTAAAGGTGGATTTTGGTTTCCTCTTTTAGAAAGTTGTGTTACGCGCTTCACACTCCTCCCTGATGAGTTCTGATAGAATGAAACCTAGGTTGGGGGATTGGGTGGTGACTGTTGATTTTCTTTGAGAGGCAACCATTACCTCTTTGTCCAATGGCAGCAATGTAAAGTGTGAACTGTGTTCTTCTTTTAATTGTAACAGTCATATTGTGTTCGTCCCTTTTATATGTTTCCATCCACCTTTCCTGTACCTTCTTACAAATATAATACAATAATTCCTCATAAAGCGAAAAGAAGGTTTTCTTATAGAGAAAGTTAAATTTCTGTATTAGATCCATGCATACACCAAAACATGAAATATGATTGTTTGTAAAAAAGTTATGCATCACACAACATTGGAATTTTAACAAAATTTAGTATAGCTGGTCAATAATTTTAGAATACATTTGGTTTTTGTCTTGAGGCTTCGATTATTGATGTTTAGAAATGATTCTAATAAAACTTTTGTCAAACAACAGGAATAGCTGTTCAAGTTTTAATACATTATTTGTATCATATAAAGGGAGTGTTTGCCATGAAATCATATTTTTAAATTGATTCGAAATAATTTAACTACAAATTTTCAATCCAATGAAATTGAGAATTTTGAGTAGGTACTAAATTTTTTTTGAATTTGGTGAACATGTTCTCTGGTCTCTTTCCTATATATTCTAAAACTTAACTCTTGACTTGATTTTTCTAGTACTTATTATGGCACGCTCCTACTCTTCTTGTGATGTAACGTATCTGAACACAGAGGGAAATATTGTGTTCATTGAAGACACATTCAGTAATAAATTCAAGTTTGCTGTTTTCCTTGTCCAGGTAAGAGCCTGCAATGCTCGGTGTGCTGGGAAGACTTTAGAGCGGGCGAGCCGGTGCGCAAACTAAAGTGTGAACACTTTTATCATGAAGGTTGCATCGTTCCATGGCTAGAACTTGTAAGTAGGATCCAACGTTGGAGATCTCCAACCATTTGACATCAAAGGGAATGTTCAGAAAAGTTTAGGAATGGGATCCTTGAATCTTTAAGGATGTCCGAGAAAATATCGGTCTCGAGATTTCTCTAGATTTCTACTTTTAAACTTTAGTTTGAAATAAGAGCTCTGAAAATTCCTATTTATATAAGAAAAACTTACAACCAGACCTCAGATTATTAGTTTAGTACCAGTACTTTGAATGTTATATTGCAGGGCTGTCCATCATGAAGTTAGCTCAAGGGCCTAATTTTATATTCCTAAACAGTGTGATTAGGATTAATAAAATAGTGGATTCATCCCATCTCTAGAGATGAACATTTTCCAGAAAATTTTCTGCTATGGCGGCTTGTGGTAGTGGGGTTAAATTGTAGAGCCTATTATACTTCAAAATATAAAGAGACGAGTGGGTTATAAAAAGGGGGAGGGGTAGATAGGAAGCACAGAGGATAAAGGGGGAGACCAACCTTAAAATTATTTTAATTAACTTATTGTTGATAAAAAATTGAAGTATGATTTATGAACATAACGGGTTTACAAAGGCTAGCATTCATTTGTTTCTTTACTACTTTTTTTAGCATCGCGTGTTACTACCCACTCGAGCTATACACTTATGTATTAATTACACTAATGTGTTAGGGATGAGTAAGGTTGAATTTAGAGGAATTGTACCCGCATTTGCGTGGAGTGAGAATGGAAAACCATTTAGGGAAAAACACCCTCAGTACACTGGACCGAGATCAAACTCTGATCTCCCAGTCATCGGCAGTCTAGTTTATTGCGAGATTAGCGCGTAAGACCGTGCGGCTACCAAAGTGGGTGTTTCTTTACCATCACCACCATTAATTATTATTACTCTTATTTTTACTATCCATTTAATCAGTTGAAATTATTTTACACTAATAATGACTGAAAATTTTCCAAGACAGAAACATGTCTTCCAATCTCTAGACTGACAACTGATACATATTTACTCAGAATTACATGGTCTGATTGCAGCACGGAACCTGTCCTATCTGCAGAAAGAGCATGGGCGAGGAAGGCTTTGATGACCAATCAGGGTCTGGCGGGGGTGGCATGAACAGTATGGGGTCTAATCTGGCTGCCTTCTTCAGGTACATATTTTAACTATCAATTTACTATCATTGTGTTTGATTTTATTGAAGGTTTTCTGAACATTTTACAATTTGTTACGCTAGTTCTGGCGTTACACAATGGATATTATTTCACTAGAACAAACATTCCCCTCTGTTATAGAACAGTACACACAGATTAAAATGATAGAATAATTGGACAAATCATTTTATAAAGTCGCTTTTTATTGTACTCTCTTACATACATGATGAAATAGCCTTGGCACTCTTCACACATGAATCCATGATAATTGTGGCACTGAAAGGGTTAAGAACAACTTTTGAGACACGTAATTTTATATACGGAAGAAGGTGGAGGTAAGTATGACAAGGACAAACACAACATGACTTTCACTACATTGTCGACAGGTTTCTGTGGTAAGTCTAATATATTGAAGATGACCCTTTTAACTCATTAAATCACACAGGAAAATTATAAAGGTATATTTTTTAGCGCTATTATACTACTTATTAGCAGTTAGAAAAAACACTTTCATTTTGTCAGCCCACAATTGAGCTATACCAATCAAGTGGCCGCCGTCTAATGGCAAGGAGAATGCCAACCTTTGTGGATAGAGGGTGTCGTGTGGTCAGCACAATACACCCTCTGGCTTTTAATTGTTTACTAGACGAGAAATGCTACTTTTTTTTTATTCAAGTAGCTCCTCATTTGTTCACAAAGCCGAGTTTGAACCTGACGCCGTTCCAGACCCACTGATTCACAGAAAAATCTAGAAGCGCCGGGGATCGAACCCGGAACCTCTTAATCCATAGCCAGGAACTCTAACCACAGAGATGATCTTTTGGTGGTTTTGAATCCTGGCCAGAAATACTCAGGGTGGTTTTTTTTCCTCAATGATTTTCTGCTCTTTCTACGCACAAATGTGGGTACACTGTATCTAAATTCAATCTTTCTCATCCCTAACTCATTAGTGCAATTATCACATGTGTGTATAACCTGAACAGGTAGTAAGAAGCTCTGCTAAATAAACAATGGTAACTAAAGAGTGTTAGTTTATTTAGTATATTTATATTTTATAGAAACTTACTGCAGTAGAGTAAACCTTATGTCACTAATTTTTCTAAGATTCAGATTTTAAGTCAAGATTTTTAGATACAATGAAGATTCAAATTTTACCCATCTCTATCTTATTTTAATATTGAGGTATTAGCCTATGTGCTCTACGGCAGACCCGATGTTAGTGATGCATTCAACCACCGAGCGCTGCAGTCGTTATGAGTGTGTGAAGAACTGTAATCATCATAGCTTTGTTGTCGCTCCTTTGATAATGTTTCTGGTGTTAACCCCCTTAAGGAGAAATTAATTGAACTGCTTAAAACTTTAGATAATTCAATTGCATTCGTTACATTTAAATTAGAGAGGAGCCACTCAAATCTCTGACAAGTATTCGAGATTCGAGGATTCGGTGTTTTACTGGATTTGATGGTCGAATCTTTCACCTCATAAAAAAATAATTATATTATGAATTAAAAATTACTTAGTTAGGCCTACTTGAAAAGCACAACCTAATCCATATCATTATTTTGATGGACAAAAGAGATAAACATGAATATATAAAAAAAAATTGTTAGGTGTAGAAAATCTAACGTGCCTAATACCCAACTCCCCCCCCCCCTTCTCCATGGGAAACTTTGACTCGACTGTTACAGTGCATGCTCCTTTCTAAATCTTTCACCTCACGAACAATCTTGTAAATATTTTAATGGACACATTAAAACTCTTCAGAAACTGAAAATCTAAACTCGAAATAAATAAAACAACTTATGTCTTTTTTTAACAGAAATAGGAACACATTAAGCACAATACAAAGTCAGCCACCATGAGGTATATGTTTACTCGTCAGAGTGATGATTAAATAAACATGACTGTTAATTCTAATCTTACTACCCAACTGGTTTCAATTATCTATAACTATGCAAAGAACCCCCATTTATTTCAAACAATCCTTAAGTTCGATATTTTGTTGGGTTTCATGATAAATAAATAGTGTCAACAGTTAGCCACTGATAAAACTGTTTATTTATGTCTACCAGCCTACAAATTTTAATAGACTATTTGTTTAGAATTGATCCAGGTAATCTGATCACTTAGTAAGCACAATCAAGTTTTAAGAATCAAATAATGACTTGCAAATTCCTAATTTTTTAAAAATTGATTTTAACTAAAAGTTTTTTTAATTATGTTATTGAAGCAATTGTAAAAATATTCAAACTTAGTATAGATTGTTTAATTTGTCTGGATTTTAACTAGTATTTTGCGAAGGGTGGTGGGGGTTTATTGGAATTGAAAGCATGATTGAAATAAATTTTAATTTACAGTTTAGGCATGTAGGTCCATTTGTAAATCATTAAAATTTATAATAATTTGCTAGGATTCAGATTCGATATTCAAAAATAAAATGTTGATTCGGATTTGAGAAATAGTGGATTCGACCCATCTCTAATTTAAATAGTAGGAAAAATTCTCCATCGAATTTTAAGCCATTGAGGACATTTTAACTGGTAAATTAGATTCTCAGAGCTGCAAGTCTGAAGACCTTTAGCCTAAATTCTCAATTTAAAATCTAATTCAAACTATGGGTAACTGACTCGAATCGAATCTTTTGCTTAAAAGAGATTTCAAATCGGATCTGAATTGAATCACAGACAAAAGATTAAATAAATTTAGAATTGGATTGACTCTTATATTATTTTTATAATCAACTTTAATGCTTAAAAAATTGTATCGAATAAAATGTAATCAATAGTCCCAACCTTAAAAATTGAAACGTCAAATAAAGACCACAACACTTTTCTAATCATAGTACAAAGGTTGATCTTTCTTTACATAAACGGCTGCCTGGATACTTTAATATTAAAATACAGGTAGTCACCCTCACAAACAATTGTGTCCCACACGATTCCTTGATGGCCTGGAACTCAAACTAATGTCTATATTTATTTTACCATGCAACTCTTTTCCAATCTGATCATATTTATTTGTTAAGGAATTGTAATTTATAAATTCTAATTTTTAACTAAATATATCAAATCTGAATCTAGGATTTATTTAGATTTAAAACTTTGAATTGAATCCAAATCTTAAAAAGATTCATATTCAATATTTCAAATGGTTGTACAGGCATACTATTTTTTTAACATCTAAAATAACTTCAAATTGTGTAAAGCCTGGTACAAAAAAAATGTACTTTCCCGCTCTCCAGGGCTGCCAACGATTCGGCTAGCAGCCGTGCCTCCTCAACGTCCTCTAACTCTTCAACATCAACCAGTAGTTCAAGCGCAGGTGGGAGCTCTGGAAGTAGTACCACGTCTCATTCGCATCCTTCCACCGACTTCAACATCATGGACTTAGAGTTCGACTAGTTGCCAGCATCGTTATCACATAACCATTCAGTTTTACACATACCACCCTGCCCGTTCTAGGCAGATACCAAAATTAGTACCTTTTGATTGGATACTCAGTTAAAACATACATTAAATTTTATAATTAAAAAAAATTCCCCTTTTGACCCTTACAAACTTATTTTTACATCTATTAAAAATTACATTATTTTCAGTTACTTGTTAAACTGTTGTGTTTTTAGAACAAAAATCTCACCTTAAATCCACTTGCACATTCATTCCAAAATGCTGAAATGATAATTTTAATTGAAAGATATTGCATAAAAAAAATAGAAAAAAAGCGAAATGCTGTTGCTAAATCTTGATTGATACGCAAGATTAGTAAGGAAGAGACTTTTAAAAAGTGGATGTTATATAGGCTAACTTAATATTTAAAAAAAAATGTAAATAAATGGCTATACCTATGCTATTTTTATTGTCGTACCCTGTTATTTGCTTTTATTTTATCTTCGAGGACTCTTCATATTGTTATTTCAAATTGCAGGATAATTTTGGTTTTTCTCGGTGTGAAATTATGTATCCATACTGATTGTGTGTTCTGCACTTAGAGCAGTTGTGCTCAATCAAGTTTGTAATAATAAAATAGCACACTTCCTTCTGTATATAGATATATTTTAAGCTCTGCTAGTTATGGAAGTCCCCAACAGATTTTGGTGTGGATATAATCGGAACAAAAAAAAAATTATAGAAGTTGTATTTTTAAGTTATGCATTACAGGTAAGATTGATGGGAACAAATTGTATAAAGACAATAAGACTTAATGGAATTGAAACAAGTACATTGTCTGCACTTTAGATTGAAGCCGCTGGACAAAGTGTGCGATCAGACATTTGGTTGGTTGCTTTGATTTTTTAATGGTTGTTTCCTGAAGAGGAAATAAATATTACATTGTTAACATTTTACTTTCATCTGTTATAGTTTTATTCTAGTCGAACTTGAAATATTACTAGAACAGCCAGGCTCACATTACTATAAACTTATTGTGGTCACCAAATAGATGGATTCAAAAACCATGAAATGAAGATGAGGCCTGCACACTTAACATTATTTCCCCATGACTTTTTGATAAATATACATGTTTTATTTACTTAGTTCATTGCTGCACTCACAGAAGTATGTCACATATAACATATCCCTATCTTGAGCTAGTTATATCCAGTCCACCTCATTACACCCCAACTTGCTCACGTCCATTCAAATGTTTGTCTTCCCATGGGTCTCTTCCCTTTAGGTTTACCATTCAATACTCTTAACATTAATAGTTTCTTCCATTCGCGCTGCATGTCCTGCCCACCATAATCTGCGAAACTTGATAATACTAACAATGTCTAGTGATGAATACAGGGCATGTAACACATCATCAAGTAACCTCTTATGCTCTCCATTATCCTCATCCCTCTTTGTATCCATTATTACCAGAATCACTTTGTTTTCTTTTCATGCAAGATTTCATTTGATATAAGTTTTAACATTTAGTCTATTATTAGTGCTCTGATGAAATTCAATTATTTGTTCATTTTGTACAGCTTTGACAGTGTAATGCACAAATTATATTTACTGAGTTACACTCCTCTGAGAACTATATCAAATTTTTCCTGCAAGACTATTATTTTAGTTTTTGTTTTAGATGTACAATCACATTTATTATATTATTAAATTTATTTGTTGCTTAACCTGCATTATAATGTGTAAATAAATATATACTTTTTTTTCCTTTTCATGTTCTGTAAAATTCCAATAGTGTCTGTTGGAATTCTTGTCACAATTATTTTGGTTAGATTGTAATTAAGGCAAGCAGTGGGGATTTTGTGTACCATGAAATCACTTCTTGTTACATAAGTTGAATGAAAAGCATTTTAACAAGGTAATTTGCAGTTTTTATTTTATGATTGATTACGCACATATACAGTACCTTGTGTAGTTCCCAAGAAACTTAATAGGTCCTGCCTTGAACAAGAGCTAAGGATCTCCTTTTCTGTGTTTTATTTTTAGCATCGTGTCCTCATTCCATGTATGTATTAACTATGTGAAAGTGTTAGGGATGAAGGTTAAATATATAGGAAGTGTACTCACATTTGTGTGGAGTGAAATACGATATAGGAAAAACGATCCTCTGTATAACCAACCGAATTCTAACCTCGATCTCATCATAAGTAGTCCAGTCTAACACGAGTGATGCCATAAGAGGCTGTTAAATGTGTAGTTATAATCTCACTATAATCTGATCGGAGCAGTGTTCGTGGACATTGAGATTTTTTTTTATCTTAGTTAAAAATTTTGACAGCAAAAAGATAAATTTTAATCACTGACTAAGCAAATTAAATGGAAAACTCAACATGTATATAAAAAGTGTGGAAGTGATAAGAAAAACTAGAGTTTCCCTAATGGAGTATAATAATTGGTAGGGGTTTGCGAAGTCCACTTTTTCAACTCTGAGCAAACTTGAATCGAATATATGAAATAGTCTCGAAGCCAAATCGAGGTTTGATTATTTTGTATTAGTTGTTTTATATTTAAAAAAATATATAATTTGGTTATTCATATAAATTTATGTACTAAAATTACTGGGAAAACATCTTATTACACTAGTGTTTCTAATATTTAGTTTAAAATTTAATAAATTAACTTATAAATTACTTAAGAATTCTTCCATTAATAAAGTCTTGTATGGTACATAACAATCCAGAATGGCTGTGGTTGATCATTATTGGCGGAGATAGTAACTGCCGAAGCTGCTTTTTTTTTTCCAAAGTGAAGTCGAAGCTGATATTTGTTTCGAAGCTTCGCACATCCCTAATAATTGGGGTTTGCTAACTAAATAATTAAAAAAAAATTCTAAATCTACTCAAGTGAGATTTTTATATAGTTAAAAGTATAAAGGCAAGCTTGAATTCACTAGATCTACAATTTTAAAACTTAGCTATTTGATTGAAATGCAATTGACTCTTTAGAATAAAGAACTGTAAAATTAAATTTAAATATCTTGAAACTCCACTGGAAAGAGAATGTCATCTCCTTTCATTAACATCCAAACATGTTGAGAGAAGGTAAACTACATGCGATACATCACCAGAGAAAGAATTTGTGTTTCCATATTTGGCAGAAGATACAGGAAAGGTGGATAGAAAACACATAAAAAAAGATGATTAGAAAAAATTTAGATTAAAAACATTAAATTGATTCTTAAGCTAATATGGTAATACTTGGAAAAGCTTTAATGTAATATAAATAATAAAATACTATCCTAACAACATACGAAAATAATATAGATAAGGGTCTGTGAATAGCATTTTTTTATCTGATCAAATAGCAAAATTTTGTCCAAATGTTGAATAGCAGCACTAAATCTTACTACCCATTCATTTGGGTTATACGCTAATTATGCTAATGATTCTAGAAATTAGTAAGGTTATATTTAGAGAAAGTGTACCCACATTTGTGTGGGTGGAAAGTGTAAAACCACCCTCGCTAATTGAATAATACAAATCAAATAGTTAATTTTAATAAATTTTTGATGAAATTGTACCATCGGTTTCTAGCGGACACCAGAGACGATGATAGCTAACAAGGAAAATGAGCAGGACAGTAAGCACTAGGAAGGATAAGATACGAGAGCATTTTAACAAATTAGTTTAATGTAATCAATGACCAAAATAAGTACATTGCACATCATCAAAACAGAAGCCAATATATACAGAAGCGGTCTTTGGGATTACCAATATTTATTTGCCACACAGATTGTTATATGAAAGATATTCCCCAGAGCTTAGAATGGCATGAAGTGCCTATTAATCAATTAGACTGTTTTCGTCATGCAAGTTCTGATCTGTTGGCAGCCGGCTCCAGTCGTGGATGGGTTGGCCAAAAATATACATCAGATATGTGTGCAGGGTAAGTTCCCATTCAGCGTTCTCGACCTCTACTTAGTCATGAGTCGGCGCACAACCAGTTGGTCTGAGCTGGAAGGGCAAGAATGGCCCTAAAAAGGAAGAACTCGATTCAAAAAAGGCAAATAAATAATGTACCTGGGCCATGCCAGATGGGCAGAAATGGCCCACAAGTTGAGCACCTAGAAATGTGACCAACATAAATCAAATATTGTAAGAAACACGAGCCATGCCAGATGGGCAGAAATGGCCCACAAGTTGAGCACCTAGAAATGTGATCAACAAAATTCAAATAAACCTAACTAGGTGTTTGCCATTAGACCCTGAACGATCTGAATGGTCTCTTTTCCTACAAACAGCCTTGCAGACAACACAATGATCATGAAGGCTACGACGTGGGAATCACTCCCATTTAAGCTGCCGGTCTTATGGACCAAGCAGAAAACCTGTGAGGTACAAGGAGACTTCACGTTAAGTGAACTAAGTCCTCAAAACCTAATCTACAGAATTATGAATGTAAAAGAGCTAATCCTCTTCACTATTAGGGCAGCATACTCCCCCATAGACTTGACGAAATAATTGAACTTCTCATTACTTTCTGCGGTCCGGTCGGTCCCTCGGCGTGTACATCGTGACCACAGTTACGTGTAGTCAGGTTGCGGTGAGAGCTTTGAAGAGCGAAGACTATCCACCAGGTGAGGAATAATTGCAGTCGTGGTTTTGTCGAGCGAGCTATGGAGTTATATATTGGCTGAACTCAAAGCATCATGGGAAGGAAAGAGGAGGGAGAAATCCCACTACTTGGAGCCGTTCAGGTAAACAAGGCTCCATCTCATGAGTAACCACACGCTGCCTTCAGTTGTTGTTGATCCTCGGGTCGGTTTAGCGCGATGTTGTGAGAGAGCCAAGGGAGGGCAAACTGTCTGATGGCGCCGCTGATCCACGACACTGAAAATATTTCATCAAGTATCCGAGGCGTGGTATGTAACACATAGACATTTATAATTAAGAGATGTGTATGAATATCAGGGAATAATGTGTGTGTTCATGGGCAATGATTAAGAGCAGCAATTTTGGATAGAACGGGGCTAAATCGGTTTGCCTGTTACAAAATTATTTTATAAGTTTATTTCTTTTGAAAATGTTTTATATTTAAATATTGAAAGAGTAAAAAAATAAATACTTACCCCCTCTTAAAAATGTCCTTTAGATTTGAAACCCCTTAAATGTTCTTTAAATGATGCACCGTAAAGATTCTATATTCTTCTATTTTTACAAGATTTTGTGCAAATGATAGAAGGTTCAATTTGGAGGAAGTGTACTTGCATCTGTATGTAGAGTGTAAAACCACCCTTATTACACTCAAATCAGATTAGTTACATTGATCTCCCTGCCATTGGAAGTCCAGTCGATCACAAGACATCAAGTACAATGTTAATAACGGGGACCTAAAAGAATACTAGAAACAAAAATTCGTTTTTTTTAGGATACTTTTATTGCATGTTAGAAAAATCACAGATTTGCCTACATTTGTAATTTCGGGTAGGGATGATTTAAGTAAACTTAGAGGAAGTGTGGGAAATTATTTAGGAAAAAACCACCCTTATTACACCCCCCGTCGAGGATTTGAATTTCAAACTCTCTGTTATTGATAAACAAGACAAGAATTAGGTTTTTTTCAATGGAATACATGATTCACTTCCCAGAAATATTTTTATGAATCTTTAGTAATTAACATATTTTACCTAATAACCGGTCAAAGACAGGCCTTTGCAAAATTCTGACTTTAACCAAAATTTATATTATATTCAAAATTGAAAATCAAAATGGCTTCCAGGTTTATAGTGAATTTTAAATTTGAATCTTAGGTGCTAAACTTTTCAACAACTTAACATTTTATAGAAACTAAAATCAATTCGTTATCAAAATACAACTAACTATTTGATAATGATGGAAATTGATAGAAAATAAGAAAAAGGTGGGTAGAATTCAATTCTTTATTTCTTTTATCTTCTCTAGTAGAAATAGCCACACACACAAATTTGAACAATAAACTCTTAGAAATACTGTCACAATTGTTGGAGTAAAAAGCTTTGGCAGTGGTTATCCAATATAAATCATTAATATGGGGAAAAGACAGTAATTAGTTCTAAATCCATGATGTAGTTTTAACTTCCCCTGAATTTTTCCCTCTTTGTTCAGGGGTTTTGCTAGTTGACCTTGTGGATTACCTTGCAAAGATAATCCTCCCTGCTTACAACATCTGCAATACAACTTCTCTCTTACTAATTTACTTTTCTATTCTCAACTCCAGCAATGATCAGATTGATAGTTAAGTTTGTCCTATGATTATGAGTGAACCATCAAAAAGGTATACAAAGTCAATAAAAAAATTACAATTACAAAATTGAACTTTAAAAATAAATAAAATTGGATCTCAAATCTTCAATTCTTGAATATCCTAAGGGTTTAAGGATCCCCTTCCTAATAAATATAATTTAGCTGAACATTTAATCAGGATTTGATTCAAAACTTTTTCACTGTAAGAATCGATTAAATTTTATAACTTTCCTTATATTTGATTTGGAATCAACATATGTTAGTAAGCAAGGATTTGGATTCAATCTGAAATTGAAACTTTTGACTCTCATAGGCTTAGTTAGAGGTCAAAGTCAATTTCATCATCATCATCATCATCATCACCACCAATGCTGAACACTTGAGAACTTGGTACAGAATTTGAAGGAATGGCACTGTTGGATTTTTGAGATGATGCCAAGCTTTTGCCCAAATTAACCAGATCAGTCAAACTGTTATTTATACTTTTTCCACTTTGGCTACCGACATGTTCACTCATTTTAACGTCATCGTTTTGTCGGAACTGTTGCAGTTTTGTGAATGTATTTGCTGACAGTTTAGTATTTGCTTTGAGGGATGGTACATCTACTTTATCTTCCAACCTTATGCAAGAATGAGTTTCGTTTTTTGATAGATTTTCATCATACTTTTTAGAAACACGGTTAGTAGATTGAACCAAATTCGAGTGATCGGAATCATCATCGTGTAAACGATCGTCATGATTGCAGGATGTTAGACTGATTTCGCTTATCTTTTTTGATTCTTTTGCAAAAGAGAACTTCTCTTTCAGTTCGGTCAGCTTGATGAAGTGTGAGTTGTTGCAATCTTCCTCTATTTCAGGAAAATCTTTCTTCGAATTTGCCTTAGAACTTTTCTTTCCTCGTTTTGTTTTTGAATTATTCATTTGGTCGACTGATTTATTAGTTTTTTTGGATGAGGTTGTTACTTTACCCTTTGAGGTCTTATTCCCCAATATATTAGTTATGCTTTGGTCCAATTCATCACTTTCATCGTTCTTTGTCCTCTTTGGAATCATCTTCAATGTTTCATCGCAGTCCCCTTCAAAACCTTCGTCCTTCTGTGCAAGTCTTTTTTTCTTGGTTGCCGCAGACTTCCTCAGTTTAGCAGCATGTTGCTGTGTGACAGTTTCACACATGTTTCTGTCCTTGGATTGACGAATACTGTTCAGGACTTCCTGCAACTTCTCATTTGTAGCCGCACTCTTGAAGGTTGGCTGGACAGCTAGTGAAGAGCCGGGGAACAACACAGCTTCACTTACATCAGAGCACGAAGGTCTAATGTACTCAGATGATAATAAAATATAATCTTCATTCGCTAAGGAATGTTGTTTCTCAACATTATGTAAAAGTGTTGAATCGTCTAAGATTGACGTATCTCTTTTATTGATTGATTCCTTCCTATGAAATTTTAGTTTCTTTAATCTTTCTAGTTCTTCTTCTAAGATTGAGGCAAGTTGTAATTTTTCCAGAATTATTTTGACTGCAGAAAAAGAAACATTTACATTAGAACATGTTATGTTTGAAAGAAGGATATGAACTATATATTAAGTCTATGAATAAAATATTTAATTTTGGTTAAAAATGATAATAAATCCACTCTTATTTTAAGTGGTACAGTGCAACAAGTATAAAAATTACAGTTAAACTAAATACATAACAAATCAAATATAAAAGGTTAAGAAAATCATATAGCTTTCTTTGGCCTAGTTTCTTTTTCTGTATTGGGTCACAATATGGACATTATATCATCAGGTTCAAACATTTTCCCAATAGGCGAGTTTTCTAATCTGACTTGGTTACTTCATGGTATCGAGTGTGTTCAACCAAGTGGTTATGACCAAGGTAGGTCGTGAAAACAATTGACTTGTTTTTCATAAACAAAAATGGCGGTTGGAGGGGAGTAAATCTAACAGCTGGTAGGTTAATTTATGTAAACCTACATGTACTGCAGATTGACGGAAAATGAACTAATGTTTGTTATTCTTAGTTAGATTGAAGTATTATGGAAGAGTAAATAGGCCTGGATCATATACGGTAATACTCTCTTTTATCCATAGCTAAACTGTTTTTAAGCACCTACTTACTGTCATTTATTTCTAAATAGTAATTGCTGTCCATTTTAATTTACAGATAATTTAAAATCCATTGACTATGGGGTTATACTCGTTTAGATCTAACATAAGGAGTGATGCTGTTTTTAAATTGGCACACAAATTCTCAACTTAATGGTCATAACCAGATTATTAAGCTGGTCAAAGAAAGAGTTACCGAATCGAGGTCTGGTATCGTCTCAGTCATGAACACTTGTAAACATTGAGACCAGATAACCACGAAAACATGCCTTTTGTTCTTTAGTTGAGGGAAATAAGCTTACTAGGCTGAGGGAACTCTGATTTTGTTATTGGAATGTTATCATTAAATCAAATAAATTGCTAATTCACATTTAAAAGGCCAAGTAATCAATTTTGTTTTATTTTGTGAATGTTATATGAAACCAAAAATGCTTCATTACACCTTAAATACATTCTGATAACTATTTTAATATTCAAAGTAAAAGTTTGTACAAAGACATCTGGTAAAATTTTGGTGTATCTTCTGAATACTGATAGTAAGATTTATCTAAGCAAATTATTTAAATTATGGGAAAATGTATAAAAGAGAATCGACCTTGTCGTTGATACTCTTCAACTGGGTCTTCCGGGAAGGATGTGTGCAGAATGTTGGCAGTACCAATAAGAGATGAACCCATCATAGATGACTCCACAAGGAGGATGGCCATAACTGCGTCCTGTACAGTCACTTCTTCACGAAACATAAATTTAGCATGGGCCTGAGACAACCTGAAAAGAGAAACCTCCAACAAATAGAAAAATGATATCTAAAATTTGTAAATGCCAACCAAAGCAAATATAGGAGGTTAAAAAGATATCATACAGTTTGCTTGGAAATTGTTACTTTCTTCTTCTGTATATTTAAATATTCGCTTTTGGTTGGTGGCCGTTATAACAAACAGTTTAACCACATCTTTTACCCAAGTTCTTTAGACAAAGGAAATACATTTTCTAGACTGAGGGAACTTGTTTGGTTAATGGAATTTTATCGTTAGTTCACAATAAAATCAGCCATATTGACCATAATTCATACTAAAAATGGTCAAGTATGCAATTTTGCAAAAAAGTTTAGTTTGTTTTATTTCATGCATGTAGTATTAACTCAAAAATGCTAAAATGAACTTAAAATATGTTTTATTAATTTTGATTACAATTAGGGATGGAGAGGAATGGGACGGGAAAGTTTAAAATTACCCTTTAGAATAATCTTAGATTTAAAATATATTGATTTCTAAACTAATATGGTAAGACTTGTTAAAGCTATAATATTATTAAAGCCTGCTTCGGTGACTACATGGTCTAAGGCACCACTCTCGCAATAAACTAGACTACTGATGACAGGGATATTTAGTTTGAATTTCGCCGGGTGTATTAAGGGTGGTTTTCCTAAATGGTTTCCCACTCTATCCACGCAATTGTAGGTACACCTCTAAATTCAATCTTCCTCAATCCTAACACACTAGAGTAATAAGTACATAGGCGTATAACCGGAGCGAGTAATAAAATCACTGCTAAAGGTAATAAAAACAATAAAAAATAACATAATAAAATAAACATAAGTGTGCGAGAATAGAATTTTTTTTTATCAAATCAAATAACAAAATTTTGAATTAATATCAAATAATACAATTAATAAAATAGTTAATTTTATCACATTTTTAATGGAAATTATTTTATTAGTTAATTTCTTTTGAAAATGTTGTTTTATATTTAATTTTTTGCATAGCGAAAAAAGATACTACAAAACATAATGTTTGGCACCTCTTCACTTTGCTTTAAGTATGAAACTGCAAAATATTATCTAGGTTTAAAAGTTAATTTTCTTACTTTATTTACTTTCATTATTCTCCTTTCACTCACACACTTGCTGTTATCTGCTCCTCCCATCTCTTTCTTGGTCTCCTTTGCGGCCTTTTTTCCACATACTTCATCTCCATCATTCTCTTTGGGCTTCTTTCAGTTTCCATCCTCATTACATGACCATACCATCTCAGCCTTGCTTCCTCCACAATCTCATGTTCCCCCGCTCTTGGCCAGACTTCATTCCTAATCTTGTTTCTCCTTGCTAAGCCTCTATAGCACAGAATATCCTACAGGATTCAAAGAACCCATCCCTAATCAAAACAAACTAACAATATGCGCTAATCAAATACATTTTCATTCCCTCACCTAACCAAACTTTCCAAGAGCCGCACGGTGGTGCGAGCGGCATTCCTGTTATTTGCCCGCCGCTGAGCCTGGTAGTACGTCCTCAGAATGTTGTTGGCTTGCTCAGTGAAAACCGGGCTCAGAGACTTGACCAGACAAAAATACATCTGAAGCCGCTCTAACCCCCACAACGGCGCACTCTTCTCGCTCAGGTTGACATCAAACTCCTTTAAAGGATCCTTGCCATTCAAGATGAATCCTGACACTAGTCTGAAAAAAACACCCCATCACCACAATCATATTTCAAATAGTCATTAGAGTAAAATTAATGACATCATCAATACTCCTTAAAAATGTCAAACCAAAACAGTGACTAGTGAGGAAGACACATTTTTAAAGGGTGAAATCAAATACCTGGTTATTTTATCAACAAATCTTGAATCCAAAGTTAATTAAAGCATGATAAGCATTTAATAGTATACCTTTTATTAATTAATATATTTATTATTTATTGATAGAAATAGTACAGTGTTATATAAGTTTTTTTTGTCCCTGTTATATTATGAAGGTACATTTAAATAGTTTTTTAAGGAAACATTATCCAAGTTAAGTTATAGATTGATTGTCTGAGGTCTGGTTTCACCTAAAATTATGTTGAAATAAGCTCACAATACTAGCTCAAAAGAAAAAAAATATATATATATTTTCAAATCTAAAAAGTTATAGATCATCAAATCTCCTACAAGATTTAATAGATATTCGAAGGACACATAACTTAACAATTAATTTCAAATTATTTCCATTTTGTTTGCTAAGCAAATATCTAGTCGAACTAAAATGTTTATACAGCCTCAAATTTGTCAATTAAAAAATAATTTTATCTATTTTTCTATGCAGTGCGTCTTACTAACCATTTGGACCAGCTGCATATTTAAACTATATGGTGTAGAAATGAGAAAGATAGAATTTAGAAAATAATGTACAGACACTGAAGAGAGAGAGAGAGAGAGAGAGTGTAAAACCATTTAGAGAAAAACACCCTTAGTACACCTGACTGGGATTTAAACACCAATCTTACCATCATCAGCAGTTTTCTATTGCTAGAGTGACACCTAAATCTTAAGACCATTTGGTTCGGGTTTAAGGCATATTACTAACTGATTTGGAGTGTATTACAACCAGGTTTAAGCGCCTAAGTAACCTGTGAGAAATAGGAAGTACAACGATAACTCGCCTGTCCCAGTCATGGTTGCGGGAGTCCAGGAGAATCAACACAAGATCAAAGCGACTCAGCAGGGGACTAGCTAGCGCGACGTTGGCACAGATGGGTTGTTCTGGGTCATAGTGCCCTTTAGGGTTTGTGGCTGCTACGATGGCACACCTGGTGTTTAGCTTGCATACTAAACCTGCCTTCATAAAAGCCAATGACAAGTTATTATGTTATCGGCCAAAGGTGAAACAAATTAATCATTCATTTTGTGAACAAGATTTGTGGCCAGAGACACATATTTTTAAAAGATAAATAAGAATTTTAGTCATAACTTTTCTATTTATAGCAGTATTCCACTTAAATATGAATTAATTTGCTAGCATTTTTAACCCAACAAATATTTTATTTATCAAATTTTTATACTGCTAATTATTTCATGAAATCCAAAAGGGTGTCCAGCCAATTTATATTTTAAAATTCCCTGACATTTTCAGGTTTTCAGAGCCAATAAGCTTGTCCAGTCATTACATATACATTTATATATATATATATTAAGTATACTACAGACATATTACTATGATCATTTATCAATGAGGTAGCCCAATGGCTAAGTAATTTTAATATTACTATGAATAAAACTTAATGTAATCATAGTTTTAGACATATTGCACATTCTAGAATTATTTCAGTCTATAAAGGCATTACAAGATTTCAGTCTAAAGCATTGGGATGTTGGGTAATGCAATCTAGTTTAGATTTCAGTGTGACCATATTGGTCTATTAAAAGATCACCTTAAACCAGCACAGTTTAAGATTGTTTCAAGACACATTCTTACTAAGTTTTTTTTTCTCCTATAACATAAACAAATTCTCATGCATGTGCATAACCAAGCCTGAACTTTGGCTAAAGAAGTGCGTTAGAGGGGTGGAAAAAACCCACAAAAATCACATGTTGACTTTGAGAATTAAAATTAGTATGATCAACTGTGTTAAAAAAAAAGACTCACCGTGTATATTAATAGGGAAAAAATATTTTTTTAACTATTATTGGTAAAACTTGTTTATTTTTTAGTGAAAACATAAGAAAAATCCAGAAATTCGATAAAAATTCCGTTTCTCAGGTCGCTGGACATCCTGTACAGTAATTTTATTTAACACAAATAAAAGTTTCTATCAATAAGGAGTGTAAATGAAGAAAAGCACAAACCTTGGCCACACTAATAGTCTGTTGCTCCATTGCCTCATGGATACTTGTGCGGTCATGTTCCTTGATAGAGTTGAACTCGTCGATACAGCAGATTCCTCCGTCCGACAGGACCAAAGCTCCTGCTTCCAACTGCCACTCACCAGCCTCCTGGCAACAATGATTGGACAGTTCTACTACCGGTCAAAAGATAAAATTAGGAATGATATTCTCGCAAATCCTTAAGGCTATTCGAGATTTGGAAAAAAACAACAACACTGTTCCTGAATTGTAAACCGCGCGCCAAGCGAGTATTTTCTTTTCCCCCGTACCCACACTTCCTCGCAGAACTTCCCTCCATTCTGCTTCTATCTAGCGTTCTTGAAAGAATGAGAGGTTAGATAGATTTAAGAGATCATGGTGAGAAATAAAAAAATCAATCCTAGTTCATGAATATTAGACTCTTCAAATATTTGTTTCAGCTTTATTACTTATTTTGTAATAAATAAAACTAGAGAATACTTGGAAAATAATAGAGCACAAATAAAAGTAAAAACAGTGACACATATTTACACACAATTCAATAATTTGATGCTATTATAGCATCTTCCTCAGGAAGTGGTAGTAAGCAAGACTGATATGATATGATATGGGTATGTAATAAGGATGGAAAAGGAGAAATAGCAAATAGAATCAAGGAGATGAAGTATGTAGGAAAATGACCATAACGAAGACCAAGAAAGATGGGAGGAGCAGATAACAGAAAGTGTGCAAGTAAAAGAAGAAGACTAGTGTAAAGATAGAGGGAGATGAAAGCATTTTACTAAAATGATCTAGCCATAGGCTGTTAACAGTAGTTGATGACATCAATACACAATATGATAAAACCCCAAGGGCTGTATGAAAGAACTTGACTAAGTGGATGCTAAGTGAACCCTAGCGTGGGTTTGCTTGCATCATCATAGGTTAAAAGGTGGACCAATAGTGTGCTCGGGACCACATTATCGGTCCACTAAGCATTCAATAACGTTATTGAATACCCCACTAAGTCTTTTGGTACATTCTATAATAAACTAAATGATTGGCATAGGTGATCAACAAAAGGTCTGATCGGCCCAGCCCTAATCCCACTTTTTATATTTTAAACTAATATTTTTTGATTCCTCAACATTTACAATTTGAATCCTTTTTCGAACATACAACCTCACCTTAAAAATTTGCAGTATTTATATACCATAATGTGGTTGAAGAAAAACTAAAATGTGCTCTTTAAAAAAAATAATGACTAAAACAAAACAACTATGTTTGATTTGCACAAGATCACTTTAACACAAAGGTCGTGCTGAGTAAATGTACAATTTGCCAGTGCTAAATACAAACATCAAAATGAAAACTAGACTTATTCTGAATGTTTTGTTCGAATGCCAAAACTTTCATTTACTGTGTGGGATTTGAGATCTAAGAATTGAGAGATTGAAAATAGTGATTTTTTTAAACCCCTCCAGCTTACTACTCGATCAGGTTATACACCTATGTGCTAATTATGCTAATGCGTCGGGGATGAAGAAGGTTGAATTCATAGGAAGATTACCAACATTTGCATGGAGAGAGAGAGAGAGAGTAGGAAACCACTTAGGAAAAAAACACCCTCAGTACACTCGACCAGGATCAAACCACAATATCCCCGTCATTGACAGTCTGATCTATTGCGAGAGTGACATCTTAGATCAGTTGTTCTCAAACTTTTTTTAGATTGTACCCCTTAATCATGACAAAATGTCTAATGTACCCCAAAGTAAATTTTCCTAAAATGACAAATATTAGCTACACAATCAAATGGGAAAATTCCCCTCAGTCACCTCAAAAATTCTACACCAAGCTTGGTTCTCTCGTCATCTCGCTAATTTTTCCGTGAGAGCTGCTCATGTACCTCATGAAAGTTGTACGCATATCCCAATTTGAGAACCATCGCCTCAGATCATGCGGCCGTTAAAGCAGAGTTATGATATTAAACACATTTCTAAATTACTTTGACAATAGTAGGAAGCAAGGAATCAAGTTTGACATCCTTAGTAGGAATAAGAAGCTTCAATCAAACCTAAAATTGATCAACAGTTGCGCTCAATATGTTTTTACCAAAGTGTGTTTCCCCATCAGGTTTCAGAGTGAGGTGTTCTAACCTCTCGCCTAACATTCCTAAGAGCTGGCCGAAATGCACGTGTAACAGAACGGTATATAAACTCACCCTGACAGCGGTGACGGTGAGTCCTGCCGATGTGGTTCCAACCCGGTGGTGAGCACAGATCGGGGGCACACTCGCGACACAAAGCGCAGGAGATGTGATTTGCCCGTCCCTGGGTCCCCGACCAATAGGAGGTGAGCTTCCCCTCTGATCCGACAGCCGGACTGTTCCACCTTGGCGACCCCCCCGCAGAGTACCACCGCTATGGCCAGTTTCACCAGGTACAACCCGTACACCTGTCGAGATACACACACTCATCTAAGTGGTCTCTGTTGTGTAACATGAACTGCATGGTTCTAGTTAAAACTAGGGGTCGACTCCTCAAACACTCCAAATAATTTGAGAAAATATCGAATTCGATATTGAAGGAAAATAAAAATAGGTTTTATTTTTAAATGGAGAATTGAAATTTGATTTAGAGCCATATTATTGCTTTTTTGTGGCTTAGCACTAACATAATTATAGGACAAACTTAACAACAAGACTCCAGACCATTAATTTAACACTTACCTGAATGTATAAATGCTATATTGAATCCTCTTAAAAAAATTACTTTTCTATTTTCTATTATTTTGTTAATTACTGATACATTTCTATTTCCTCTTCTGTTCAAGATTTTTCCCAAGATTTGAATTCGGATTTGACCCATCAAGATATGGTTTCACTAAATACGGTTTTTATTAAAATGATTAAAAACAAGTATTTATAAAGGTTGCAAAGTGATAGCATTATTATCATCCTCACCACCACCACCACCACCACCACCACCACCACCACCACCACCACCACCACCACAACCACCACCACCACCACCACACCACAACCACCCCACCACCACCACCACCACACCACAACCACCACCACACCACAACCACCACCACCCACCACCACCACAACCCCACCACCCCACCACCACCACCACACCACACCACAACCACCACACCACACCACACATCACCCACCACCACACCACCATACCACACCACACCACACCACCACCACCACACCACACCACCACCACCACCACCTGTTTCCAGCCTGTGGCTGGGTCAGTTTAGTAAAATGCTCCCTCTTCCTCTCAGACTTAGATTATTATTTAGCTAAATAATAAATGAACAAAACCACAAAATAAATACAGTATTAGATATAAAAATAATTAATTCCCTCAAAGAATGTCCTATTTCTAATTTATAATGCAATAAAAATTACAAATATACAAAGTAGCGAATTTTATCAACAAATCTGTCTTGTTTGTGATTATAATTAAATTGTTTTTATTGAATTTGACTATAACAAAAATATTTAAACATTATATGCGATTGAGACTTGGTTCGAAACATTTTAATTAGGAACAGGAACTCTCGAAAGTGTTCAAGTGAGAGGAGAAGAATGGTGGAAGGAGGGAGGAAGATGGAGGCATTTTACTAAACCGACCCAGCCACAGGCTGGAAATAGTTGATGATGATGATGATGACCCTCAAATCCTTAAGGATATTTAAGATTCAAGTATTTGAGAAAATTTCAGATTCGAGACTCAAATCCTTAATAAAATTGTTTTTGGTTTTTAAGGGAGATTTTTTTAGAGCTCTAATATTGCTTATTAGGGTTTCAGAACCAATTACAATTAAGTGTTAAATTATTGGCCTCAGACCATTAATTTAACACTTAGCTCAATTTATGAATGTTATAATGAATGGATTGTAAGAAATAATGTTAACATTTAGTTACTATTTGTATTTTATATTATTATATTTCTTCTTATGTTAATAATTTTTTACAAGATTCAGATTCGAGATTCGAAGGTAGTGGATTTGACCAAACTCTCTTTTTAACTAAAAATAAATTTAATCTGGATTTTAAGTTAAAATTTCCTAAGGCACAATATTTGATTCTGATTTGATTTGAGTTAGTAAGCAAAAATTTGGATTCGATTCAAATTTGAAAATCTTTAATTCTAAGACTTCAACAAGATCCAATCAAAGTATCTCACTGTCTTGAAAAGCTTTAACGTAATTGACCTCGACCGAGGTGCTATCGTAAGTATCAATTACCCCCGCTGGTGAGCTAACCTGAGGACAAAGTGAGGCCAGTATGAAGTTCCTCGCCACAAGTGGGGCATGGGCATGCTGCCTCCAGAAACCCTGTATCTCATCCCTGGTCTCTTGGGTGAGCAGGATGTTGGAGCGGTGGTCATTGCAGACTTGCAGGTAGTTGGCTTTGAACACCAGTTCGATGTCACAGCGATTGCCGTTGTTGAGCGGTCGCCAACGCCTCATAACTGTCCCACTGAAATACAACACACAAAATAATCATTCAAATAGAAGATATAATATTGAAATATCTGTTAGGGTTTGCTGTAAATATTTCTTTTGATTTATTAAAGGAAAGCCGTACATACAATAGGACACAACTCATACAGCAGGTTAGGTTCAAACCCCCGTCAAAAAGAGTAACATAACCTTTTTTAAACTTGCAAATGCATGTAAAATAATATTATCATGTTTATACTATTAGTGCGCAACAGAGCTAGGCCTAAAAATGCTGCAAAGATGGAATTTCTAACAATAAAGTGGTGCCTAAACCATTATTGAACTCAGCTGCTGAATGTCATGCAAGGGGGGAAGAACTAGACTGGTGTTATCAAAACTGTAGTACATGTACCCCCTGGGATACGCAAAGGATTTGCAGAGGTAGGCCTACTGTATGTGACACACCAATGAGTTTAATAAATCATAAAATATTTCTTGACAATGCCAAGTCTGATCTGATAAACAAATTATCTCATATTTTGACTTGATGCAATGGACTTTTATAAGCCTTTCTTTCCCTCTGTCACAAATATGTTTAGCTTACTATTAACACTTTATTTAAATTACGACTGTACGTTATAAGATTGGAGATATTTAATATCTTTTAATGCGCTGAAAGGGGTATGTTGGTTAGGACATAGTGCTCTTAAGGGATGAAAAGAGTGGACAGTGAAACATTGTTTCTACATAAAGACTTTGGATTTATTCCTAGGAGGAACAGGATTAGGAATGAAGTTGTCTGGGCAAGAGTTGGGGTACAGGGAATACATGAGATAGTAGAGGAAGCAAGACTGAGATGGTATGGTCATGTAATGAGGATGTTGGAATACATGAGATAGTAGAGGAACCAAAGCTGAGATGGTATGGACATGTATTGAGGATGTTGGAATACATGAGATAGTAGAGGAACCAAAGCTGAGATGGTATGGACATGTAATGAGGATGTTGGAGTACATGAGATAGTAGAGGAACCAAAGCTGAGATGGTATGGACATGTAATGAGGATGTTGGAGTACATGAGATAGTAGAGGAACCAAAGCTGAGATGGTATGGACATGTAATGAGGATGGAAAAGGAAAGCATCCCAAAGAGAACAATCAAAGATAAAGTATATAGGAAAAATACCCCAAAGGGTAATAAAATGAGAGGAGTAGATAACAGAAAATAAGTGCGTGAGAAGAGAATAATGGAAGCAAATTGTTATGTATGCGATCGGAATCCTATTTATGATGCTCTGCTATATCCGTTACCTGATGTGCCCTTGCTGTATTTCTACCGTGCCTCGTCTCTGAAAGACAAATAGGCTTCACATGTCCTCTTCGATGACAAGCTGTACAGTAAAGTTTGTTTTGATCCACCGTACAGCGGCGTGTTTGATGTTGCCCTGCACATCTCAAACATTGTCCCTGAAAGAAATGTTGTGCTCTTCTCCCTCGGTTTTCCTGGCCAAACCCTTCTCAGCTTGAAGATGGATCTCCTACTTGCGGTTGTGACCCACAGTTTGTGTCCTGTTGGCGCGGCCGCTGGAAAGTAGATTTATATTGAGGCTGGCTACCAATCCCAAATTCAGTTCTGTATGTTGTTCCTTCATTCCGTACATCTTCTACATATTTCTTGGCAACTTTGGCAGCTTCTATTGCTATTTTAAATGTCAGGTCGGGCTTGATAACAAATTGTTGCTATAGCTGAGTGTCAGCCAATTTGCAAACAAAGTGATTACAGAGCATCTTTTCCATTACCACCTCACCACCAAAACCACAACCATTGGCGAAGATCAGTGGCAAACACGTCTATACTCTCCCCTGTCTGCTGGTGTCGGCGGGTGAACAGGTGGTACTGCACTGTCTCGTTTGGTCGAGGCGCGAACCGCGTAATCAGCCAATCAATCAGTTCTACAAATGGAATCTCACTCAAATCGCATGCCCCAAAATTGGCACTGAAAATTTTCAACGTACCTAACCCACAACTAGAACAAAAAATGGACTCTCTTCATCAACTTTGTTCTTAAATAAAAATATTTTTTTTTTTAAAATGGTGTCAAGTATAGCGGCCATGTTGAGGTATCACTCACGTTGAATTCCTGTCGTTCAGACTAATGGCCAATAATTAATAATGTTCCAACCAATTAATTATTAAATTATACACACACATACACGGCTTAGCTGAATATTATAAGCGTCAGTTTCCACTATCTCGTCACCATCTGTTATCTATGCGATTGCTGGGGTCACCTTATAACCACGAATATAATAGGGTCACTTCACTGCCGTTACATCGCAAACACTGACGCTACACTCGTTTGTCTGTGTCATGGTGGCTGCGCACTTCACAAATAAAGAGGAAGAGGGAAACATTTTACTCAATATATTTGTCTTCCTCAAACATTGATGGAAAGCCAAAATGTTCCAGGATCATTCCCACATAAGAGTTGTTAAGATGGAGCAACCAAGTCTAAAGGACATTGGTTTAGGTCTCAGGTGGCACCTAAAATATTTTAGTTGGCTTATTGTTTAGGTACACCATATAATTATGAATTTTAATAACCATATATTCAATTGCTGGTAAAAGAGCTGAATTTGTTTGTTTTTTGTGTCTTACCATAATCAAGCTATCCACATTTTTACACTAGTATGATAAGGCCGAAGAAGGTGAAATTTACAAAAGAAATATACCAGCATTTGTGTGGAGGTAGAGTGGGAAACTATTAAAAAAAACCACATTTGAAGTAAAATATGCCAGATGTTGAGCCTTGACCTCCCCATCATCAGCGAACAAGAAACTATGAGAACGACACCTTTGTCTGCATGCCCATTTATTAAAGGTATGCTTACTAAAACAGTTGAGTTTGTTAGCTGGTAATGCATAAAAAATATCCAAATACAAGATGTCAAGAGCTGTCCTCACCATATAACAATATCATCCCCTGGTTTACACGTGTCGACCAAGTCATCTTCAAGGGTCACCCACATGGACCGTGGGATGGTCCCCACCTTCAGTTTGGTCACCTGCTCCTGAATCTTGATCTCTTGAAAGTCTTTACAATTAAATTGGTCAATTGTCTTCACCGGCTTGAAGTTTGTCCCTTGACACTGTTCCTGGGGGTTGGGGCAACATGTGGGGTTTGGAAGGAGGTAGAACTGCTCATAATCTGCCTAAAAATAAGAATACATCTGGTCAGGGGCAGTTTTTCTCGAGTCAGAGGCAGAGTGGATGAAACAAGGGGTGTGCAAATTTCACTTTTTTAATCAAATATATGAAATATTCTTGAAACTGAATCAAAGTTAATAATAACTCTCAAAGCCAGAATTTTTTAAAGTGAAGTCGAAGATAATATTTTTTCAAAGCTACATAAAAGTTTTTGAAGCTTTGTACACCCCTAGATGATATACAATATTTAATATTGTCTCTTTCGACTTATAATCTTCAAATTATTGTTTATCTTCAGAAATTTAGTGAAAGCACAGTCACATATCTTTGTGTTCTTTATAGCAATGTTTGTGATGAGTTGATTTAAAGGGGGGGGGGGGGGGGTGCATGTTGAAAATTTTATATAATTTAAAAAAAATCACAAATAATTGATTGTTTTGCATTTGACAAACAAAAGCAAAGTTTCAAAACTGACCTGAACTTTGAAGCTATGTTTACACTTTGCACAAATGTAGTCTCTTTGAAATTCAAGCATCTTGGGGACTACGATGCGAACAACAGTCCCGGACACTTGGAGAAAGCAACCCATATCATCATTATGGGGGAAAATGGTCCGGTGTAGTTCGGGGCATGTTGGCAAACCTGAAAGTAGCACTATAACTTAAAGAGCTTATAAAACACCAGCAGGGGCAGCGATTTGGCTCCACCCCAGCTTCAATCATTTATTGAATGAGAAGGGACATTAAATCAGATGTGCACTACAAACGTTTGTAAATTGCCTCCATCTTCCTCTGTCCTTTGTACGCTACATGTCAGAAAATATTCTCACCTGTCATGCGAGCATGTATGTTGGTCTTGACCGCCAAGAGATGCTGTGTGTCCTCTGGTTGATTCTCCACTAGAGCACCCTGAGCCTGCACCAATGCAGTGTCGCACAGCAGCAAAACATCGTTAGGGTTCGACAGAATACAGTCTCCTAGCTCTGTGCTGTTCTCGTACAGTGTCACAAAACTGAGCAGGACATTTACGACAAATTTGCTATACAACTCTGGATAGTTAGCAGTGAGGGGTGAGCTACCGACTTAATTCCAAGATCAAATATTCTGAAGGTCTCTAGAAAGTTTGTAAACAGATCCTTGTGGGTGATTTAAAGTAAAGATTTACCATACACAATACAAGTGGATCGGTGTCCAATATTATCAGGTTTCCTAGAGCTACCATTAATTCAAGCTTTAAAAAAAAAGTGTCTTTTTATCCATTTTTATGCTATGTATTAGGGATGGAGAAAGTTGAATTTAGAGGAAGGTTACCCGCATTTGTGTAGAGGGAGAGTGGAAAACCTTTTAGAATAATCCACACTCAGTATACTTAACTGGGATTCGAAGCCCAATCTCCCTGTTATTGTCAGTCGAGTCTATTGCAAGACTGATGCTTTATACCAGGGATCCCCAAACTTAGTGAGTGGAGGAACACATTAGGATATTGAAAGTGCTAGGTGAGCTGGATTGATAAATGGATTTGAAGAATACATCTTCAATCCTTCTGAGGTATGATATAAAGTTTCTTGGAAGTGACAAGGCAATGTATGCAGCACAAAATATTTCTATATTGATCACAGTCAAGCTCTATATGCAAGC
Source organism: Timema podura (assembly GCA_033556935.1). Lineage (NCBI taxonomy): Eukaryota > Metazoa > Arthropoda > Insecta > Phasmatodea > Timematidae > Timema > Timema podura. The sequence continues at coordinate 234,304 of JAVRXN010000002.1, read as the reverse complement.
GTGTGTGGTAGTTTTAAACCGGTGGTTAAGGTAGGTAACAGAATGTTAATTTCGATAAATACACCTTAATAACAATAGGTGTGCGCATCCTCTAAGACTAGGCATACTTTGTTAAGACCTCTCTTTAATTTAATGAGTGACAGGCAATATATGCATATTTTACAGCAAAATAACATAATACTTTCATTAAATTTACTAGTAAATCAACTTTTATTCATATCAATTTTAGATTTAAGTAGGCCTAATCCTTACATTATTAAATTTTAGTTGAACCTACACCTGAAATTAAGTTGGTAAGTTGATTGGTATTTACGAAAAATAGTATTCAAATATAAATCCATATAGGGCTACATATAACGACCTTGGCAGCAAAACAAATATTTTCAAATTAAAATTAGTGTGGTGGCTTGGGGATTTGAAAGTGCTTGGTATGGTCTTATTTATATATTGCTACCTATGTAGTTATTGACAAGGGTTATAAGGGCCCAGTAATATGTATACCTCCCCTTAACATTGTTTGCACACGCCTTTGTTAATAACCTGCATGTCGGTTCACCTTAACACATCTGCAGAATATTATTCTTCCAGCGTCATGTCTCTTTTAAGAGATAGTAGCATGCCAGTAGAAACTTTATATCTTGTTTCTGGAGTTCCGTGTAGTTAATTTGAGTCAATTTTTAATTTATGGGTTCTATTCACCTATTTAAATTATAGGTCCTATACAATCTTTAAGTTGTTCAGGTAGTAAACAGGTCTACAGGTTTTGTTTCTTTATTTTTCACAAATAAACTTAATTTATTTCTTACTTTACTTGAATGGAGTAGTGCTGCATCTCCTCCTCTTTAGACAATATGCTTATTAATTCATCTTTGTGATGAACTAGAGCATATTCTTTAAACATTCCTGTAAAACATAATTTGATTAACCTTTAGTTTAGACAGTAATGATTTAATGAGCCTATTTAATTTTAACAAATTTAACATGCATTAATGAATATATATTAAAAACAAACCTCTTAGCTTAGAACTTTCTTTACTATTCATATTTTTCTGCAAATGTTGATAAGGCACTAAGCCACTAAGTAAATATTTATTGGAAAATCCAATTTACAATGAACATTTTATTAAAGTTTTTAGCGGGTAAAATTAGGCTCACTGCTACCAACAACTAAAATAAATAGTTCTCGAAATAATATGAAAGTTCTCTTACTTGCCGTTTGGCAGGCTACGACTTTGTAGCTTCCCTAGATCTGTATATAAACACAAGGTCAAAACAAGGCAACGAGAAAAGTAGATACGAATAATTACAACTCAACTGCTAAGCTGTTGAGATTGTCTGATTCTTGATCTATTCAGGCGATAACAGGATTTAGAGCGAAGGAAAAAATAAGTAAAATAATTCAAGTATATAAAAAATGACCATTTGGACACGGGAATCCAACTCAAGACCTTTGGCTTTGCTTGCCAATGCTCTGCCACTGAAAACAAGCAGTAAAAGTATGAGCTACGGCTAGTTTCCGCTGTTATTTTGTATTTGTAGTGACTATAGATTGTTTGAAGTCATAGGCCCTACACTAGAATAGCAGTACTATTATCGGTGATAAAAAAAATATAGTTTGCTAGGTAAGATCAAGTGAATTTGGGATACGGATTATTTTAAAAACTTCATTGTATGAACCCGCAAACGAGCTATACCAACTGACTGGTCGGCACCAGGTAGGATTCCCTCGGCGTGTTTCGCGTCTGCGACCGGACTGATCTCCATAGTTTGTTATGTGGTCAGAGTTCCTTCGAGGCGACTGCTGGCGACCAGAGTGCGCGTCCAGCGTCTCTACATTGCGTCTGCGTCCACACTGCTCCGAGCAAGTGTGTATTCTAGTAGAGTTGTATTTAGTTTTGTGTTTAATTGGGGTGGTTTTGAAAATGGTTAAAGATTTCTCCATAGAAGAGGACAAAAATTTAATTGAAGAGGTGGCAAAACACCCCTAAATTTTTGACATCTTCACCAGTGTACCGGGAACAGGATGTGAAGTACAACACATGGAAAGAGATATCAGGAATAGTTGGTCGCTATATGGAACACGGAACATTAAATAAAACAGCTGAAAAACTCTGATAACTGAAGAACGATCTGTACTGCACATAAAATTACCCACGGCTGGCGACCAAGAGACGCGTCTAAGGAAACATTGTATCCCGCGTCTGCGACTCACCACCCCACGTCTGCGGTCGCAGACGCGAGACGCGAGTCACGCCGAGGCAATCCTACCATAATGACGCTAGTGCCAACCTTTGCGGATAGAGGGTGTCATGTGGTCAGCACAACGGACCCTTTGGCCAATAATCTCATTTTTCTAAACTGGAGCTGCTATTTCTTTAATCAAGTAGCTCCTTATCTGTCCCCACGAGACTGAGTTTGACCCTGTTTGGAAGCGCTGGGGATCGAACCCGTGACATTTGCATCCAGAAACTCTGACCACTTTTTTTAAGGTTAGGTTTAAACTTATTGTAAATAAAATCCTTACTAATAATCCATAAAGATAATTGAAAAAATAATAAAAAATTCATTTCTTTGTATTGAAAGTATAGACTACTTGAACAAAAAAAGTGAGAGCCTAAAATGTTTATGTAATGAGTTCCTTGGATACTCACCTATTTGATTCGATAGCTTCGTAAAATTCATCTCGAGAACTTTGATCTCAAGTTTGACAGCTCAAGAAATAAAACGATAGAGATAATTTGACAGACTTTAATCTACTTTCACTAAAAATCTGGCTACAATAATTTTAAGAGTAGGCCTAATAAAATGTTTGTTTTGCACACAAAATAAAATGAGAATTATTATTTAATTCAATTGTTTTCTTTTACATGTACTGTATATATAATTTTCCAAAATAAAATTTATAATCATTTCCAAACACTCAATGAAGAAAACAAATTTTCTCTTCAAAGTTAAGCAGAAAATATTAACCAATGGATAAGTACTTTTACAAAAAAATTTAAATAAAGAGCACTGGAAATGTTAGTGAATAAAGTCCACTTGTTTGTGTTATGTAGATCTTACAGAAATTTAATTTATCCTTAGACAGATTTAATTAAGATTTCTCACGCCTAAGAAAATTAGAGAAATATCTAAAAAATATTCATATAAGACTGGACTCGATTACAATTTATCTTAAAACAACAAACAAAAATATAAAATTTCTAAAATTTTGGGCCAATGGAACCACAACAGAGGATTGATCTTAACCTAGCTCCGTCCATTTCAAAGAACACTCATGTGGATAAATGAAAACGAGACAAATAATTATATATATATATATATACAACTCGTAGACGAATGCATTTAGAAGACATTGTTTGAGGAATTATTATTTAAAGGAAACTACCTTTAGTTTTCCCTAAAAATAAATATGTGTAGTCTTTCTCCGGATTCCAAGTTACGTTGAGGTGTTTTAACCCTTCAAAAATACAATATTTGTACTCGTCAGACAATTCTTGGGCAGTCAATAAATTCTCAAAAAATGCTTTCAAGAATTCCCCTATATAACGGTAGCCAAAATCAACAAAGGTTTTCCCCCCATAATGGTAGAGGGAGCCATAATGAAACATCATTAAGTTCTTAAGTTTTTCATAGTTCGGATCATTTTCGTCGAAATGATCACGCTGGTTCCTGAAGGCTTCGTAACGTGATAGCGCGTTAATAAATGATGTGTTTATGTAGAGGTTGTCAAGGAACGCGTACTTCTGGGCGGTTTGAAACAGGACTCTGTTCTGAAGAGGGACCAGTTCGGAGGACGTCAAATGGGTGATGATGCCGAACAGAAGATCTCTTCTGGAAGTGTATCCGGAAAAGTCGAATGACTTCAAAGCCAAGTAGTTCTCGGGACTGTCCGACAGTCGGATGGCGAGGAACAGCTTGTAGCCAGGGTCGGAGATGACTTTCTCAAAGTTCAGCGTGTCAAAGAGACTTCTAATGAACCTGACACTGAAATACGTGACGTTGTAGAGTAGTTCAAGTTCCTCTAAAACCTGCAACGATGGGAAGTAGCAGCGATTAAAAAACTATACACTATTTTTTACCATTGAACAGCTTCGGAACCATATAGGTAAATACACCATCAATGAACCCCGGCAACGGGTTACAAATCCTGACCTCCCTCATCATTGGTAAAACTAGACTAGATGATCTTGACGTCTGGTCAGCATGTCCACCGATGCGGGTGACGTGGGCCACTAATACAAAGGTTCCCAACCTGAGGTCCACAAAGATTCCTGTGATGGTCCACCAACCAACTATTTCAGAGGCACAACTTGATGAGTTGTCTTGTGATTGATCCAGTGTAAACATAAGAGTTTAGTTTTATTCACAAGTTGATATCACTTTTTCTTGAATATCTGTCAAGAGTGTCCTGGAATTTAATGACAACTTTTTCTCTTCATTTAAAAAGTTTCTCATCTGATGCTCATGACGGATATTCAACAACTGTTGATATAACCATGTGAAGAAAATTAAGTTCTATGTTTGTACTGGAACAATATTTGATTTATTTTGGTCAAAAAAAGTGTTGCCATAAAAACTGCCAAAACACTGGCCTTTTCTCGCGTCTCCTTCCATCCCAACTTAAAGAGTTGGGTGGAAACAATTAGACAATATGTGCTAAGGAAAGTGACGGACAACTGCTGAGGTTTGTCTGACGTCCGGTAGGGCTTACCTCAGTGATATTATCTTCAAAAGTGAGCAAGTGTTGTATGTAGTTTGCTTTTATATAACTGGTGAATATTTACTTTTAAATCAAAGTGTTAATTTTCAAGTCATTAATCGTCTAATCATTTCGGCCCCACCCTGTATAAACAGACTTAGTGTAGAGCCAGACCTACAATTGATATTATCTTCCGTTAATCCCGATATTAGAAAGCTGACTGCCTAAAAACATCAACAATCATCACATTAGTTGAATGTTAAATTCATATTTTTTAACACCGCGTTTTAATTTCCGTTCGAGATGTACGCATATGTACTAATTACGCTAACGTAATAGAGATGAAAAAGATTGAATATTGAGGAAGTGTGCACGAATTTGCGTTGAAGGAGTACGGATAGCCATTTAGGAAAAACTACCCTCAGTACACCCAACCAGGGATTTGAACCCCAATCTGTCATCGGCGGCACAGTCTGTTCTGAGAGGGAGGCCTTAGCTTATACAAGCGATTCTCAACCTTTTCCACCTCACGGCACACTGATCAAGGCGCTAAAACTATCTAGACACACCAACAGTTTTTTAAGAAGCGATTTTATAATATTAAAAAATTAGTCTAACGATTGTGTTTAACATTTCTATAAGTAAAATTCTAATAATTTAATATTATTAAATATAATGTTGATCATGGTTTTAAAAAGCTTCATTTTTTACTCCTCATAAAATGTTTTATTTCGCTTCTTATTGATCTACTTCCAAACCCCCGCGACACACTGTTTGAAAAACGTTGGCTCAGACCACGTGACGATCGAAAATGGTTGAACTCATGTTAAAATATAACCACACAGACTCCTGAAAACAAACCCAAAGGTTATTTCTTTTATTAACATGAAATGGGTTACGTAGAATACTAGAACTGTATGTATGTATGTTTTTAATTTCCTCTCCTTAGATGGGGGAGTGGGGCTGAGGCTTATTATCATACTGTGTGGGTGAATTGCGGTCCAATCTTGAAATCTTGTACAAACTGCGGCCCACTCACCTGAGAGAAAGGTAGGAGTTGCGTCCACCTAATTAGCAGTGTGTTTTCTATAATGCCGTCTTAAATTTCAGGTAGAAACTATCATCGTCTCATGTCGACATCCCTCGTAATATCCAAACCTTCTCAGTTCTTGTCATTCAGTGGTTTTGGCAAAAACTTGAAGGTTTGTTAGGTTAAGTTAGGTTAGGTTAGGTAAACTACCAAGGCCGCAATTCGTACGTGGCTCTGAAAATGTGGGGCCGCAATTCAACTGTCTCTTTAGAGGTAAGCAACTCGTGCAGCCGTATCACTAGATTCGAGGGGGGGGGGTGGGGGAGAATCGAGATATGGAGGTAAATAGAAAGAGGTGAAACTTACCAGTTTAGGTCCGAGTTGTTTCAAGGCAGGTAGAAGAACTGTCAGATAGTGAGTCGCCTCCGCCTCGTCATTAATACTGCCATGTTTACCTGCCCATTCCAGCACATTCAACATTTGCTCGTAATATAGTTGGTTGGCAGCACTGAACTCTTCAACCAGTGGCATAAACCTCTCAATATAGTAATTAAAAACAAATTCTTCCGACCTCACACAAACTGACAACTGAAATTATAAACGAATACATTATTATTAAAACGGATAACAAACATCAAGGTTTCTATTTCCTTTACATAGCCTCTTACTACCCATCCGGCATACACGCGTTATTTAGAGCCGCGTCTTACAACTGTGAACTAGTTACGTTGATGAGCCAGGGATGAGGAAGGTTGAGCAGCATTTGGGTGGAGGGAGAGTGGGAAAACATTGAGGAAAATGCACCCTCAGTACACTCAACCAAGATTCGAACCTCGATCTCCCCGTCATCGTCAATCTAGTCTATTGCGCAAAGGTGACACCACTAGGCCACGTGACCACCTAAGTCGCTTAAACGCGTATTAATTTCGCTAGTAGGGTAGGAATAAGGAAGGTAGAACTGAAAAATGCACCTTCATTTGTGTATAAAAAAGGGAGAAGCCATTTAGAAAGATCCACTCTAAGAACACACGACCGGGAGTCGAACCCCGACCTCCTTGTCGCCCTCAAACCCAGACTGAGCAAGCTTGGCATTTTGGTCAGCGTGCCCACCAATACGGGCCTTACACAAGAACCAGATTTGGCATAAAATTTAATTTTTATACACGTTCACTTTGATTATATTGACGTTAATTTTTTAGACTTTCAAGAGCAAAATTATTCCCAGTCTGAGGGTGATTTTACCTAAATAGTTTTCTATTCTCCCTCCTCGCAAATTCTGGCACACCTACTCTAAATTCAGCCATCCTAATCCCTAACAGATTATCGTAATTGGTACATACGCTTATAGCCCGAACAGGTAGTTAAACGCGGTGCTAAGAAAATAATAAAAAGTTTTTAACATCTCAGATAAGTAACTAATAAATTTGTCAACAAACTGATAGTTCCACAAAACACTAGGACATATGTACAGCAACACAATTATCTAGAAACCCTCGTAGAAATAATATTAAAACCTTCAGTTGATTCCTGCAAGGGGTTTAATCCTTTAAAAGTCAATAATTACTGTCGTTTTGATCATTCACAGTAGCCGGGTCACCTTTTATTGTTGTGATGTACGAAATAGACGACCTATTGGAAGCTATTTGGCTCAAATTTCACCATGTTATACCGAAAATTATGTACAAATAACTGGAATGAATAATAATAATAATAATAATAATAATGATGATGATGATGATGACGATGATGATAGCAAAATACAGAACAACAAAGGGCATGCAATATAATAAAAACATTATCTTTGTGTACAAGATATTACAATAAAACAAATTTAATATCGAGGGAAAACAACACAAGAGGATTCGAGAGTAACAGTAATTTAGTGACGAGTCCACAGTAAGCAAACAGAAAGTTTTTAGTGTCCTGTCACTTTATCTTAGTCGTCAGCGTGTCTCTCAACTGAATAAAGGGTCCCTGGTTTGATTCCTGGCATGATAGAAAGATCTATCAATAGTAAAATAGGGGTTTACCATTTAACATTGATGAATTAACGGCTGTGACTGTTATATCTTTAAGTTAGTTAGTAAGTCGTGTGCTGACATAATCAGTCGGTTAAGAAAGCGCACGTTAAATACCTCAAATAAATTAAAAGTACTCAGTGGTAGGGGTGTTAATTTAATAACTCTCTAGTTTTGATTTTCCTCTTATGATAAAAATCAAAATCTGTAAATCTATATTTCACGCTCCTCACAAAACAGCCAAGTGGGCCTAGTTTGTAAGAGCTTCTTAATGAAAGTATTTTAGGATTTCCAGACCCGCGAGAGGGCACAAGAATGCTCACACGTTCAAGGTTACATCTTCAAGAAATTGTGCTATTATATTTATTAAAAACAAAACGAGCGTCTCAATAAAGTTTTCGTGGAAAGAAAATTTGGATCCCTAAGAGTTTACGAACTATATAATATTTATTAAAACAGAATTCAGAGACAAATTAACATTGAACAATTTTGAAAGAGCCAGTTAATAATAAAAATTATGGTTATAATACTCACTTACTGGTAAAATAAATTTAATATAGACCAAAATTGAGTTCATACTGGATAACTTTTTAGATATTTACCAACGATACAAACTTTGAGTAAACATTAAGCTTAAAACTTTCATTGCTTTTCCAGAATATCAAACGACGTCATACATAGTACATTTTTATGTTGAATTGTAAGATAACATTTAAATAATAAATAAAATTTTCATAAAAATATGGCCTAAGATAGTCTTAAACTTGAGTGTTCTACCAGGAACGACGAAATATGTTGACCAAACAATGCCACTTATCATTTCTAAGAAACGCTGTAAAGGTCCAACAATTTATGAAGAAATAATTTAATGACTTATAATAATGTAGTCCCAGACGTGTATTGGGGTCTGAGTGGACAGGCGTAGAGTCGCTAGCTAGCCCCTGGTTGTATTTATAAATTAATACTAAACAATAATTAAAGTTAAATCCTTAGAAACAAAACATACAAAAATGTGAATAATAATCTAAAGTCTTTTTTTCCTTTCCTTATTCAAGGAAATTCTTCCCAAATGGTTTACTGCTCTCCCTCCACGTAAGTGCTGGTACATTTTCTCTAAATCCTACCTTACTCATCCCTAGTCTCTCAGCGTATTATAATGACTATAGCTCGGATGGGTAGTATGAATCATAGCAAAAATAAAGCGTTATTTATTATTCAGACTCCGTATGAGAATGTCCTATATTAAACGAGAATATTTCCAGGTAAAATATATTCAAACACACTTGGCCCTTGGAATGATTCGAACTCCAACCTATCCGTCACCAGGAAACCATTATAGACTAGCTTGAGGCTTAGTCCATGTCGCCACCGATGCATTCGTCTTAGGACTCTATTCTTGCTACATTTAGGGTCTTTATTTTCCCCAGAAGTACCTTAGAGTTTTAATGGGTCAGCGATTGAATCACTCCCAGGTATCTATATAATATGCATACAGGGCTATTGAGATATCCAGGGGGAAAAAACTATATGAGTTATGGGGGGAGGGGGGAGGGTTGGCGACGCCAAATTTAAACGCAACGAGACGTCAAAGTAGTCGCTGTATGCACCTGGGGGGTAGACAACACATGCAGCATGCCACGCAAACCAACACAAGCATGCCCACCACTTCCACCCACACGTGATAGTATACTTCCTTATGGGTACCCGTTGTCAGTTAATTTAATGCCTGTTACTAGTCATAATTTACACTCACTCAACTTGCTACGCGCTGAAGGTCGATGAGTTGCCTACCCTCCAGGTGTATACACCACCAACTTTGACGTCTCGTAGCACCACCGTTTGGGGTCGCCGACCCCAAGTTCATCACATGGAAATACTTGTATTGTCAACCCCTACAACCTGTATTAATTTTACCTCTAGATCTGAAAAGCACGGTATACAAGAAATATAAAAATAGTAGGCCCTAAAACACTTGCATGCTGATATTTTTTTTATCATTTAACATAATTACGATTACTACCCTAAACATATTTTATTTTATCATGGGGGAGGGGGGTCAGGTTACGGGTTACATTTTTCAAAATAATACAACATTGATCAGTCACAGATGTTGGCATTTTTTTACTTGATAATTTATTACATAGACATAATATATAAATTATGTCAAGTCTTCACAGTCTAATCGTTTTATTTCACATCTATTCAAACATTGAATGAACATAAAATCTCATTGGACATCACTACAATTTCAAACTATCTATGGGAGGCAGTGGTACACCCAGGGGGAGCAAAAGGGGCCGTATGCCCCCTTAAAATATAAAATTAGTTTAATAAACGATAAAAAAGGTACATTTATTAAAAAAAAAGAGCAGCAAAGATGGTTTAAATCCATATGATAAATAATTTTAAGACCATATTTACGACTATACCTGTTCATAAATTCATAGCCCAAACTGAACGTAAAGTTAGTTTGAACCAAAAGTTATACAAAATCCCTATACACTTATATCTGGAAAACTATGCTAATACTATTAAATTGTGTTCAAAGTTTCAGCGTAAATAGCCGGGAGAGGAAAGCTGTTCAAGCATAGGTGTACAACAGATTGCATAGTAGCTAGGCGCACGGCACTACACACCTTGGCATCTAGGAGCAAGACAGCAGAATATACCACAATTATTAGTAAACAACACACCAGTCCATCTAGAAATGTGAATACGTTCTGAAGGTCGTCATTAACGGTTCTACATAACAGAAAGTGCTTGCTATTATTACACGTGCAGTGCCGCCCGTCTAGCTCATATGCAACCTATTGTACACGCATGCTTGAACAGCTTTGCTCTCCCAGTGCTGTACGCTGAAACTTTGAACAAAATGTAATGGTATTAGCATATTATTAATTAATTAATTTAGCACTGCGTCTTACTATCAGTTCGGGTTATAAGCTTAAGTACTATTTACACTAATGGATTAGGAATTGGGAAGGTTAAATTTTAGAGGAAGTGAACCCGCCTTTGCGTGGAAAACCATTTAGGAAACCCCCTCCCCAGTTCACCCGATCGAGATTCGAACCTCGATCTCCCCGTCATCGGTGGTTTAGCTCAACACGACTGGTGCGTTAGCCAACTACGCCACCGAGGCGGGTGGTATTAGCATAGTTTTCCGAATGTAAGTGTACAGGGATTTTGTATGCAGTTTGTGTTATGAGATTCCGAAATCCTGTATAGTAAAATTTTATACCGCTATATACATTAAAAGTGCCCTTAAAATTCTCACTTGGAAAATAAATAGTTACAAATACAATATTCAATAGATTATATGCCCCCTTTATACAATCCTTCCCTCCAAGTTAAATCTCTAGTACGTCACTGGCGGGATGGAGACAGAAGATGGATCCCCTGGCAAAAGTTGTGAATAAAAAAAATACACCCACAAGTTATAATAATCGTGTCATGTCTTTGCAGCGCCAGAGGTTTCACAGTTCAATTGTCGACCACAGTGGTCTTAAGGTAAAGTGCTCGCTTCAGGACCCAATGTTAGTGGGCTCAAACCCAGCCGGTATCGATGGATTTTTCTTGAGCAATAAAAAAACCTTAGCACATCTTCCTTTGAAGGGGAAGTCCTAGATCATTTGTATCATTTAAATAATAATATTTAGCACCGCGTCTTACTACCCGTTCGGGTTATACGCCTTGTATCATTTAAAAGAATCCTGGAAGGTCCTTTTGCTTTCGCTCATAGAAATGTTCGCGTGCTGAAATAATCAGTCGGTAAACGTTAAATATATCAAATAAATAAATAAAATAAGTCCAATTTTAATAGGAAGGGCCTTGTATGAACACATATATTATATTTTTATGGTCAACAGTGATACCATTGTACTATATTATTAGTGTTATTTTATAGATATTGATAATAGTTATCAAGAGTTACAGCTGCCTGCATATCACGTGAACTGACGTATGATTTTCTAGCTGTCAAATAAGTCCTTTTCTATGAAAATTGGAGTGTATCGCCAATCTTTGTTCCCGGAAGTATCTTCAGCACACGCTCAGTTGCTGGAAGTTGACTTTGAAGCCGAGCTCATCCCCCGTCTCCTTGCCAGCCCTCTTCCCGTCGGAGTGGAACCAAACAACGTAAGGACCCGGAACAACACCTGCCCAGACAAAAAGTATTATTGCACACACAAGAATGACAACAATTACTTATTTAAACTTTGCTTTAGTTGTGATTCAAGCAAAGTAGAAAGGGTATTTTCCTTTTCTCTTGTCACAACTAACAACAAACTCCCAGATTTGTCATTTTTAATAATATTTAACTATATTTTTCTTTAAAAAATTCGCAGTGATAAATAATGATACAAATGAAAATATTAAGTTCACATTTAATTAATTTTATAATGAATATTTGAGGGAAGCAGTTCATAAAACGGAACAGCCATTTCTAGAAACAAAAGGTTCTAATAGTTTTGAGAATTTCGCGTACATTTTCCCCGTTTCCTCGTGGTGAGTAATCTAGACCAGCGGTGTTCAACTTGCGGTACGCGGGCCCTCAGAGTTACGTAGAATTATATATATATATATATATATACAAACAAGTATATTTCTCATTAAAAGCTAAGTATTTAATACATTAGTTTGGATGTCATTGGTTTTATACATTTATATTAGTGGCGTGGACATGTGAAGAGGATGAAAGAGGGGAGGAATCCAAGGAGGATGCTCGAAGTAGAGGTGGCGGGTAGAAGCCAAGAAGAAGACTCAGGGACAGGTGGATAAATAAAGTGTGGAGAGGAGAGGAGTGGATTGGGCCGGTGGCGTGGAGGAAGAAAGGTGGTGGGTGGACACAAGTTGAAGAGGCTTATGTTCGAGACAGACCCTGCCAGTGGCAAGAAACTGTGCATGATGATGATGATGATGATACTAGCAGAAGTACCCGGAGTAATTGCGTGGCTACCTCGGGCAACGCGTTCCTTTGCTTCAAACGGAGAGAGAGAAAAATCTTCATTTTATTTCTTTCCAGTTTTTAATAAATCCAAATATAATAAATAAAAAATTTAAAATGTCAACTTCGAGATGCATATAGGCTAAAAATATTTAAAATTTTATCCCCCTGTGTGAGATAAAAATTGCGCAATGCTCATGACAGACAAACAAACAAACTCTTTATTTTAGTAATATAGATAGAGGTAGATTATAAAATATGCATAACTTGGATCATAAATCAACAAATTTAAGGTTACAACGTTGAAGATAATTTATATCTGGGGGTACTCAAACAAAAAAGGTTGAATGACACTGCTTTAGACTTGTATGTGATTTCTTTTAATCAATTATAAATGAATGATATTGAGCCTTATATGCTAGTAGTTAGTTAATACTCTAAGTATTGGTAGGAAATAGTTGAGTAAATCTTTTTGTAATCAAACATACATTGGAATCTCGTTCATCTGGCCTAACTGGGACCGGGTGTCATCCGGATTAACTAAAATCCGGATAGTTAGGAAATTATAGGGAAAATGCATTAAACCAATATACAGGGTGTTCGTAAACTCATAGCCCAAACTGCACATATAGTTTGTTTGAACCAAAAGCAATACAAGATTCCTATACACTTACATCATGCAAACTATGCAAACACCATAAAATTGTGTCCAAAGTTTTGGAGTACAGCGCCTGGATAGCAAAGCTGTGCAAGCATATGTGTACAACAAATTGCATAGGATTTAGGCGCGCGGCACTACACACCTCGATATCTTGGAGCACGGCAGCAGAACATACCACAATTAATAGTAAACAACACACCAGCCCATATGGACATGTGAATACGTTCTTAGGGTCATAATTAAAGATACTACATAACGGACAGAAAGTGCTTGACATTATTGCATGTGCAGTGCCGCGCACCTAGTGCCTATGCAAATTGTTGAGCACGCATGCTTGACAGCTTTGCTATCCCGACGCTATACGCCAACATATTGAACACAATTTAATGGTACTAGCCTAAGTTTCCGGTTGTAAGTGTACAGGGATTTTGTATTACGTTTGGTTCAAACAAGCTATATGTGCAGCTTGGGCTATGAATTGCCGAACATTCTGTATATTACTATATTGGTAAGCTGGGAAATTCCTCTACAGCAGACATTTGTTGACAGAACACAGTTTTAGCTTTGACCAAGCTACAGCATACTGTACAGTACTACAGTACAGTACTGTACTCACTCTGCAACTATGCGTGGTTAATTCATACATTTGAAAGCAGTTAAAAAAAAAGCAACAATTATTCGTCCCATAAATATTCGTTACAAACTAAACTAATTAATGCTAGAATTCAATCCGGGAAATCCGGATTAATGAGGGCCGGATAAATGATGTTCCACTTTACTTTTGAAATAAGCTGCTCTTGACAGGCCTAGCTGTGATACATTGAGAGGGTTGGAGTTGAGTAAGTTAAGGGTTGCGGCTTACTTCACCTATCAACCCAGCTTACATAGACGATACCAACTTAAAAGCAAATTTCCCCAAAATAAAGAAGGCACTAACTTGTGATGGTTTTTTTGTCCAGAAAGTCACCACAAAACTTAGTCACATGACCTTGAGTGCCCTCCACATGAGCCTCAGGGATGTACAAGAAGTCCCTGGAAACTCCAGAACTAGTCTGGGCCTGCCGGGAACGCCTCCCTCCAACCCCGGGCTGCTCGCTGGCGGGAGACAGAGTGGTTGGTGGAGGGGTTGCTGAAGAAAGTGTAGCTGCTGGCTCATTGGTTGTAGGAGTGTCTGTTGTGATAGGGGTAGTTGTTGGGGAGGGGGTAGTTGTTGTGGTGGTGGGGGTAGTTGTTGTGGTGGAGGTAGTTGTTGTGGTGGGGGTAGTTGTGGTAGGGGTAGTAGTTGTGGTAGGGGTAGGAGTTGTTGGGGTGGGGGTAGTTGTTGTGGTAGGGGTAGTAGTCGGGGTCAGGGTAGTTGTTGTTGGGTGGGGGTAGTGGTTATTGTGGTGGGGGTAGTTGTTGTGGTGGGGGTAGTTGTTGTGGTGGGGATAGTTGTTGTGGTAGGGGTAGTAGTTGTGGTAGGGGTAGTAGTAGTAGTTGTGGTAGGGGTAGTTGTAGTTGTTGGGGTGGAGCTGGTAGTTGTTGTAGACTCAGTCGTTGAAGGGTTTGTTGATGGCGTAGTAATACCTATAAATATAGAACATTCCAATTTTTAATGCCTAAAATGTAAAATTGTGTTTTTAAATGTTATACTATTTTGTTTAAAAACACGCCCATGAAACCATTATTCCTCGTTATGTAAAGTATAACAATGGTTTCTAATGCACAATATACAATGGGGCAATGCCAATTGACGTATTTAAAAGTCTTACACTAAACAAACTGTATTTGAATGGATCCTTTTTAAAAGGCCATATTTCCACTTTTTACCCTTTTTACCAAAATTAACTTTTTTCCGTTTTTGAATACTACTTTAGAAGGACAGTGCATAATATTTAATGCGAAAACTCAATTTTAAGAACCTTCTATACATTTTAATATATATGTGTTAGCATTCCTTTCTTTCTAAAGGTCATATTTATGGAATTATGTCCTCCAACATACACATTTCCCCCCTTGTACAATTTGTGGAGTTATGACCTTTTGGAAATGATAATTCATTAACTAAAGAAATATTTGACATTTAATATACAATTAAATTCCTACATAAAGAGTATACCTGAGTCACTGGTGTTAGGATCACAACCCATATCTCCTGAAGGCATAGTGGTCTGAACGGCGGCCATCTTGAAACTGTCCGGAGCAGAGTAGCGTATACCACAAGAACCAGTGGTTCGGCGGATGCACACGGCGTAGTTGAGGTTACTCATATAACCACCGTTCCCGCTCCCATAACCAAAACTGCTGAAACTGCCTCTCTCGTCCGTGTAGTACTGAAGACAGCCGGGCGGCGCTGTAGTCAGCATAACAGTTTAAAATTAGAACAAGTAGCTTTATATAACTAGTTTTTCTCTCTTTATTATTACATTTGAAATATAGGCTGCAGAGTATTTAATGACAATTTTTTTTTCTTATAATAGGTATAAATCAAGATTAATATATCTGATTCAAAATTTATAGGTTTTATTAATTATATTTCTCAACGTGTATGTAATATTTAAAGGTTCTGGTGAGCTTATCTGTAGCCTACACTTACCTCTTTTCATAATTTAAATTAACTTCTCTTAGTTTGTTAATCTCGAAGAGCTAAAGGCTGTGATAGCTCACCTACATCAAGCGGCTGCTGTGTGCAGTCAACTTGCGTAGCTCTAATTTTCCACCGATAGAGCGTAGCACCAGATGTCACAACTGTCAACTGCACAGATGTTGGTCCCAATGACGTGTCCACGGGAATGTATACTGTGACAAGAACAAATACAATATAGAATAGGCCTAACGTGTGTAATATTTCACTTTTAAATATACAAACACAAAGAAAATATATGCTATACATATGCAGGTCAAGTTGTGTGATCATTATGAATCAAACGGAAAATTATTTAAATATTCCTAACCAATGGTACCCAACTGATATTTTGTTACATTATTCCTCACACAAAAAAATACCACATCTGCTAGCACGTTTTAAAGATTCTAGACCTGTGCGAAGAACACAATTTCAAAATAGAATCTAAATCTTTGCTTGGTGTCTCGAATCACTTCTAAATCAAATTCATGTTTATTGATTTGTTAAAGCTGAAAATATAATAATGTTAATTGACAATCTAAAGTAATGATAAAGTTTCTTAATTTCTATAAAAGTTAAATTATTTTTATTTTATATTCTCGATTAGAATTTTAATTAAAATGAATCGGATTTGAATCTGAAATTCGAAATTTCGAATCTGTCTTGAATATTTAAAATAAACATTATAATTCAGAATTTCGAATTAATTACGAATCTTGATTAGAATTTGATTACGATTCAAAATTTCAATATTTAGCATAAAGCTTAAACTTTTTTTTGACCTTGGCAGTAATGTACTTAACCAAAATATTAGTTTAATAATGTGCCTGTCCGTAACGTGCAATGGAAGGTACTACTATATTACCTTAATAAGCGTCTATCAACAATGGGAGCCGTATGCGCAGGCTTCGACAAACCAAAAATCGACAAAGAAACATGTAAAGACCTTGAGACCATATGATATAAAATAAAGAGCTATGTCAGGACCATACAACGTTAGGGCTGTTTAGAAGACTTGAATGGTTACTGACATTTTATTGGGGAGAATGGGGGAGAAACCATTTCTAATTTATTGACTATAAATTTTGATATGACACTATTTTTGTCGAGCAACTTTACTAACATTTATAAAAAATATAGTTATAAGAACAAATATTTACTAAAGCTTATTCAAGTTTTATTAATAAATCATTAAAACTTCCAAAATTATATTAGTATTTTATTGGTATAGTAATGACAACAATGCTTATCTTATAACGCACATTTGTTAATTAAGAAAGTAGGTCTATTAATAATTTCACGACAAAAAATGTATTTAAAACAATTCGAAGCTCGCTTGGACAGTCTGAAATCATCACTCACAGTGTTGTCCTGTATTGTTGCCACACAGGGCTGTGAAGCCAAGACTCCCGCCAGGGTTAGGTTTCACCGTCAGGCCTGTGTCGGAGCAGTCCATGGAACTCTCACCTGTACCAGCATTTACGTTAGGCTCGCTAGCCAACTCAAACTGATCAAAGTCCAACCTGAAACGGTGGTTGGCATATGTAGTGCTATTTTCTAGAATTTCTAGAAAATATAAACATACATTTTAGGTCAACATTGATAATATTTACTATTGTACTTGTGTTATTTACGGGTCTTGGTAATATATTATATCAAAAGTGACAGCTGCATCTCACATGACTTGACGTATGAATACGTGAAAATATATCTAGTAACTTTCATATAATTATGTCAGATAAGGTTCTTTTGATGGTTGAATGTGTTTTCAACACCGGGGATCCCTGTTGGTTTATAGGAAACTACATATATGTTAAAACTAAAGATAATTAGAACCCTTTATTTCTCGAATCCGAATCTTAAATTTTCTTTCGAATCTCGAATCCAATTTCAAATCTTTTAATCTTTAAAAATTAACAATTTAAGTTAAAATGAAAATATTTAAAATTGAACTAAAAAAAATTAATAACTTAATGCCTGGTACCACCGACAAATGATTTATTGTTTGCCATGTTAATCAGGTCATTAGCAACAATGATTACGTTTTTAGTAAATTAATATAATCTTGTACTTTTTTTGTGATCTTATTACTCAAGTTTATAATTCCTTTCAACAATTACTTAAAATTGTAATATCAAGTCAAGGCCTTCATACATGTTTTTTGTTGAGATTTTCACCAATATCAAATTTTTAGAATACAATAGGATTCAAGGGATTCGAGGAATCGAGAATTTGAGGACACGAGAGTACCATCTCTAGTTAAAACTTCAATGCTATAATAAAAACCTTTACGAACATATCTCCTTCCAAATTAATCAATTATCTGAAATTTATTCGATTAATGATATGTTTTTTATCGTTTGGAAACTCATAGCCCAAACTGCACATATAGTTTGTTTGAACCAAAAGTAATACAAAATCAACTAGACAGTGCCTGGAGGGCAAAGCTGTGCAAGCATGCATGTACAACAGGTTTCATAGGAGCTAGGCGCGTGGCACTGCACACCTCGACAGCAGCAGCAGAACATACCACAATTAATAGTAAACAACACACCAGTACGTCTAGAAAGGCGAATACGTTCTGAAGGTCATCATTAACGGTCCTAAATCACAGAAAGTGCTTGCTATTATTACACGTGCAGTACTGCGCGCATAACTCCTATGCAAGCTGTTGTACACGTATGCTTGAACAGTTTTGCTCTTCCGGCGCTGGTCACCGGCACTTTGGACACAATTTAGTGGCACTAGCCTAAGTTTTCGGTCGTAAGTGTATAGGGATTTTGTATTACTTTTGGTTCAAAAATCTACATGTGCAGTTTGGGCTATGGGTTTCTGAACACCTGGTATAATATGTCTCGAAAAGAGGATTTTTAATATTAACTAAAATGTAGCTCCCATCGACGTTCGCAAAGACTAACACGTCACTCGTGTTTGGCTGAACTGCTGGTGATGAAGCAATCGGGGTTCCATTCCTGGTCAAGTTCTTTCAGTTTTTCTAAAGTGTTTTCTATTCTCCTTCCATGAAAATGTGAGTACACTTCCTCTAAAATTCTACCATATTCCTTTAGCGTATCCGAAAGGATATAAAGACGCGGTCAAATCAATAAATTAAAGGCTCAAGTATTACAGGAAAACCGGTCCCTGCTGCAAACTACGTGCTTGCCGCTGTTTTAAATAACAATTCCTGAAAATTAGGGGGTAAAGGGGAGGCGCGGGGGGGGGGGGGGAGAGGGGGTCCACATTTTCAATTCAAAGTGAACTCTAATCAAATACATGAAATATTCTCGTAGCCGAAAAAAAGTTAGAATAGTTTTTGTAGGTTGTTTTACGCTTGAAAAAATATTATATTTTGGTTATTTATATAACTTTATGTACTGAAATTACTTGGAAAATGTTTTATTGCACAGTTGTTTCTAATATTTGGGGCCTTTCTTATGCCTTGTGGGGTTAAAGTTAGCGACCAGATAAAGGTTATAAGACATTTTCATATTTTACGCGTCTTATGAACTGAATTTATCTGCTGGATAGCTATCTGTAGGATAAATATATTTTTAAGCATCAAACGCAAGGTTGGTACTGTTTTTACTGGTGCGCGCATGCGTATAAACCCTGCTGCTAATGCCTGGCTTGTGGCTACAGCGCTCATCATTTGTTCAACAATGGCGGCTAAACGAGTGCGAGGAGACAGATGGCGTCACGTGGGTGCAGAAGCTAAGTTGCCTTGCAAGTCCTAATTTCGGTGTCTGCCAAAATGTGATCAATAGTTTGGTACAACGTTTACAAAATTTCATTTAATGTACTCACATTTAAATAATTATTTCTTATATAATTATAACTCTACAAATAGTTTCTCAGTTTTTACAAAATTGTGAATTAAATGTTCTAATTGTATAATATATAGCTAGAGCCTGTGCCTGTGCCTAATAAACACGTGAACAAATATTTTAACCTAAAAACAGATTCTTATAGGCGAAACCTTATGAAAAACAACGCATCACTAGTGCAACGCCCATTTTAACTTTCAAATAAAATTTATCGGGTACCTAAGCCTCCTGATAAAAATGTGATGGATAAATACATTTTATCTGGCAGATAAATGCGAGCTGTCAGTCTTAAGAAACAATTTTAACTCATCGACCAGATTTTACATGCATTACATTACATTTGAATTATTTAAGATTTTTTTCCAGACGAGTATTGGCTTGTACTGTTCATAACAGCTCAGAACGGCAATAATTGACCATTACTAATGAAATTTCGTAATTATCATCGAAGCCAGAATTTTTGAAGTGAGGTTGAAGGTGATATTTGTTTCGAAGTTTCACACACCTCCTACTGCAAATGATAAGTAATAATGTTGAAGGCATGGGAAGAAGATCGTCAATTCACTACCGCAACGCAAAATTTTAATTACTATAGAAATTTCACTCGACTGGTACACAAAGCTACCTTAGAAAAGGTGGAGGGAAGGGGGAAATGTGATATTATGTTAACTGTCATCGTCAGAAGACAGGGGTTGGTAAATATTAAATTACATTGTTGACTGTTTGACTTAACATATCTCGACTGTTTGTGTTCGCTCTAATGTAATTACTCTTGTCTGGTGGTGCGTTAGCCCAAAGGCTGCAACGTCTTTAGGGGTTTAATTATTGTGACAGGGGATCCCCGGGGAGCTTAGGTATATTCCTATATATTAAGATTGTGGATCACATGCCAATCAACTCTGTGATACAGTCGGCTAGAAATCGTACATTTACACAAACACTATTGTAAGTGGATAGTTTATGATTAAACATTAATGGAGATAAAGAGTTAATAGAAGTTCCTAATACTGAATATTGTTGAAATATTACATGCTATTTGGGTAAAAACTGCATTGAAAAGACAGTTTTTGACCATTTTAGAGTGGCTTCACAGATAATCACTGTGCACAAATCTTCATTCTGTCATCTTAGGGACATATTGTGCTTATTAACAAGAAACTTTTTCGTTGTCCCCCATCGTCGCCGCGGAAAATTTCGAATAAGCTTTCAAATACGAATGCACTGCACACATTTCTGAAATAACTTGGTATTTTCTTTTCCCTTTTCCTCCCATACCTCGCGCGAGCCGGGAGTTGGGTGGTCTGCTATGATGAACGCTTTAAAACTAAACCTTATAAATATACTGAGTAAGCAGTGGTGGAACATGGGCGAAGTGAAAAGGGGGTGGTATGGGGTGGGGTCGAGTCCCTCAACGAGATTGATCTTAATCCTCTATTCGAAAACGGTCTCTTGGTTCCACAGTTGAATTCCTCCACTTTTATGCTAGTTCATTAATGTACCAACCCAACCGCCTAACCTAACCTAAGCAAATTAAAGCCTTCGAAGGGGTAAGCGATGCTAACTGAGCATTATTTAGTGACATTACAATCATTTGTAACTGTATAAATAAATTATAGATAAACTGTGTATGGTAAATTATGTGTAGCTTATGAAAAATATGTATCACTCGGCATTATTCTACGTGAATTATGAACATTTCTTTGTATTTTATAAATGGGTCTTCCAATCATGAACAAAGTATATTTTTGATCCCTTCCTTGTGGTATTGTGGAAGAACCAGACTATTGCTATTAGACTACCTGAGGCTCATGGGAGAAACTAGAGTGGTCTAGGACGTTTGGCGCAATCAGGGATTATCCTAGACCAGGCATCTCAAACTCGCGGCTCTACTATGGTATTGTGTGGTCCGCGGACCTTTTGATAAATCATCATGCAATGTGATTCTAAGCTTCTTATTATAAACGCCGAATAAATACAACATTTCGGAATGTAATATTCACCCGCTTCGGTGGCCGCACTAGGTCAGATGCACTGAGATTCTCCCCCCAAAATGGTTTTCCACTCTCCTTCCACGCAGATGTGGGTACACTTCCTAAAAAATAAATCCTCTCTAATCCCTAAAAAACTATCAGCGTATAGTCCGAACGGTTAGTAAGACGTGGTTCTAGAAATAAGAAGTGATATTTGAGAATATTGGCATGGGAGGTCGGTACATCAAATCTGTAGGCTACTCTGCACCAGATATGTGCAATACTTGGCAGCACATACCGTACGTATGTAAACAGTTATTTAGTCACATGTAACCAAACACCCGAGAGAAAAAGATGACCTGGGCATAAGAGTTAAAACCCGATATTAACAAATCTGTTATGAATAAAAGGAGAACTTTATGGTAAACATTGCGTGGCTACCCCGGGCAACGATTTTCTTTGCTTCAAACAGACATAAAAAAATATTCTTTTTATTTCTTTCAGCTAGTTTTTTAATAAATTAAAAAATCTATTATCAACCAATTTTAGATTCCAACTTCGAGATGCACATGTTGGTACACAGGGTCTACTAATTTTAAAATTTCAGCTCTCTGTGTGTGCGGTAGAAATAGCACAATGCACATGACAGACAAACTTTTAATTTTATTAATATAAATATATGGTGCTTACTATTTTCTTTTTGTTTTAATACTATACTAAGTTGGAATGCGACATCCTCAGTATTTTTTAATGTTCAATGTGTCTCTTATCAAACGAGTTTGTATCCTATCTGAAATATATGGGCCGATTAGACCAGTTTTGGCGTTTGGATCAACTAATGTCAAATGTTAGGTTAGGTAATATTAGCTTATGAGGGAAAATGTGTATATTTTTTGGTCCAAACGACCTCCCGTTTATTTTGAACGGCTGCACCAAACATCCTAGGGCCAGAAAAAGGGCATTGCCCTTCAACCCTTAGAAATAATTGCCCTTACCTAACCATAAAATAAATTTGAGTCCTTAGAGGGCCTCTCCTCACTCTATAATTTTTTAAATTATCGAGGGGTCTTGACATAAATAAAAAACTAAAATGAAAATGTGGAAAGTTTTTTCAAAGTTTTGCTAAAAATCATTCGTATGTTTAACTAGAAAAACCAAATGGCTTTCATTGGGTGTCTACTCATTTAAAATTGGTAAATTATAAACATTTAATTAATCATATTAAATTTAGCTGCAATTATGCATTTTTTTACTACAAATATTTTCATTATTTCCATTACTTATTTGATCTAGAACTGCTCAAAAATCGACACTAGAGAATAAAAAACCTCAACTCAACTTAATCATTACTGTCAAGGGTCGCTATTAATTTTGTATTATGAAAAAATGTCACGAATAAAAAAGTTTTAAAACCTATGCCCTAGACCATTTAACCATCAAAGTGGGTCATTGTATGTTTGAAGAGTAAATAATTACCTATAAACATGGCCCGGACTTTGATGATCAAAAAATGATAAAATAAATAACCTCATAATATTACCTGAAGATTTAAACAAAAATTTGACTAAATCAAACAGGCACTTTAAGAAACCTAAACAATGAAAAGCCTTTAAGAACTAACCTCTTACATTCTGCTAAATTTAAATATGATTTACAAATATCTGCTTCAGAAGTAATAGCTACCCCCTCCCAACCCAGCCCTATTCAGCTTAATTTCAGGGTCTCACTAGGAATGTGTGTTTTACAACAAAACAAGAAAAGAGGATACAAAATGAATGGCCTACATTATCTTTACATTCCGGCAACTGTGATGCAACTCTCCTAGCCTGCTTGATCTTCTCATCCCGACAATTATGTGTTAAAAAAAGAAGAGGTTTGTGCATTTATGCATTTATCAAATAGCGATTGTATTTAAAAGTATATTTACTCTACATAAATGCTTAAAGCCTATTTAAAATATCTAAAAATAACTCAGAAGATCCTAAAAAGACTCAAAAATGAGCAAAGTAATAAAATATGAACAAAAAATCCAAAATTACATAAAATCACCAAATAATGACCTACAAAAAAAGTTCCACAATCAGGAAATCATGAACATAATTTATGTACACATGAGAATTATTGTTTGTTATGTAAAAAAACCCAAATCTGTCATATCATTAAAATCCGAACCCTGATTATAAACAACAAACCCGGGAAATCTGTACCTTATCTGGCAAATGTTCTTCTTGTAGGCCTGTATGGTGAGGATGCATGAGGAAGGATCCTTATCTTCTTTAGGATAGCTAGGGTTCACGAAATTCACCACTTCTGCTGAGCTCGTGTCATTGCACTTTTTATTAACTGAAAAACAATATATTTATATTAAATATGATTGGGATTTTGTAGCAGGGTAGTAAAAAAACTAAATTAAACACCAAACAAAAACAAGAATTATTTAAAAGTGAGAGTTGTACAAATAATATAGAGCAGACATTTTTTAATTCCAAGTACAAGGCATATTTTAAAAAATTCGAACTATCCAAAATTTGAATGAACCATTTTTCAATAGTTAGCTAGTACACACAAAATTAATAGCATCAAAATATGCTACATATCATCAAACACATTTTATACTATTTAAAGCACACACAGAATAAATACACATATAAAAAACAGAGAAAATTCAAATACAAATTATGAAACTTGAAAAAATAATTAGCACAAGGCAATTGCGGACTTATCAGAATTGATGAAAGCCGAGCCAACACATCCCCTATATTAGGCAACCCGCTCGCCGCTAGTACATAATTCCCCGACTTCTCATTTACTATGAGTCAATAGGCTAACTCCAACTTTAATTGACATTATCGTTATATGGGATGGTATAACAAAGAGCATCAAGTTAGGTTTGAGATGAATACAAAATCAAAAAAATTAACAATGTTTAGGCTTCGAATTATTCAAATATTCATTTCTAAAATTCTCATTAAATATTAATTTTTTACCATTGATATAAATATATATTTCATAAGGAATAATAGTGGGTTCGAATTATCCAATTTATCGAATTAATCACTGTCGAATTAGCCAAATATTACTGTTGCCAGGGTGTTCGGAAACTAAACGCCCAAACTGCAAATGTAGTTTGTTTGAACCAAGAGTAATACAAAATTCCAATACAATTACATCATGCAAACTATGATAATACCATTAAATTGTGTTTGAAGTTTGGCGTACAGCGCCGGGAGAGCAAAGATGTGCAAGCATACGTGTACAACAGGTTGCATTGGAACTAGGAGCGCGGCACTTCACACCTCGACATCTTGGAGAATGGCAACAGAACATATCACAATTAATAGTAAACAACACATCAGTACATCTAGAAATGGTAATACGTTCTGAGGGTCATCACGGTCCTATATCACAGAAAATTCTTACCATTATTACATATGCAGTGCCATGCGCCTAATTCCTATGCAACTGGTTGTACACGCATGCTTGACAGCTTTGCTATCCCGGCGCTTTACGCTGAAACTTTGAACATAATTTAATGGTATTAGTATAGTTTTCCAGATGTAAGTGTACAGGGATTTTGTTTTAATTTTGGTTCAAACAAACTTTATGTATAGTTTGGGCTATGGGTTTCCGAACACTCTGATATATATATATATTTAGATCAAGTTTTTAAATGACTGTATAGCTAAAAAATCTCGATAGCCAAAATGAAACCAGTTTTATTTTCATGCTTTTATGCCCATTTTACAAATTCTACTGAGCCATTTGTATTATTATTCAACACAGGGCCGCACCGGATGTTGTGTTGGTAGGGGTAAAGGGTTAGGAAGGGTTCTGACAGTAATGGTTCGCGATAGTCCCCCAACAAAAGATAACAATTAACGTTTTAACAATAAATCACCTGCTTCGGTGGCCGCATGGCCTAAGGCGTCACTCTAGTGTTAGTCTAGAGTCTAGACTGCCGATGACAGAGAGATTGGGGTTTGAATTTGGTTCAGGTGTACTGAGGACTCCCCCCAATTGATTTTCCAATCTCCTCCCATGCAACTGCGGATACACATTCTCTAAATTCAACCATCCTGATCCCTTACTCATTAGTCTAATTAGTACATAATGCGTATAACATGGACAGGAATTAAGACGCGATGCTTAAAAAAAGAATTTTACTAAAACAAAATTCGTACCAAATTAATAACACGAATAATATGACAGTGGAACTAATTCTATAAGTCACTTTAAAATACCTAGCATTAAATTTTGTTGTATTAAAAAATACACATTGTTGAAACGCTGTCATTAGTTTAAATTCAATTTTTTTTAGAAGAATAACAAATAAATGTGCATAACGTTGTAACTTTTGGTTTGAGATGTATTAATCAACTAATTTGGGTGTTATTTGGGCTGGCGGAAATTTATTAGGTCTTGGGAGTTAAACATACTGCACGAGGCATAATGGATGGATATCATAGACTTATACTTAATAGATTGCGCATAATTTCTATACCCAATAGGACAACCACTGTTATCTCTCCTTAAATGAGGTATCGCCCCCTGTTGGTCAATTCCAGTGCAGGGGTGAGCGACTGAGCATGCGCAGTCTAGTAATTAAAGTACCTGCAGGTGCACCTTATTCAAATGAAGTCACAACAAAAGAGAAACGTCGGTCGCTTAGCTATGCTTGTTCTAGGAGTATTGAAGCTACTTCTATGGCAGGCACTTACTGACGCAGCAGACGGCGAGTCCATAAGCGCATACTCCTGAGGGGCGTCCCCCGAGTCTCAGACAATTGGTGAGAGGAAAACACGTTCCAGGGCTACCAACGTTACTGGAGCAAGTTACCCGGTCCAAGTGATGGAACAGCAACAAGCGCCCAGCTAGGAAACACACACTAATACAGTACAATGTTCATATAAAATAATTTTTTAGAAAAAACAAACTTTTTCAGCCAAAGTTGATGACAAAATTATAATTATTGTGTTTTTATAGGTACTGAGAATATCCATTGAAAGTGTTAGGTGAAGCTAACATGACTTGACATATGAATGCATGTAATTAGTTCTAGTAGCTTCTTTCTTTGTCAGATAAAGACTCTTCCTGTGAAGATTAGACTGTATATATATTCAGCAGTAATTAAGGGAAGGATGGAAAGGAACGCGAGGCTATGTCACTTTGTTTTCTAATAGATTTTTTATGAACTTTTTTGTGGTTAAAATAAATCAAATATTTCTCCAATAAATATGACACGTACAAAACATCCGAACCCTATTAATGTTGAAGTGACACTACAGTATCAACAGCAATCTGGGGGGGGGGACTGTGACGTTAGTGACGCGTTCAGCCACCGAGCGCTGTAGTCCACACGCAGGTATGAGAAGTGAACTGTAATCGCTGCTGTAGCTTTGTTACCACTCGTTTGATAATGTTTCTTTAGGAGGAACTAAACTGAAGTGGAAACTTTAAAAACTTAGTATATTTCTAGTGCATTAGCTCAATTTAAATGGGTCAAATATTTTCCAGAAAAACAAATTAAAGTAATAATTTCCATCTCACGTCTCTAATTGACTCTTATCTTACACCTAGAAAAGCTACTAGATCTACTTTAACGTGTTTTTTTGTCTCCGCGTCTTACTACCCGTTCGGGTTGTAGGTATGTGTATTAATTACGCTAATTTGTCAGGAATGAGGAAAGTTGAGTTTTGAGGAAGAGTCTTCGAACTAGCGTGAAGGAAGAGGGGGAACCCATTAAAGAAAAGAACTACTCTCAGTACATGCGATTGGGTTTCGAACCCTGATCTCATCATCAGTAGTCCAGTCTATTGCGAGAGTGACACTTTAGACCAGGCATGTCTAACCCACGGTCCGAGGGCCCCTTTTGGTCCCCGAATACGTTCTGTGTATCCCGCTAAATCAAATTAAAATACTTCAAATTGCAGAAATACAATAAACAACAAATTAGGACCAGCTTCTGTGGCCACATGGTCTAACGCGCTACTCTCGCAATAGACTTGTCTGACAAAGACGAGGAGATCTAAAGCTCAAATCTCGGTCTGGTGTAATTTAAATTAAAAAAATCACTCTCCCTCCACGCAAATGCAAGTACATTTCCTATGAATATAATCTTCCTCATCCTTAAAACCATTAGCGTAATTAGTACATAAGCCTATATCCAGAGTGGTTAGTAAGACGTGGTGTTAAGAGAAAGACAAAATTAAGCTCCTGTAGCTGACATCAATGCCCGCTAACTTCCATGTTGTTTCCAGAGTCGTAAGTATAATGTTACTGTACATGTGTGATGAATGTTTGGATGGATGTATGGATGGATGGGTGTGGGCATATGCGTGTGTGTGCTTAATATATTAGGGTATTAGGTACTATACATTTCATTTATGGCCCCGGAAAATTTTCCAAAAAACTTATGTGGCCCTCAGTCCCTGCTTTGGACTATCCGGCCAATGAGGCGTTTTAAAAAAGTATTCATTCGTCAAGTCATATGATTATCAGCTGTAATTTTAGATATATATTATCAATAAATATCAATCAGTGTAGTGACGTATGGATATTGGACGTGGACAATCAGAAAGATGGAATAAAGGTATTTGGACGGTTTTGAAATAGATAGATGAGGAAGTGTTGAAGAGGATAGGAGAGGAAAAGGAACTGATAATACTGAAACAAAGAGAAAAACGTCCTGGTTGGGCCACAGAATACGTAGGGATAGTTTAATGAAAGGGATCGCGGTGAGGAAGATAGAGGGATAGAGAGGAAGAAGAAGGTTTGGAATGATAACAGATATCGAGAAAAGTAGAGGCTACAAAATGATGAAAGAAGACACTCAGGACCGAGGAAAATGGAGGATGTCCATTTGATACCTGTCTCAGGACAGATTCACAGAAGAAGAATATTATTGTCAATGCCTATAAAATTACACTAACAATATAGCAAAATGTTATGAATGATATTATCAAAATCCTACAAAGCTCTAAAGTTTTCCGCGGATTCTATCAAATTACATGTTTTATGGCTTCTCTTCTTGACGTAATTTCTCGTAAAACGCTAAAAAACCCCACAGAAGAGTGAATGATAGTGGTGTTGTTGTTACCTGACGTTTCATCCGGTTTGATGGATTCGACCGCCGTGACTGATAGGAGTCCCACTGTAGCAACCAATAGTAGTGGACAAGACATCATCTTCCTCTACAGGAGATATCAATTACATTAGAAGTAGTACAGTCCAATTATTGTCATAGGCCTCTTTGAAAATGCATTCATACTTTTTTCAGTCAAAATTAATAACATTTTACTAAGTTATATTATTATTATTATTACTATTCTCGAATAGAATTTTACTATTTTAATTAGTGACGTTATATATATTATCTTACTAATATTATAAATGCGGAAGTTTGTATGTTTGGATGTTTGTTACTCAATCGCGCCAAAGCTGCTGAACGGATTCGAATGAAACTTGGTACGTAGGTAGAGTATGTCCTGAAATAATATATAGGACTATTCCCAACCTTTGATTTTACATTAATTTTACAATACTAGTGTTTAAACTTTACAGGCGAAGGTGGCGTCGGGCGAAGCCGCGAGGGGTAACAGTATATATATAATATTGCGCTTCTGAGCTACATCACTCGTAGCCCACTGAAGGAAAGATTTGCCAGTACTAATGTACTGTTGCCCAGGGGACGCCCGAATGTACTGATCGTACATCCTTTCCTTGGAGGCTCTTCCCATGTCCCATGAGATGAGGTGATGGTGATAGTGAATAACAGTGGAAACACTTAAACCTAATTTAAGCCTAACCAAACAAACCCTGATGACCGTTGGGGTGATTCCCCTTTCGGGAATAATACCCAAGGTATCAACCGGGAATAGAAACCGGGACCCATAGACTCGTAGCCAGGTGAACTGACCACACCACATCACGATACCGGTTAGGATTGTAATATTAAAGATAGTTAAGAAAATATAATTCAGTTGTAAATTGAATAAAATTAATTGTGTAGTTGAAAAAAATATGTAATAGGTGTTCAATATATAGGCCTATATAAAACATTAAGAAAAATAAAATTCAATTTTAAGTTAATTTAAGTTGGAAAAGTTGTGACATGATTGACATGAAAGAAACATATATATATATGTAATATAAATATAATATGTATGCACAATATGTAAATTACATTTGTAAAAGATTTGGTAGTAATAATTACAAGTTATGATACATTTTAACTATGAATATGTTGAAATTGTAATATACATCTAAAAATTAGGTACATTTTAAAATAAACATTTGAGTCAATTACACTTAAAACTGAGTTGAAAGAATCAAAGGATGATGTGACAGTGCATATATTCAATATTAATGTATTACTTTTGAGAAATGACAGAAAAGTTATTAAATTTGAAAAGTAAAAATTGAATTTGCCTTTGCTCTCCTGGTATGGAGGAATTAATTTCGGAGGTGGGGACACCATTAAGATGAATTCTATTATTATATTAATTATATAATGTGAAATTATTGTCATAACAAAAGAAATTGGATACAAAAATTGTTATGTTTAAAATGATTTTAAACAATTTAATTTATAATAAAAATATTTAACGTAGCTAATTTCACCAAATGTCAGTGAGCCTGAAATAATTTAGCATAAAACCAGTTTCCTAGAATGTCTATTGGCCTTCCTAAAGTAGTTTTACCAACATTTAAGACTATATTTCTTTAGTCCTACTAACGTGTACCTCGAATGTACCAATATTAAAATTTTATAATATATGTTTCAGGAGTAATTCAACACGTTTTCATAATTACTTTAGGTTTGCCTGCTAGAATGTTAAATATTCAACTAGTTTATTATAAAATGGCCCTACTTGAACAGAACCAATACAATTCTAACCTGACCAGTGAAGGTAGAACAGCTGTACGGACACGTATCAATAACTCGCGCAGTTCCTCACGAGTACACTATCCACAACTAACAGTCCTGGCGTCAGACCTTATTTACGTCTTATATAGCCTTCCTTAAAAACGGATCTTTTCGGAAGTTGATGGTACCGTTGGTCGGAAACAAACAAAGGTTCCATTATAGAGCATTTCGTTCCGCTCATTTAATATTCCTGGGGCATCGTTAAAAGTCGAACGTCGCAAGCTCTAGAGAAAATAAAGCATATTAGTATGTCATCACTGGGTGTGTCGCGTCTTCGAGTAAACTGTCCTTCCTTCTGTTAAGTTAACAGAGCCATTTAATAGGTGGGGCTCGTCCAGAAACGGAACAGGAAATACGGTAGGATTATGGTAGAAAGAAACTTAAAAAAAAAGGATAGTTTTTTCTGTCAACATTGGTAATATTTTAATCCTACTAACATATTATAATCCCTTTCGGTGGCTGCACGGTCTAAGACGCTACTCTCGCCATTGACTAGACTGCCGATGATGGGAAGATCGTGGTTCAATACCTGACGGGTGTAGCCTACTGAGGGTGGTTTTTTCTAAATGGTTTCCCATTATTTCTCCCCACGCTAATGTTGATACACTTCCTCTAAATTCAACCTTACTCATCCATAACCAATTAGAGTAATTAGTACATAAGCATATGACCCGAATGGGCAGTAAGACGCGATGTTAATAAAAACCAACATAATAAAAGAGAGTTGTTACTCTTTCACGTAAAAAACCACAAATAAGGGTATGCTCAAAATTTCGTATGGACATAACTCAGACGTTCGGTTAACATAGGATAGTTAAAATTTACTTCCGCCATTTTGTTTGAAGATGGTTGCTACAAAACACTACTCTTTGGCCTTTTTTCTCAGCTGCTACTCTTTTACGAAAAAAACCCTACTAAACCGATTATGCTGAAATTTCATATTACACTTTGGACGTCCAGTTAATTAAAAAATACGTCCGCCATTTTGTTTGAAGATGGTTGCTACAAAACACTACTCTTTGGCCTTTTTCTCAGCTTCTGCTTATCGGATTTTCATTTAATCAACTTTGAAAGTTTCATAGATAATGCTTGTACCTGGCGACCATCTTGAAAGAAGGTTGGTTGGGAAATTTGATTGGTCCCCTTTCTACGCAGAGTTTATGGAGAAGCGCGGACAAAGCTGAGATTGTTTATACTAGTGCAGAGCGACCTACGCAGTTTTCACGAGGATTTGTTGTGATTGGCTCAGAGTTCGTCACGTGATCCCTTTTCATTTCTTCTCTTGTTTCTAACACGAACGTGGGGATCCACAGTAAAAGGATGAAACGTACACCTAAGGTCTTGCCGCGTAGTGTGAGTTGTAAAGAGCAACGTAAGAAAGACAGAATGCTCAAAGAGAAAGAGAAGAAGGTTTGAATAATTACAAATAGGGGAGTATTGACAACTCTCGGTACAAAGAGATAAAGGAACCGCTGCCGCAGCGCTAGCACGTACTAATCAATTAACTCCTCTTTTACTGTTTCTCTCCCCTTCCTCCAGCTGTTCCTCTGTTTCTTTCTCCCCTCAACTCTCGTTGACCAGTTGAGAAGGAGAACAATTAATGGGTTCCCTTTCCTTGTTTCTTTCAGTCCTGCCCTGTCTCACTGGGCTGTGATTATGTCTCTCTATTCTATACTGTCTATAGCAGAGATTTCCAACCTTTTGAAAATCACGGCACACTAACAACGTGATAACATTTTCAAGGCACACCATAATTAAAAAAAAAACTGGTCCCGGTTTGTAATGGTCAGTGCACCTGGCTACGAGCTTATGGGTCCCGAGTTCGATTCACGGCTGGTACCTTGGGTATTTTTCTTGAAAGGGGAATTATTCCAAAGGTAACCAGGGTTTGGTTAGTTAGGATTAAGTTAGGTTGTTTTTCCACACCCTCATATTCACTCACCCTCATACTCACTATCACCATCATCTCATCTCATCGGGACATGGAAACAGCCTCCACGAAAAGGATGTACGATTAGTACATTCGAGCGTCGCGTCCCCTGGGCAACGGTACCTTAGTACTGGCTAATCTTTCCACTACTGGACTACGAGTGATGTAGTCCAGACGAGCAATATTATAATATTACTTTTTAAGGAGAGATTTTATAAGCTATAATTAAAGCAAAATAAAAGTAAAAAATGCGAATATTAAGATTGTGTTTAAAAGTTTAATAACTAAAATTCAAAAGAACAAAGTTGGTCATTAGATTTCAAAGGATTTAGTTTAATTTGTCAAATTTTTCTCGCTTCTTTTGGAGCTTACCTCAAACTACCACGGCACACTAGTGTGCCACGACACACCGGTTGAAAAACGCTGTTCTATAGGTTTAATAGCCAATATATTTTTTCGACAGGTCTTACTACCCGTTGGAGCTATCAGCATATTTTCACCAATAGATTAAGAATGATTAAGGTAGGATTAAGAGGAAATGTAAGCCTGCTTCGGTGGCCGCATAGTGAGACCAAGGTTCGAATCTCGGTCAGGTGTGCTGAAGGGAAGGTGAGTTTTATCAAAACAATTTTCCACTCTCCCTCAACGCAAGTGCTGATAAACTTCCTATAAATATAACCTTCTTAATCTCTAAAACCATTAGAGTAATTAATACATAAGCGTATAGCCTGAACGGGTAGTAAGACGTGGTGCTAAAACCAAAAAGGAATTATATCCTTATTTGTGGGGAGACAGAAAGAGAAATAAAAAATTTAGAAAAAATAAAACACCGTCAA
The DNA here is from genome assembly GCA_033556935.1 of Timema podura. Classification (NCBI taxonomy): domain Eukaryota; kingdom Metazoa; phylum Arthropoda; class Insecta; order Phasmatodea; family Timematidae; genus Timema; species Timema podura. The sequence continues at coordinate 200,860 of JAVRXN010000002.1, read as the reverse complement.
TACACTCGACAGGGATTCGAACACCAATCTCTCCATGTGATACCTTAGACCATTCTACCACTGAAGAAGGTTGCATCTAACTACACCTTCGGGCTATCCACACATTTCTACTAATGAGGTGAGGAATTAGAAAGGTAAAATGAAGAGGAAATGTACGCGAGTTTTCTTGCAGAGATAGTGATTGAGAAACTTTTTTGAAAAAAAGAAAAAAAAAGTCTTGGTACACCTATTCAGGGTTAAGACTCCAACCTCTCCATTACTGGAAAACTGGACTAAACGAGACTGACGTCTAGTCTTCCTGCCCACCGATGTGGTATTTGGTTGTTTGAAATTCTAACTTATGTTCCCTAAGGCCCGGTGCCCACGAGCGACGTGCGTCATATTGCAGTCGCGTCATGTGACAGTCTCAGCAGTACTTTGATTCGAATGATGGAGTTGACACGGGAAGAAGAGTGGGAAACCATTTAGTAAAAACTACCCTCTGTAGCACAACCTGGATTCCAACCCCAATATCCCCATCATCAGTAGGCCAGTCTAACTAACACGAAAATGATGCCTTAGACCGTTCGGCCACTGAAGCGGGTGAGCGGATATAGGGGGCAAGAAAAGAGTGATATAGAGTACCACGCTCTGTACATTCGACTGAGATTTGAACTCCAACCTCCTCTTCCCAAGCAAGTAAATCTATTTTTGATTAATTGTAGATGAAAATTGACACCTAGAAACGATAATCTAACCCCGGACCGTTGACTTACCACGCCGGTGTTCTTATCAATGAGCTTTTCTTTAATTAGCACGTGTTCTGGAGCATTCTTCAATAGATTTATTTTTACAATTATTTATAATTTAATTGAAAAATATATACGAGGATGGCGGTATATCAAAGAAACCAAATAAAATTTCCATCTTTTTGATCTATAGGCACAGTTTTTTCCCTAACCCGTAAAGGAAGGGCAGGGTTATGTATGTATGTATGTATGTATGTATGTATGTATGTATGTATGTATGTGTATGTATGTATATATGTATGTGTGTATGTATATATGTATGTATGTACATATATGTATGTATGCAAGTATGTATATATGTATGTATGTATATATGTATGTGTGTATGTATATATGTATGTGTGTATGTATATATGTATGTGTGTATGTATATATATGTGTATGTATATATGTATGTATGTATATATGTATGTGTATATATGTATGCATATATGTTTGTATGTATATATGTATGTATATATGTATGTGTGTATGTATATATGTATGTGTGCATGTATATATGTATGTGTGTATGTATATATGTATGTGTGTATGTATATATGTATGTGTGTATGTATATATGTATGTGTGTATGTATATATGTATGTGTGTATGTATATATGTATGTGTGTATGTATATATGTATGTGTGTATGTATATATGTATGTATATATGTATCTGTGTATATGTGTATGTATATATGTATGTGTGTATGTATGTATGTATGTGTGTATGTATATATGTATGTGTGTATGTATATATGTATGTGTGTATGTATGTATGTATGTATGTGTGTATGTATATATGTATGTGTGCATGTATATATGTATGTGTGTATGTATATATGAATGTGTGTATGTATATATGAATGTGTGTATGTATATATGTATGTGTATATGTATGTATGTGTGTATGTATATATGTATGTGTGTATGTATATATGTATGTGTGTATGTATATATGTATGTGTGTATGTATATATGTATGTGTGCATGTATATATGTATGTGTGTATGTATATATGAATGTGTGTATGTATATATGTATGTGTATATGTATGTATGTGTGTATGTATATATGTATGTGTGCATGTATATATGTATGTGTGTATGTATATATGAATGTGTGTATATATATATGAATGTGTGTATGTATATATGTATGTGTATATGTATGTATGTGTGTATGTATATATGTATGTGTGTATGTATATATGTATGTGTGTATGTATATATGTATGTGTGTATGTATATATGTATGTGTGCATGTATATATGTATGTGTGTATGTATATATGTATGTGTGCATGTATATATGTATGTATGTATGTATGTATGTGTATGTATGTATATATGTATGTGTGTATGTATATATGTATGTATGTACATATATGTATGTATGTAAGTATGTATATATGTATGTATGTATATATGTATGTGTGTATGTATATATGTATGTGTGCATGTATATATGTATGTGTGTATGTATATATGAATGTGTGTATGTATATATGTATGTGTATATGTATGTATGTGTGTATGTATATATGTATGTGTGTATGTATATATGTATGTGTGTATGTATATATGTATGTATGTGTATATATGTATTTATGTATGTATAAATGTATTTATGTATATATGTATGAAGTCTTTACGCAGTATGACGAAATAAAAAACAACTATTGAATTTTACTATTCTAGATAATCAAACTAGGGAATACCAGATCTATGATAAAACACTCTTGTCGCTCATCCACATAATCTCCGTAGATTACTACTGATCTACTGATTATTTTATTTTCCCTCAAAAGTCTTACTGCCCGTTCGAGCTACGTACTGTACATATTCATAATATTCGGAGAGAGACGAGTAAGAGAGACAGAATTTAAATGGAGAACATATTACAAGAAAAAAACCCACCAAGTTTCCCAATCCAATATCCGAATCCCGGCCTTTCCGTGGCCGACAAACCAAACATGACCAGACTGACGCCTTTGTAGTAGGACAAACGCGCCACCGTTGAGCATGAGAACAAAGTAACCTAGTTAGTATCATCTTGCCTGATTCACTTATGACGGGGGGAGGGGGAGGCTGGGGTTCGAATCTCACTCGAGCGTACTGAAGTGTTTTTTATCTAAATGGTTTTCCACTCTTCCTTCACGCCAAACGCTGGTACACTGGCTCCAAGTTTAACCTCCCATATGTTACCCCATTAGTGCATACATTCGGACATCTCGGAAGGGTAGTAAGGGTTACGTTTCACGGTACAAATAAGTTTGACAAATATTTGTTTGCACGACATTTCTGAAAGTTTGACCAGCTCATTACGGTCAATACACCCCCCAATAACGAAACATTGATATCTCTACAAAATAAAGAAGGAGTGGCGTTAGAAAAGGGCATGTGTTATTTCTACAACCAACTCCGGGTATGCTTTCTCACCCATTTAATTTTCCGGATTTAATTAAAGTTTTTAATTACGTGCGGTCTCTAAGTAATACCATTTTCGCAGTCGATGTGAATTCCAATAATTCCTCTTAGCGGTTGTTCCTTCTTCCCCTCCACCGCTACTCCCCTCCACAGGCCAAACAAAACTTGTACTCTTGTTTTTAATGAAAGTTGATGAATAGTTGGGGGCGAAAAGGGGTTTTGCGGTGTCCGTTTCCACTTTAATAATAACGCGTCTGTGCACTTGACATTAAATTAACGTCGTGATAAGAGGTCACTGCGTAGAAATATGTAGCGCACGCATGTCAAAACCCTTTTGGTGATAAGAGTCATTTTGAAAATTAAAAATACTGAGAAGTCTTTTGCTAGATTCTTGAATCAACATAGTTCCATTCACTACCCATAAAAGACATTAGTCTTAGTAAGCGAATAAAGATGGAAGAAAGCAACGATATACAATTAAATAGGCCTATATATGAAAGGCGAAACTTGGGGGATGAAGGATTCACTTGGAATCTGTAACGTAGTGTTAAAAAAGGTACCCGGGTGGTCATTCTCACAATTCGAAGTAACTTTATATCTAAACATGATAAATTGATAGTTAATTAAATCGTAAATTGAACGTTTGACATTTAGAATGTGTTTTGATAGTTTTACAGATACAAATACAAGTTATAAAATAATTGTTATGCAATTCATTATCATTTTATTTCTGTTGTGCTCAGGAACAGCTTTGTTGCAAACATGATGTGATTATACAGCAACCAGGTCTGAAAGTATGGCAGTGGATCCCAATGCTTAAAAGGGGGACCATTTAGTTGGAAGAACAATAAAGAAACAACATGATTAATAAGCAGAAGACAACGTTATTGATCATTTAATAAGTTAATTACACCAAAACTTGTCTCGGTGGGCGCGTGGTCTGAGGCGTCATTCTCGTGTTGGACTAGACTGCCGCTGACAGGAAGATCGGGGTTCGAATCCCAGTCGGGTGTACTGAGGGTGATTTTCCAATCTCCCTACACTCAAATTTGGGTACGATTCCTCTACATTCAACCTTCCTCATTCTTATCTCATTAGTGTGATTAGTATATATATATATATATACGTACAGCTTGAACTGGTAGTAAGACGCGGTGTAAAAAAACTCCCCACTAAAACCACGTTCACACTCGGAAAAACTAAAAGAAATTGATTTTAAGCAATCATCCAAATATTTGAGACTCTATAATACCTCTTGCTCCTAAGTCAACGTGTCCATGAATCCATTTAAAACTTTTTATTTCGATCTCCGATCTGGAGTGGCTGCAAAGGTGTTTAATGGAGTCCTCCCCTCACTTTTATATTATTCATCCACAAGTCAAGAGTTCAGTATTTCAAAATCCTTCAAAAGTTTGGAATATTCTTCTTGTGTTCTTCATTCCACGGCTTGACATGGTTGTGAAATATTTAGCCACTTTTTTTAACACCACGTCTTACTAACCGTTTGGGTTATACGCCTATGTACTAATTACACTAATGTATTATGGATTAGGGTGGTTTAATTTAGAGAAAGTGCACCCGCATTTATGTGGAAGAAGAGTGGAAAAATATTTAGGGAAATCCACCCTCAGTGCACCCGACTTGGATTGAACCCCGATCTCCCCGTCTTTGGCAGTCTAGTCTAACACGCGAGTGGTACGTTAGACCATGCGGCCACCGAAGCGACGTATCTAGGTTTTAAATCGTCCATAGTACTGCTCATGGATTGAAAACAATTTAGTGATTGTTGTCGCGGCTTCTCAGTAATTTACACCCCGCGGAATTTCCCACTCTTAGCGGCTTTTACATTTTATTCTGCTCTTCCCACGGGTCTTGATTTTTTTATTCTATATATTGTTTTGTATCATCTTATAGCTTTTACCCCTTATGGCATCATGGCGGCGACCTTCCATCACTACTTGGAATGTACTGTACAATTATTATTATTATTAGCACCGCGTCTTACTACCCGTTTGGTTTATACGCACTAACGCTAACGTGTAATGGTAGGGTGATTGTGAGATGAAATGGAGGACCTACAGTTTAACGTGGGATCCGAACCACGGTGGCGGCCTGGCATTCCACACATTCACAAGTTGTGATTAATACACGTCTTGTCAGAGGTGAAGGAAGGGTTTGGCAATCAGATAAATCTGTGCTGGGGCCGAGGATTGAACCCCGGACCCACAGCACATAGGTCTGACATCTTACCCCTAGACCGCCAGGTCACCTTCCGGTACAATGTACAAGAACAAGGTGAATGCGGTTGGAAAGAAATATTTAAGAAATGTAAGTTGAAAAACTCGTATGGACACAGTCAGTAATGAATGGGTGTTGAAGGAGTGTAGTTTGAAAAGTAATACATTAGGTCAATTTGAAATAAGAATATAACGTTGGTTTGGGCATCTTGAGAGGATGAGTGTGGATCAAGTGACAAAGCTAATATTTGAATGTAGAGTGTATGGATCAAAAGGAAGGGGTAGGCTATGTAAAACGTGGTTAAATGATGTGGACGAATGTGTGAAATAGAGAAACATTAAGAGTTTTAAGAATAAAAGAGCATGTATGACTCGATCTATGAATATTGTTGAAGCGAAGGGCAAGGATAGGGAAGTGTGGAGAAAGTTAGTGATGATGGATTAAGTACGGAGCTGTTTTTCAAGCTATATGCAAAGTTTCTTGCCTACCTCGAAAAAGAACGGTGGGATTATGTATGTATGTATGTATGTATGTATGTATGTAAAGTATGTTATGTATGTTATGTTATGCTATGTTATGTATGTATTTGTATTATTGGCAGCATAAGGCCAAAACAGAGTCGCTGGTGGCTGTGATATCAATCATATAGTCCAATTTTGGTTGTAAGGGCACTTTAGAAAATCCAAACATATTTCTTTAAAGCCAACGTTGATAACATTTTACTGTATTGTTTGTGTTATTTTATAGGTATTGATAATATCTATCAAAGGTGGCAGCTGCAGATAAAATGACTTGATGTACGAATATATTAAAATGTTTTTAGTAACCTTAGTAACTACCAGATACTGTTTTTACTAGCAAATTTGGGGTATAGCTCTTAGTAGCCGATTATATCCCCATATCCATCACAGACTCAAAATATAAGTAAAGAATGACCCTGAGCACGGGGTGATCCCTGGATAGCCAAGTGGTAGAGAATTGGTTGGCTAAGCCAAATGTCCTGGGTTCTATTTCCGTGTCCATGTGTAATTTTGACAATTTATTCGAATATGATTCAAATACGACTTATTTTCGTAATCATAATACTTCATCCATCCACCAAGCTTCGCCTTTCATGTATACCTAATTGTTCGGCGTTGCTTTCTTACAAATAATAATTTGGTTATGCTCTTAAAAATTTATAAATTATATAACTCTTTTTACTGACGATATAATGAAAAAACTTGTGTTTGAGAGTAATAAAAAGAATCCGATTGACATGGATAGTTCGTGTATTTTCGCGATAGTTCGGGAACAATCGTGTTCTTAAAGGAGGAGTGGCACTGTTTAACCCAACAGTAGCGTCCTGACGCTGGTTGGGTATGCGTCGCGATGCTCAACTAATTATATCTGGTCGACGTCGTAAAATATTGTGTTTCTATGAAATTACTTGTAGTAAATGCGTAATTAATTTTAGAATGTTTTAACATCGGTAAATGTATAGCTGTGTTAACTGTGATTAAAATAGAACGTTTTAGCCAACATGATTTGTAGAGGCGTTATGTTAAAAAAACCATCATATCTAAAACTAATCTATGAATTCATATTTTAACATTTTCATAATAGGTGTGTTGATTAAATTTTAAAACAAAATTTAAATTAAAAGTGCGTATTTAATTGTAAGCATCAATGATTGAAGATTTTTTTATTATTGTATCTTCCTTACAACAATTCAACTTAAAAAATTGATCACAACATTTTTATTTAAATAATGGAATCATTGCTATGGTTAGGTAAGTATTAAATTCATTACTTTATTACGATAAAGCTTTTTTTATATTTTAAATAATCAACCCGTAAATTGTCAACGTATCTGATGAAATTCATTCCATTTGCTATTATTTTATAAATTCCATAAACATAAATAAGAAACTGTTTTAATAATGTATTTAAAAATATTCTAAGTCAAAACTATTTGTTTTACAAGAGTTTGTACTAAAAAAGCCTGCTGAGTGTATCTCATAAGATACTTTGCCAATTTAAGAATTAATAATTGTTATTTTAAATACACCTGAATTACACCTGGGATATATAACATATCAAACACACTCATAAAGTGACATTAGCAATTTTTTTCTGTGCACCACGCTTTACTACCGAATTGGACTGTTTTAAAATTCACACTAAAATGGTAGAGATGAAAAAGGTAAATCATCCCGATTGGGTGTACTTAGGGTGTTATTTCCAAAATGGTTTTCCACTCTACCCCCACGTAAATGCGAGTACACTTCTTCCAATTTCAACCACCCTCATCTCTAAATTATTGGCGTGTTTAGTACATATGTGTATAACCAGAACAGCTAGCAAGAGGCAGTGCTAAAAAGAATTCTTCCCAAGATGACCTCAACAGTTCTTGAATATACGTCGAGTGTGTCCTGGAGTAAAATAACTTTTTCTCTTCATTTAAAAAGTTTCTAATTAAACGTTAACATGATCATGGCATATATTTAGTAACTGTTGAGGTCACCGTGTGAAGATAAATAAACTCTTACGTTTCTACTGGAGAAATATTTTATTTGTTTTTGCTATGAAAACTTAAAAATCACTGACCTTTTCTCACGTCCCCTACAATCCCGCCTTAAACCTGTACAAGCGATTCTTGAATTATTTTAACGTCTAAGTATTTTTTTTTGAGAAACCATTTGTACTTTTGAACAAAAATGTCTTTTCATATGAAATTTGGTTGGAGTTATTGTGTAAATATAAAAAAAAAGTGAGACCCGGACAGGGATTTGAACCGCGGTCGTCCGGATCTACCTACCGTCTCATCCTTTATGACACACTTGATACCTCACTCAGTAGAATAGTCAACCTGGGTTCAAATCTCTATCAGAGTGTCTTTTTTTTTTTAGATTTACACTAGGACTTTCTTGCCTAACAAACTTTTGGTCTAAAATAAACCTTGCTAGGACCTTTCTTAAAATATACCCTGATTTTGTTATGAAGACCATTTTAGAAGGTCTTCTTTCGTATCAGAATCCTACTGTATAGTAGTATTTTGGTTGGATAAAAGGCCTTCAAGAACAGGCTTCCTACTACTGGTCTGGGAGACCTTATATTTTACTAAAATAGTGCTATAGAGTAGGATTCTGTCATGGAATAAGATATTCCAGAATTGGCTTCCTTCCAAAATAAGGGTTTAGCTATAAAAATAACTTTAATATATATAAGCACCGCATTTTACTACCCTTTTGGGTTAAAACGTTGTATAATAACTACGCTATTGGGTCAATAATGAGGAAGGTTGAATTGAGAAGAAGTGTACCCACATTTGCTTAGGAGAAAAGTGGGAAACCATTTAGGAAACACCACCTTCAATACACCCAACTAGGTTCAAAACACAATCTCCCCATCATCGGCAGTCCAGTCTATTGCGAGAGTAGCGCCTTAGACCATGTGGCCATCGAAGTGGGTTCGTAAATATTGTAGTACTCTTTAGATAGCAATGGAAATATTAGAGCAGCTCTCACTTCAGTGTTTATTTTAGAACCAAATTTTCAAGAAAGTACAAATTGTTTCACGTAAAAAAAGGTTAAAAAAATCTAAAAGTAGGTTTTACATCTTTACGACAGAGAAATAGTCCAATACGCACGTTTTATTTATTTGATTTGGGCTAATTAGGAATATCTATCTTTCACATTTTGAATAAAATGATCAAATAATACTTGGACTTAGAAACTAAAATAACTATTCGAACATACACACAACCCAGTATCCTTGATCCACACTTAAATTGCTGTGCAGGGGTATCTATCTCCCAATCTCACCCGAGGTAATATTTTTAGACTGAGCTTGATATTGAATCCAGGACCTTTAGTTAAATAGTTGGGTGCGCTACTGAATGAGATATCAACGAACTAAATATAGAAAAAAAACAAGCTTGAACTGAAGACATCTCTATATGCTATAGTCTACATAATGGACTTTGAATCTTTCTCCTTGCCAAACTCTCTCTCTCTCTCTCTACATTCAATATACAAAGGATCAAAAGAATGAAGCTATCCGGAAAAGAGAGGGGGTAGATGGAGTACATGAGATATTAGACGAAGCAAGACTGAGATGGGCATGTAGTGAGGATGGAGAGGATGCCAAATAAAATGTTGGAAATGAAGTATGTAGGAATAAGACCACAAGATAGAGATGGGAGGAGCGGATAGCATCAAATGTACAAGTTAAAGGAGAAGACTGGAAGTAATTAAAGGAGGAAGAATGGTGGAAGGATAAAGGAAGATGGAGGAATTCCCCTGACCCCCTGAGCCGGCCACAGGCTGGAAACAGTGATGATGATGATGATGATGACACCTAACGAATCTCTCTATCTACATTTAACTTTATATTTATTTATATATTATACTACTATAAAGCCACATGGCTGACTCACTCACTGACATTAATGTTAACCCACTTCCAGATGAGCTAGAAACTTGAAATTTGACAAACTTATAGCTTATAGCCTGTAACCGACTGAAAAATTCCAAAAAGATAAATATTTAAATTTTTAACTCCCGGAAAAAATTCAAAATGTCGGAGCAAATTTAAAGTCGGTGCGGTATATACAATACAATACCGGTAACTTTAAGTTGTTACTTTCAAAACAACGCTGAAATTAAGTTAGTCTACATCTACTTGCAAATAAAACTCACTGGGGGTTTGGGGGCGGAGACCCCAACGAACAAAGCGGGTATATATATATATATATATGTGTGTGTGTGTGTATGTATGGGCAGTTTTTATATAACAGTGCCTTCCAAAACAGAGGCAACTAGGACAATTACAATCAGGGGTTGTACAAAGAGTTTCTACATATACTTTTATGAGCGTGACACGCACAGATATGTATATGTTACATTTCACTAAGAGGCTAATGAAAGTTAATAAAAAGTTAACGGGCAGCGAAAGGTAAATAACTACCGCACTTCACCCGTTGAAGTAGGTTGTTTTCAACAAACACTCACCATTAAAACCATTCAAACTATATTTTTTATGTGCGTTTCTTCCCGTCCCCAAATTTATTACGGAAAATAAATAAATAAATAGCAAGGGCAGTTAAATTGACCTTTTTATTTCCTCACGAACCCTCAGTAAAAAGTAGTATTGTGATAGTCCAATAAAAATCGAATTCGATATTTTGATTAATGTAGGCGTTTCGTGACGTCCTGAATTCTAAAATGTCCTTTTTCCGATACCGTCTGTCTGTCTGCCTGAGTGTTTATTTTGCCCTAGAGCTGAAACAATTATACCAATCGGGCTAAAACTTGGTATCTAGGGTTTTAATAAGGTTCCCTTATGGACATTTTAGGATTAAATATCCTGTGATGTTATTTTTGGTTAAAAGAGTTACTTATAATAGAAATCTAATAATCAGTTGACTAAATTCTTCAAATATATAATATCGTTGTCAATTTTACTGTTTATTTGTTTTAAATTTCATTCAAAACTCCTAAAGTTTTGAATATTCATTATTTATTCATTTACAATTAGAATATATGTTATACATATAATCTACTTACCTTTATTTCACTTTATTAAATCATCTTTCTTTATTTTTATTTTTATTCATAAACTGCCAACCCGCCATGTTTATTAATTTTGTTGGTAGGTGATTTTAACGCTATCTGCTCCAGAGAGTGGTTTATTTCGGAACTATTCGATTTGTTTATTTTATGTTCTTGGACACTTATAGCATCTGGCTGTCTCTTGAAACATTAATTGCCCCTAGCGGAAGAAATTATTATTCTCGTTTTGTTTTTTTGTTTGGTGCCAAGTTTGAATTAATTTTTAAAGATGAATTATGTTTCTTTGTAAAAATGTATCATTATCTTTTCAGTAATACCCCCAATCTCTAAATAATTAAGATTGTTTGCTTTATTCTTGCTTACAAATCCCGGCGAATGTTTTCTCCTAGGCCGGTGATTGTTTATTTTAAACAAAAATAACGTGTTTGTGTTTTGTCTTACTTATTGTTGGGTCTCTCTAAAATTGGCGTCGGAAGTGTAAGGAAGGATCCGATCTGCGGATCCTTCAATTATATCTTTTTTAAAGGTTCATGGTAATGTTATTCATCTAAAACTTCTAAAAGCTGTATAAACTCGTGAAGAAAGTTGAGTGGAAGCACTCAAAGAAGATCTTGGTGGAAATTTAAGGTCAGAGAGTTAAATATCGACGGAGCTTTGATTCAACATTTTTACCAGAGCAAGGACATTTTCGGGTGAGATCCAATCCATCTGTAAACATCCTGTTACGGATGTAAATAATTAAGCATAATCCTTAAAATTACTAAAGAAGGACAAATAATTTTCAGTTTCCAAACTAGAATTAATACTTTTTGTCCACCTCAGAACTATTTTTTTTTGTTTATTATTGTTACATGTTATAAAGAATAAATTTTGTTGTTAAAATCTTATTTGCTTAAAGAAATATGTATATTCAAATATACTCACAATTCAAGTGAGAATTTAACAATTTCAAGTATTGCTTAACAATACTTTTAATAATATTATAATATACGAGGCATGCTTCATAGGTAGGGTTCATTTAAGAATATCATTCACTTCAATAATTAAAATTACTCTTTAAATTTAATTGTTTTATTGTTATTTACATCAATGTACATTGTATTTTCTTCTGAACTTGCATCCCATGTATAGCGATGCTCAGTAGAGTGGATTGGTCAAATCAAGAATAATAACCTGCATCAGGAAGTCTTCGGTTGTAAGTGTCCAACTTAAGTCCAAACTTTAGGTAAAGTCCAGGGGTCTTGAGAAAAGGGGTTTTCGTATAACCGCTGAGCAGTTTATGGGGATAAATTTATTTAATAATTAAAAATCTACCTATCTCACCAAAATAAATGGGGTTGGTAGTTGGCGCCCAATAAAACACAAGATTATATATTATAGATTATAGATTATCAAAAAATTTAATTAATTCTTTCATTCAAAATATAGAAAGAAATAAATACACACATAACATATTTTATTTTTTTTCATAACAGTGGCGCCCAACGTGGGGCTATTGTTATACCTAAAGTTTTTCAAGGATTGTTTTTTGTGGCCAACTTACACTAGATCATTTTATTGACAAGGCCAGATTACCTCAATTAGGTTTTGGATCATTTTACTTCGTATAGAAGGTTATGCAAGAGGGGCAATATTATACACGTAGCAAGGCACGTAAGCAGCTCGAAAAGATAAACATGGATGCCCAGCAACCATCGGTCAGTGGAGAAGCAGAGGAGTCAGAAGAGGAGGTTGAAATGCCTCAAGCCGAGTGCATAACAGAAGAATGCGATGATAGTTCTGTCACAACGTTAGAGTAAATAGTTATGGCGGGTGTACGACCAGTAGTTCCACACATGGAGGATGGTACACCATTGGGGGCAGATGCCCTGGATAGCAGTAGGAGTATTTCAGCTGTGGAGAAGTTAGAGGAAGCTCCAAAAACAGTGAAGGAATTTACCATGTTTGACCTATGGCAAGTATTAAGGGGGGACCTAAAATCGATGGAGAAAAAAATGGAGAATAGCATGAAAAAGATGGAGGAAAAAATGGAGAATAACATGATAAAGATGGAGAATAACATGAAATCACTAAGGGATGATGTTATCTCAAGGTTTGACCATTATAGTACCGAGTTTAGGTCAGTCCACAACCAATTGGCGGAAAAGGGGAAAGAGGTCGAGGCGCAAGTACAGGACTTGTCAACGACTGGGGAGAAACTAGTGGCAGCAGTGGAGGAAGTACCAGAGCAAGTGGTAATAATGCCAGTTAAGGACCCTTCGACGAATGGTTCTTATATTTACCCTTTCATATATTTAGGGGCCTACTACTACAAGAAATGCGATTCACAATTGTGTGAAACCCCTAATGAGTACTACATAAGTCAGTCACGTGTTCCAATAATGGGTCATTCTCGCAGTCATGTGAACAATTTTGACTGGGAAGTTGACTATGAAGTCATGCAGTTTAAGGAGTCGAATGAGTCATTTAATGTAAAAACAAGGGTTTCTGAAGCACAGAAGTTATCGTGCACTTTGTGGGTAAATGATGAAGTGTTATTGTCAAGTTGTTTTGGTGTGTCGTCAAATGGGCCCACAGAGACAAAACTTGTAAGAGATGTCTGGTCAGCTGCGACGATAAGCCAGGATACAAGGAGCATTCTAAGAGTGGAACTGCAAACTGAAGCTACTGACATCGGGAGGAGTGTTCTTCACCAACACCGAAGCAATGAAGAATGCCCTAAATATTTTGATATTCAGGATGTCTTATTCAATATCTCCTCGCATCATTGGACCAGGAACCAGGTCACATGGCAGTCATCAAATCAAGATGATACCTGCAACAAGAGCAAACCAAGGATCAAGAAACGAGGCCTCGGTAAAAGGAAGCGACAAGGATTTCTTCCGGATCTAGGGAACACATGGCTAGTTGGAGGAAGTGGAATTAGGCCCTCTCTACCACAATCTCAACCTAGGGATTGTAGGAGAACTATTTTTGATCCTGGAATAAGTTTTAGGACATAATTACAAAGCTTTTGTGGGAGTCGAGAAATCCCTGAAGCTCGGGTTGCTGTTTGAGGAGGGAATGTTTCAGAACAGAAGAAGGTTGTGGGAGTCGAGAAAGCCCTGAAGCTCGGGTTGCTGTTGGAGGAGGGAATGTTTCAGAACAGAAGAAGGTTGTGGGAGTCGAGAAATCCCTGAAGCTCGGGTTGCTGTTTGAGGAGGGAATGTTTCAGAACAGAAGAAGGTTGTGGGAGTCGAGAAATCCCTGAAGCTCGGGTTGTTGTTGGAGGAGGGAATGTTTCAGAACAGAAGAAGGTTGTGGGAGTCGAGAAATCCCTGAAGCTCGGGTTGCTGTTGGAGGAGGGAATGTTTCAGAACAGAAGAAGGTTATGGGAGTCGAGGAATCCCTGAAGCTCGGTATGCGATTGGAGAAGGAATAGTGTGAACAAAAGAGGTCCCTAAAAACTTTCATTTGAAGCACATGTCTAGGTGAAATAATACACATTTGTTTACATATAGGCCTAATTCTGTTTTGAAGAAAACAAGATCATTTTTTTTATTACAATTACTATTTATTTCTACCTTATTATACGTCGAGGAAAAAAAAAAAAATATATTTATATCACCAAAGAAATGCCAAAGTACACCCCAGCGCTCCAATGAAGATGATAATTATGTGTATAGGAGGTTCTACGAGATGAGGAAGCGATGAGGAGAGTAATGTTTTGGAGTTTATGACAGTTGTCAATATGTTTGATTGCCCTATAAGTCCTCACTGATAACAAGACAGTGACGGTACCAATGTAGAGGTGATTTTTGTTTATTTGGAGGAGCTATGTCTGATTGAGGAACTACGATACTCAATTATTTTTCATAAAGGATCTACGGTTATGGGAGAAAGTTAAGTCTGATTGAGGGAACTAAGATACTCAATTATTTTGCATAAAGGATCTACGGTTTATGGGAGAAAGTTATGTCTGATTGAGGGAACTAAGATACTCAATTATTTTTCATAAAGGATCTACGGTTTATGGGAGAAAGTTATGACTTATTGAGGGAACTATGATACTCAATTATTTTTCGTGAAGGAGCTATTTACTCTGTTTTTCCAACAGAAGTAATTATTATTAAGTGATTATCAGTTACTAGCAAGGTCAACAATGTTATGGAGAGCGCTGGAATGATAATCTGTATGCAGCATGGTGTAACAAAAGCCAAAGTTCAGTTTCATCTAATTTTATAGACTATCTATTATTTTGTCTCATTTTTCCTCTAAAAAATTATGAGGCCACTCAGATATTATACTATCAAAGAAAAGTCTATGGTAGAGCCTTAAATACCTTCATAATGTGTATTTCATCATAACAAGATCTTGAAGACAGGTCGATCAGTTGATCTAGTGCAAAGATAATGTAGGCCAAGAGTTGTTTCGCAGTGGGACCGCAATGTAGCGAAGAATGCTAGAACAGAAGAAGGTTATTTATGTTATGTTATATTATATGTATGTTATTTGTAAGAAGAGTGATCAACTTGTTGTTTTGTTTATATATCAAAGCTAAAATCTGCATTTGACTGTGAAGAATTGAAGATAAAGAGAGTTAAATCCATTTTAACACTTTAAAAATATATGATTTTTGAGTTTAATGATATGTAATTAAAATATTTCTCTTTGGAAACTGACACTAATATTGAGGGGCTGTTGGAAAGTACCCCTATGACAAGTTTGAGTAAGTTTAAATGTGTATACAAACATTTGATAATACTCAAGTTAGGCGTGGGCCTAAATTTTAAACTATTCTATTTCCTTTTCAACTATTTTAAAGGGTTATTACTAACATTTTTAAATGATACTTCTACATTACCTTGAAAAGAGTTTATAATAACTGGTTTCACTAAAAGAATTGAGAAATACAAGAAAATAAGGGTTAGCCTACTCTACGTTCTGTCAAGATGTGAAGAAAATGACTCAGAGAGCATTTGCTTTTTCAAGTTTTGAGGGAGAAATTATAAATATATTTTAATTATTTTAACAGGATAGCTGAAGAAGAGGATGTATTTGATATATTCATTAATGGAATGAAGAAATTCTGACTTTAAGGTCAAGGCCTATTCATTTTTCTGTGTCCAAGTGCCAAAACCACTAAAAGATTTGTTTCCTTTTTACAATTTGAGAGTACAAAATGTATAATTTTGGCAAGGAAAATACTTTATATAGTTAAATAATATCCTTAAGTTAATGAACATATCCATCAGAAGTTAAAATAGTTGGTTTTAAGCCATTTTATGTGGCTAAAGAGAATGACTACAGGTGTCACAAAGGTTGCGATAACTTGAGTTTCCACACCTACATTTGTTTTTAAAGTTTAGAGAGAGAAATATTTGTAATTTTCATTCAAGACTTCTACCTGATTTGAAGAAGGGTGTCTATTTGCCATATCAATTGAAGAAATTTAAGGATTTTAATGGAAAGGGTTGTAGGCCCTCAAGTTTTTATGGGATGAGAAGAGTAAACTCAATATAAGCATGTTTCTTCTAAATTATTTTTGTCTTTAAAAATATATTTAAGTATGGAGAATACTTTTGTTAAATAGAGGATGTCTCTAAGC
Organism: Timema podura; assembly: GCA_033556935.1. Lineage (NCBI taxonomy): Eukaryota > Metazoa > Arthropoda > Insecta > Phasmatodea > Timematidae > Timema > Timema podura. The sequence goes on along the minus strand of JAVRXN010000002.1, from coordinate 184,283 downwards.
TGTTAAGAAAATAACTGTGAATTCTAAATATTTGATTTTTCATTAAGTTATGAATTAAAAGTAAACAGCAAGTTTTCCAAGAAAATGGGTATTTTCGACTGATTGATTTAAAGTGAGTAGTTTGGTTATTTGCCATAACCGTGGCATTAAATTAAATATATTATCACATGAAGAACAATATTATAATCACATATATTTAATAAATTCTAACCTTACAAGCCGAGTGACCTTGAACTTGAATGTTCAATGTTGTGAAATGATCAGCTGATGTTAACAGCTGACAAACATGTGGCATCTCTAATATTTGGGGAAGTTGTTGAAGTAATTCGTTCAGAATCTGGAAGAAAATACCATACCAATAAGACTTGAAGAGTTTTAAGTAAATTAAATAAACACACATTTTAAACCATAACCCGAACTAGAGAGAGTAGGGTGTATTTTGACCACGGAGATCAACTGAGCGTCTAAGTTTGATATCAGAAAATAACATCTTTTAAGTAGATACTACGCTCTTAATATAATAAATTAGATTAAAATCGTAGCATCGAGGGGCATTTCTGTGATGTTATTTTTGGTTAAAAGAGTTACTTATAATAGAAATCTAATAATCAGTTGACTAAATTCTTCAAATATATAATATCGTTGTCAATTTTACTGTTTATTTGTTTTAAATTTCATTCAAAACTCCTAAAGTTTTGAATATTCATTATTTATTCATTTACAATTAGAATATATGTTATACATATAATCTACTTACCTTTATTTCACTTTATTAAATCATCTTTCTTTATTTTTATTTTTATTCATAAACTGCCAACCCGCCATGTTTATTAATTTTGTTGGTAGGTGATTTTAACGCTATCTGCTCCAGAGAGTGGTTTATTTCGGAACTATTCGATTTGTTTATTTTATGTTCTTGGACACTTATAGCATCTGGCTGTCTCTTGAAACATTAATTGCCCCTAGCGGAAGAAATTATTATTCTCGTTTTGTTTTTTTGTTTGGTGCCAAGTTTGAATTAATTTTTAAAGATGAATTATGTTTCTTTGTAAAAATGTATCATTATCTTTTCAGTAATACCCCCAATCTCTAAATAATTAAGATTGTTTGCTTTATTCTTGCTTACAAATCCCGGCGAATGTTTTCTCCTAGGCCGGTGATTGTTTATTTTAAACAAAAATAACGTGTTTGTGTTTTGTCTTACTTATTGTTGGGTCTCTCTAAAATTGGCGTCGGAAGTGTAAGGAAGGATCCGATCTGCGGATCCTTCAATTATATCTTTTTTAAAGGTTCATGGTAATGTTATTCATCTAAAACTTCTAAAAGCTGTATAAACTCGTGAAGAAAGTTGAGTGGAAGCACTCAAAGAAGATCTTGGTGGAAATTTAAGGTCAGAGAGTTAAATATCGACGGAGCTTTGATTCAACATTTTTACCAGAGCAAGGACATTTTCGGGTGAGATCCAATCCATCTGTAAACATCCTGTTACGGATGTAAATAATTAAGCATAATCCTTAAAATTACTAAAGAAGGACAAATAATTTTCAGTTTCCAAACTAGAATTAATACTTTTTGTCCACCTCAGAACTATTTTTTTTTGTTTATTATTGTTACATGTTATAAAGAATAAATTTTGTTGTTAAAATCTTATTTGCTTAAAGAAATATGTATATTCAAATATACTCACAATTCAAGTGAGAATTTAACAATTTCAAGTATTGCTTAACAATACTTTTAATAATATTATAATATACGAGGCATGCTTCATAGGTAGGGTTCATTTAAGAATATCATTCACTTCAATAATTAAAATTACTCTTTAAATTTAATTGTTTTATTGTTATTTACATCAATGTACATTGTATTTTCTTCTGAACTTGCATCCCATGTATAGCGATGCTCAGTAGAGTGGATTGGTCAAATCAAGAATAATAACCTGCATCAGGAAGTCTTCGGTTGTAAGTGTCCAACTTAAGTCCAAACTTTAGGTAAAGTCCAGGGGTCTTGAGAAAAGGGGTTTTCGTATAACCGCTGAGCAGTTTATGGGGATAAATTTATTTAATAATTAAAAATCTACCTATCTCACCAAAATAAATGGGGTTGGTAGTTGGCGCCCAATAAAACACAAGATTATATATTATAGATTATAGATTATCAAAAAATTTAATTAATTCTTTCATTCAAAATATAGAAAGAAATAAATACACACATAACATATTTTATTTTTTTTCATAACAATCCATCCCTAATATTAAATAAGGTAGCTTATTTAAGGCCATAAAGAGAAAAAATATTTTTCTCAAAATTGGTCATAAATAATTTGATTAAATTTGTATTTAGGCACTGTTTAGCATTACAAACAAAATGTTGGATTTTATTTTTCAGGGAAAATGCCTCGATGGGTTCTTTACATAAACGATTATCTCCAATTTTATTCTCATCTCAGAAACTCTTTGAGATACGAAATAACTTATCATTGCAAATTTGTGGTACATACTATTAAACATGAGCCATAAATATTAGCCGCTTCGGTGGCCGCAGGGTCTAACGCGTTACTCTCGTGAGACACTAGACTCCTGAAGACGGAGAGATTGAGGTTCGAATCTTGGTCGGCTGTACTGAGATTCTTTTCTAAAATAGTTCTCCACTATTCCTCCAGGCAAATGTGGATACACTTACTTAAAATATTATATTCCTGATACTTAAAAACATAAGCGTCCAAATCAAACGGTTCGAAAGACGTGGCATTAAAAATAAAATATTTGAAATATATTTTTATAAAACCCATCGTGTTTGAACTATAGGTAGATATATTTTTATAAAACCCATCGTGTTTGAGCTATAGGTAAATATATTTTTATAAAACCCATCGTGTTTGAACTATAGGTAGATATATTTTTATAAAACCCATCGTGTATGAGCTATAGGTAAATATATTTTTATAAAACCCATCGTGTTTGAGCTATAGGTAAATATATTTTTATAAAACCCATCGTGTTTGAACTATAGGTAAATATATTTTTATAAAACCCATCGTGTTTGAACTATAGGTAAATATATTTTTATAAAGCCCATCGTGTTTGAACTATAGGTAAATATATTTTCAAATGGTTTTTCTGGAAAATGGGGAGTTGATTGCTGTGCTCTTTGCTGGAATGTGATGCTCTTTTTCCTAATTATGTTTATTCAACAGTGTATAAAATTTCGTTTCATGTATCTCACGAGTTTAAAGTGAATACATCCACATTTATGATGGATCAAATAGCAAAGCTATATATTTGCTAGTTACGGTTATAGCCACATCTAAATATTATATTCTTTAAATTAAAATATGACACCAGAACACGGGAATCAAACCCGAGACCTTTACTAGCGTAAAGCCCTACCGAGTGGAAGGTGGTTGCGTTATCTGATAGCTCGTGATATTAATTCTTTTTTCAGCACCGCATCTTACTACCCGTTCAGCTCATACGCATGAGTACTAATTACGCTCATGGTTAGGAACCAAGAAGGTTGAATTTAGATGCAGTGAACCCGCATTTGCGTAGAGGAAGAGTGGAAAACCATTTAGGAAAAACTACCCCCAGTTCACCCGAGCGAGATTCGAACTTCACTCTCCCTATCCTCGGCAGTCTAGCTCAACACGAAACTAGCGCGTTAGCTAACTACTTCACCGAGGCAGGCTTGATCTTAATTGATCAGGCAGATGTAGCTGACGATTTCCACACGTCCATCACAGACTGTGCCTTAAAATATGAATGAGGAATGACCCTGAGCACGGGATAACTCCTGGATATATCAGTGGGTAGAACAATGGCGTACTAAGCCAAATGTCCTAGGTTCGATTCCTGTGTCCATATGTAATTTTTAATTTAAAGAATATCCACATTTAGATAAAGGAGAGAGAAAGTCTGTGCGTTGCATCGTAACATTTATTTATCTTTGGTAACAGTAGTCCCATTTAATATATCTCTTTACCTAGCCTGGAATCCCATCACCTTGAATGACTCTCTCAGATTGGAAAATGTTCAATGCAAATTTGTCTCTGCTTGCTATGATACATTATTTTTAACAGATTTTATAACGATCATGATATGATTTGGAACATTTTTAGGGCTACAAACTCTTCTCTCAAAGACTCTAAAGGGGTGCCTTTTTCGTTTTTAACACATTTAAAACTAGATTTGGTGGCCGCGTGGTCCAACCCGCTACTCTAGTGTTAAATTAGACTGCCGATGATGGGGAGATCGAGGTTCTAATCTCGGTCGGATGTACAGAGGTTTTTCAAAAATGGTTTTCCACTCTCCCTCTACGCAAATGTGGGTACACTTCCTAAAAATATAACCTTCCTCATCACTAAAAATACTTGCCTGATTAGTACATAAGGGTATAATCCAAACGGGTAGTAAGACGCGGTGCTAAAAAAGACTAACACATTAACAGCTCAATTTCTTGTCAATCCGCCCTTCAATATGTAGTCAGCCTTGTGACTTCTCGTGCCTCAAGAAATCCTCAAATATTTTCTATCATTAACAATTAAAAACCTGTCCCGCCTGTCCGTTGTATTAGCAGCTTTTATTATAGATTTCCTGAATTGGATTTCTATCATAAAACAAAAACCAAACTTGAAGAGTTCATTATTATTATTATTAGCACCGTATCTTACTACCCGTTCGGGTTACACGCACTAACGCTAATGTGCAATGGTAGGGTGATTGTGAGATGAAATGGAAGACCTATAGTTTAACGTGGGATCCGAACCACGGTGGAGGCTTGGCATTCCACACATTCAAAAGTTGTGATTAATACACGTCTTGTCAGAGGTGTTGAAGAGTTATTCAAGGTACACCCTTATTATTGTTTAATTACTTATTGTTTGTTTATTCATTTTTTAGAAACACGTTTTGCTACCAGCTTTGTTTACACTCTTATGTACTAACTACACTAATAGTTTTAGGGATTAGAAAGGTCATATATAGAGGAAGTGTACCCAAATTTGTATGAAGGTAGCGTGGAAAAACATTTAAAAAATACCCTCAGTACATCTGACCATCATGCACCTTAGCTCAGTCGGTAGCGAGACTGCCTACTGAGCTAAGTGTCCTGGGTTCGATTCACAGCATTTAAGTTAATTTATAATTTCTGTATTGTTATAATCATATGGTTAAGAAAGTTATCTTTAACTATCTAATTAAAAAAGTCATGAAGACAGTTTATTGATTGAAAGTTATAGTATTTCCTGAAACAATTATTATAAATTCATACGTCCAGTCATGTGATCTGGAATTGTCACTTTTTATGGATATTATCAATAACTATAAATAACGTCAGTGAAATGGTTAAATGCTATCAATGTTGAGAGCAAAACATTTGTTTATATTCTCTAAAAGTTTCTTCTCCAAGACTCATGCTATAGCTCGAAGCGCGACTTGAAGTTATCCTTGCGTGACGGCGCAAGGCGAGAATTAATCACGCGCGTGATTAGATTGTCCAGCGAAGGACCCTGTCACAAGACAGAGACAAATCTATAAAACTTGCCCATGACAATTTAATTTCAACCTCAAAGGTTGCTTCATTTTTTTAATCACTCTTGAAAATAGTTTTTTCACCCCCTTGCATTTATTTAAACGTACCAAGACATGCAAACCTCCGCCTTCACACGATGGTTTCGCCACATCACTAGAGCGTCCGTATATTGAATCAAGGAGCCCCATCACTAGAGCGTCCGTATATTGAATCAAGGAGCCCCATCACTAGAGCGTCCGTATATTGAATCAAGGAGCCCCATCACTAGAGCGTCCGTATATTGAATCAAGGAGCCCCATCACTAGAGCGTCCGCATATTGAATCAAGGAGCCCCATCACTAGAGAGTCCGTATATTGAATCAAGGAGCCCCATCACTAGAGCGTCTGCATATTGAATCAAGGAGCCCCATCACTAGAGCGTCCGCATATTGAATCAAGGAGCCCCATCACTAGAGCGTCCGCATATTGAATCAAGGAGCCCCATCACTAGAGCGTCCGTATATTGAATCAAGGAGCCCCATCACTAGAGCGTCCGTATATTGAATCAAGGAGCCCCATCACTAGAGCGTCCGCATATTGAATCAAGGAGCCCCATCACTAGAGAGTCCGTATATTGAATCAAGGAGCCCCATCACTAGAGCGTCTGCATATTGAATCAAGGAGCCCCATCACTAGAGCGTCCGCATATTGAATCAAGGAGCCCCATCACTAGAGCGTCCGTATATTGAATCAAGGAGCCCCATCACTAGAGCGTCTGCATATTGTATCAAGGAGCCCCATCACTAGAGTGTCCGCATATTGAATCAAGGAGCCACATCACTAGAGCGTCCGTATATTGAATCAAGGAGCCCCATCACTAGAGCGTCCGTATATTGAATCAAGGAGCCCCATCACTAGAGCGTCTGCACATTGAATCAAGGAGCCCCATCACTAGAGCGTCCGCATATTGAATCAAGGAGTCCCCCCGGGCTCGTTTGATGACGTCACTGAAAAACGTATCGTTGGTGAAATAGAGGACTCCCTTCTACCCATTCGAGCTATACACTTATGTACTAATTACGCTAATGAGTTAAGAATGAGGAAGTTTAAATTTAGAGAGGTAGTGTACCCACATTTGCGTGGAGAGAGAGTAAGAAACAATTTAGGAAAAAAAGCCTCAGTACTCTCAACTGGGATCTAACCACGATCTCTTCGTCATCGGTAATTTAGTCTATTGTGAGAGTAGATTCTTTATCCCAGGTGGCCACCGAAGCGGATAGTTGGATGTTGTGTCTGTTCTATGATTAAGTTAGTTTGTAAGTCGTGTGCAGATATAATGATACAAATTCAATTAAGTGAAAAATGCCAACCAAGGCATGGGAATCAATCTCCGAACGTTTGTCTTTAAGTGATAACACTCTTATCACAACATAATAACGAGAGAAGGATGACCCTGGGTCATATACGAACCAGTATACCTCAGTGACAGAGTTTTGGCGCTTAGATCCAAAGGTTATGGATTCGATTCCTATGTCTAGGTTCTCATTTATCACATATTTGAATTTTATACGGCAATAAGAACTGATTCTCTGGACAAAGATTACGTATGTGTTTGTGATACATATGAATTAAAATAATCAGCCTGTTTTTAAATACCTGTTTCTGTGGCCGATTTATCTAAGACGTTACTATTGCAATAGACTGGACTGCCGGTGAATAGGAGGTTAGAGTTTGAATCCTGGTCGGGCGTACTAAGTTCTTTCCCATATGGTTTTCTACTCTACCTCCACAAAAATGCGGGCTCACTTCCTCTTAATTCAACCTTCATAATTTCTAACACATTAGCGTAATTAGTACGTATGCGCAGCCCGAATGGGTAGTAAGACGCGGCGCTAAAAAAAAGTAAACGTACAAAAATGCACGAGAAATAATATATCAAAAATTATAATGAGAATGTTTATTTGTATTGTAAGGTTAAGGGGGCCATCTACCGAAGCGCCTAGACGCGTTGCAGGCGTCCAGAAATCCAGCGTTATTTAATAAGTGGTTTGTTAATATAAAACACGCTTCACATCAAAATGGAGGTGAAAGATGTCCTTATAAAATCAACAGCTTAATAATTCAAGTTTAACTATTTTATATATATCATGGAAAGGTGAAACTCTCTTATTTTCAACAAAGATTCACGTGGGATGTTGCAGCTTTGTGGTCAAATTACGAGTAAATTGCTAGAAACATAAACCTACAGGTTGATTTAGATAGTAAAACACTTTTTTTGAAAGTTCTTTAATATCACTCCGTCTTACTACCTGTTCAGGTTATAACGCATATATGATAATTACTCTAATGGAGTAGGGATAAGGAAGGAAGAATTTTAGAGGTACTCTAGCCGCATTTTCGTGGAAAGAGGGGGGAACCATTTAGGTAAACCACCATCAGTATAACCGACTGGGATTATAACTTCAATCTACCCGTCATCAGCAGGCCAGTCCAACACTAAAGGGACTGACGCCTTAGACCATTCAGCCAAAGTTACTAGAATAATTTTTCGTATTCATATTTCAGGTCATATGATTTCCAATTATTGTCACTTTTGATAGATGTATCAATACCTATGAATAATAATGATAAATTTTACAGCATAGCACGTGTTTGTATTTTCTAAACATTCTTTCTAATCAGATCTATGCTTATAATATTCCTCAATCATATTAAACTATAATTTTATCAAGGTCATAGAAGAACATTCTAAGATAATTATTGAAGATTTGATTTGGTTTTTGGTTTTCTTTGGTTACGGATGTATGCAACCATCAATGACGTAGTATTTTAATTAGTTGAAGAATTACAGCTATACACGGGAGTTAAATTCAAGCAAAAACAATCAAGTCAGTGGTCCTTGGTTCGATCCGCTTGTCCTGGTGTAATTTTTAAATTGAAATATAATTGAGGATTTTCTTAGTGGTTTTGTCTTTTCCCTGTAAGAAATATCTATATGTGAGGAGTTTTTCCCTACAAGTAGGCGGTGCCCTTAAACACATATTCCTTCTAAAATAATTATATCCTCAATTTAAGTGGAATACAACCTATTAATGTCAATTATTGCGTGGTTTCCTGCTATGGCAACTATTCAATTAATGGCCGCCCCGCTCAACGCGATAGGTACATTTTCTCTACGTGATAATTTAGCTTTTGGCGCTTTCAACGTTTACCTAGCTTTCAACTTCAATAATAATAATGGTAACATTTAACTGTTCCATTTACATCCAATTCTACTAATGGGTTGATGTAATCATAAAAAAAATAGCCCTACTCATTTTGAAATAAAATAAACAAAACTTACTGTGAAAAAATCGTATAACACAATCGTACAAATTTCCTCATATAACAAAATGTTTACAAATCGCTTTTCGTTTTTTCTTTAAACTTCCCTGAAGTAAGTTTTCCTCAGAAAAACAAACATATCTAGTTAATCGCAAAAAAGAAGAAAAAAAGACCTCTTAATACACGAAACTTTAAACAAAATAATAGTTTTTTTTTTCAAATTTCAAAATTTCAAAAATCAGTTATTTGTAAACTACCTTCGAGTTTATTTCAATTTAGAAAATTTAAACATATTCTTATTTATCGCGAAATACAATTCCCAAATACTTGGCCTGTGTGGGAATGACATTTTGAATTCGTGAAATTTTCGAACGGAAATAACAATTTTCTTAGAAAACGGGGGAAAAAAGAATTAAAACTAGAATTCTACTTTATTATTATTATTATTTTATTATTATTATTATTATTATTATTATTATTACCACCGTCTTACTACCCGTTCGGGTTATATGCACTTACGCTAATATTTAATGGTAGGGTGATTGTGAGATGAAATGGAGGACCTACAGTTTAACGTGGGATCCGAACCACGGCGGAGGCCTGGCATTCCACAAATTCACAAGTTGTGATTAATACACATCTTTTCAGAGGTAAAGGAAGGGTTTGGCAATCAGAAAGATCTGTACCAGGACCGAGGATTGAACCCTGGACCCCCAGAGTAGAAGTCCGACATCTTACCCCTGGACCACCAGGTCACCTCAATTATTCCACTTTAAATCTATAATTATTTCTCAGATTTATAATTTTAATACAGACTCCCCCTTCTCCGTCATTACAAAATTGATAAAAATAGAAGATTTTGGCAATTTTATCATAAAGGGATCAGATTTTATGGTTTAAATTAAGTTACAAAAACCCTGAATAGGTTGCAGTTATAGGCTTGAACAATACATTTAAATTCTGTAATCTTGTAGAATTTTTCAGAGAAAAAATTATGCACATTCAACATTTTTATATACATTTGTTTATAAATTGTAGGTGTGACAAAACTAAATATTATTTTGTCTAACAAGTGTTGAGTACGGTAGTATAAAAAAACCTAAGCCTAATACAAATATTTTAACTGTATATATTTTTTTAATAAACCACTTTTGGTATCAATATAAATACATTCTAGACATAGATTTTAATATTGACTAAGAAAGTTCTTAAATACAAAATTCATGGCGTGAACTTTCACAATAAAACATCAATATATTCAAACTAATCTGAATTAATAAAAATAATCCAGTCTTGTCCATAAGAATACCAAAAAACATTTATTAACTTGACCAGTTTATAAATATATCACAAAAAGCTTTGTTAGACTAAAAGAATATTAATTTGTTTAAATGTTATTATCTATGATAGAAAAACAAATGGATGCATTACCAAAAATAACATTAACGTAGAGGACGTATCTTTATGTAAATAAATGTGATGAAGATTTATTTCATGCATAATTTGATATTTAAATACACTTATATCATCATTTTGCGCTAAACATATGTTTTACTGCCTTATATTAATTTTATTCCGGGATAAATATTACCATAAATTATATGCAGCCTAATGTGGTTATGTTATTTAATAGAGCTAAGCTGTGTTTACTTGGAAGCTGTAAAATAAAGTTTTTGGCATCCATATTTTTAATGGAAGATAAGCTTAATTTAACTTTTAATAAATTAATGAAATTCTTAATTGACATTAGATACAAACGTGACATTGATAGATGATCCTTTTATCAAAACTTTTTAATATCAATTTTTTTACTGAAAAATCCCGGGAAATGGTTTTTCCCGCCCGAGTTTCGTGAACATCCAATTTCCCGAAATTTTTTCCTGAAGTTTGGGATCCCACCAAAGCCTATAAAATCCCCATTTTGAATCAAATGTTCTAGACCATTTTCAGAAAATTTCAATTTGTCTAACATATGTATGTCACTTATAGTTTAGATGATAAATAATACTGCATTTAGAACAAAATTGTTTAGGCTATTTCCAAACAATTTCAATATTTTCCAAAAATCAGCCATCACTCATAAAATTATTTTTTAAGGAAAAAATATATAATTATGTATATTGTAAAAAACATACGAGATACCCATTTTTAAGCAAACCATAAGAGCCATTTTAAAAATATTTAACATTAAAAAATAAATGGTCACAAGTAAATTACTTTAACATCCCCCGCCCCCCACCAAACCCCCCAACAAAACAAGTATACAGTTTTATTTATAACTAGCAACCCCGCACGGCGCTGTCCACTGTGGTATAAGAATTATATAAGCCCCCCCATGGTGCCCGACTTCATTTTGAAACACTATCTCTGAAACGTAATTCTAAACCAGATTTTCGGTGTTATTTCGTGTTTATTCAAAATTACATGTTATCTGAGGTGTTTAGGTATTGTTTACATGTTGAGACAATGTATACAAAATTAAAATTTATTATTGAAATCTTATATATATTTGCTTTAACATTCTTTGTCAAGTTTGTCTGCATATTTCACAATTTTGTAGCCTAGAGCTAGCTCACACTCCCACAAAATACTAATCAAATTACAGCAAGGTCAAAATTTCTGCATAATTTCTTCTTAATTTTGTGTTTATTTAAAGATTTTTTTTATAAAAGCGGTATTATTTCGTTTTATAGGAGGATTTCGTGTAACAAGATGATTTCGTTTTAATTCGCTTTTCAAAAACATTGTCAATCATATCTAAAAACTACCAAGGTAAAAAAAACTACTTGATTCCATCTTTGAATGGCATTTTTAGCTTAACCGTGTCTATCCATTTTTACGGGGCTCTATGTATAGCTCGTGATATTAATTGGTCACTAATATGTAACTGACTATTTTATCACATCCATCACAAACTCTGCCTTAAAATATGAGTTAAGAATGACTTGGGAATCGAACCCGTGATCTTTGGCTTGACCTTGACTCCTGGATAGCTAAGTGGTTAGATTATTGTCGTACTAAACCAATTCCCGTGTCCAGGTGTCATTTTTAAATTTAATGGATCTGATATTCAGATGCGGCTATAATCGTAACTAACAAATATAATAGCTTTGCTATTTAATCAATCTGAAGAATGTATAATACAAGAGTAATTCACAGTAAATGCACCCACATCATCATGGAGGGAGGATGGGAAAACCACAGCAATAAATCAAGCTGAGGTTCTTACTTAAATCTCCTCTTCAATCCTGTCTGTTACGAGCCTGATGCCTTAGACCTCGCGACCCTCTGCGTGGATGGTAGGGACTAGTTGAGCCACTGAATGACCTTTCTGCGAGATGTGGTACACTGCCGTTCAAAAGGGTGAGTTTTAAATATACTTTTTTTATATGGTTTAAAAATTACACCTTGACACTGTAATCGAACCAAGGACCTTTGACTTAGCGCACTGACGCTTTACCACAGATATCCAGATATCCAGGATTCATCCCATGTTCAGTGGTAAGGCATTGGGACACTGATCCAAGGATCCCGGGTTTGATTCCCGCTGTGCAGATGTCATTTTCTAACTATATTAAATGTCACTAGTCACTTGAAATAAAACTTGTCTCTTAAACGACGTGTTTGAAAAATATATATATTTTTTATGAAGAGCGATTGAGTAAAGTTCGTGGAGTGTGCGGTTAGGGGTGTGATTCCTTTTTCTTTCTTTTTTAGAGTAACATTTCCAATTCTTTTTGCGTTCGGTGCGAGAAAATGTCGATTTATGTGGCAGAAGGAATCAGGAACGTGACCGGATGTACCAATACCAAGTGCGGGGGTTGGGGGGGACGAACTGTTACATTTGTCACACGTTGTATCGCGGTCAAGGGAGGAGGGAGGTTATAGTGTATCCCCTCAATCTCCTCCTCTTTCTTCTTTGAGTTACCGGCTAGAACATTCGACAAGAAATTGTGTAATTGCTTCGATTTAATGTTTCTTCCTTCGTCTTCCTCCATTTCTCATAGCCCTCCTTCTTATGGCCTCTTCTCTTGTACCGTTACTCAAGTGTACGTTACCTCGAACCTTTATTCAGCAAATCACAGGCCCGAGGATACCACGTGGTAGTTCCTTATTCGGATTAACAGAACCACGAGCATTAATACTATTGTTTATCTAAAATAAATGGTACGGGGCACCGACATGACTTTGTCACTTCTTTACCTAAAGTTTGGGATATTTTCTTCAATCTCGTAAGTACTGTGAAATTACATTTCTAGATAATATATTTTTACTCTTTTTGCCCTGCAGTAAACTACCCTTAAATTTAGGGTTAAATATCTAATTCCAAAAACCCTTCGGTGGAACTTAATGAAAACTCTATATACCAAGTTTTAGCCTAATTGGTAAAATGGTTTCGGCTCTAGCCCGAGGTACAAACAGACGATATTGCGAAAACTACTTTTTACTTTCTCTCGACACTTTCTTGAGACAGTATTGTGATATTCAAAAAAATTGAACTAAGAATTTTTGATGATTACTGTCGACGTTTCATGACCCCTTGAAAAAAAAAAAGTGGTTTTCACAATGTCGTCTGTCTGTCCTTCTGTCTGTACCTTGGGTAAGAGCCAAAACTATTTTACCAATTGGGCTAAAACTTGGCAAATGGGGTTTTCATAAGATCCCCACAAGGGTTTTTTTGGAATTAGACATCTAATCCTAGAATTAAGGGTAATTTACTGAAGGACAAAAAGAGGAAAAAATTGATTTCCTCAACATTCGCACTAACGATTTTGATTACAGTTTTTATCCAGACACTGTTTATTACTATAAACAATATGGAGAATCTCATTTTCTTATGAAAATTACTTTGAGGGTACTTTATATAAGGGAAATTTTCCAATTTTCATAATTTCTCCGCAACTATTTTAGATTTGAAATAACTTATCATTGTAAAGTTGTAGTACTAAATAGTTATAAAACCATTAGTTTCTGAGCTATAACTAAATATATATACTTTTTAATTCAGGTATTTGAAAATGAATTTGATTCTTATGCTCTTTGATGGAAAAAGATGTTTCTCTTTTCTCAATTTTTCTGTAAAAGTGTTTCTACTTCCTAATGCCATAGAGTAAGTAACATTGTATATTATTTCATTTATGATCTTTGGTGTAATGTTTCCACAACAACGTATAGACTACTATTTCGTTTCACAAAACCTGCGAGTTTTTAGTAAATGTCTATTTTAGGATAAAAGTGAGAGTAGACATTTATAAAAATCTCTGGTTAAATTTTTTTGACGATCACAATAATTTATCTCCGAGGTGTTGAGAGAAAGTAAAAAGAGAGTCACATTCTACTAGTACCAAAGAGTACAGACGGAATGATATACACTATTACAAATATATTGAGAAAAGAGGAATATCTCTGTCCACCAAAGAGCATAACAATAAAATTTCCTAAACCATAATTTAAATATATATACTTTTTTGTTATAGCTCAGAAACTATTGATTTTTTAAAGATAAAAAATTCAAAGAAAAGTTTTCTACTCTTAATATTACTACAACTTTACAGTAATAATTTATTTTCTATCTCGAATAGTTGCGGGTAAATGATCAGAATAGGAAAATAACGCTTACGTAAATTACCCACAGTCATTTTCATCCTCTCACAGAATACAAAAATACATTGCAGTTCACAGTTTGCCGGTGGTGGACATTTTGAGCACTTTTAAAAAAATTAGCACCCAGTTTTACTACCTGTTCAGGTTATACACATATGTAGGGATCTACTAATTACGCTAGTGAGTTAAGGATGAGGAAATTTCAATTTAGAGGAAGTGTACCCGCATCTTCGTGAAAGGAGAGTGAAAAATCATTTGGGAAAAAAGCACCCTAAGTATACCCGACTGGGATTTGAACTCCCATCTCCTTGTCAACGGCAGTTTAGTCTCTTGTGAGAGTGACGCCTTTTAGACCATGTGGCCACCTAAGTAGGTTTTTAGCACTTGCTATAATGCTAAGCAGCTCCACACTACTTGCTGTAGTACAAATATGACTATAGCAGGGAAACAAGGTCAAATGGGACATGTTTATGTTAACTGTTTCAATGTTTTGTGTCCCCTGTACATTGATGAGGTGGATTTAATATTTTACAGTAAACCCTTATATACTATGACTCACTTTGCTCGTTGCCGGGCTCCGCCCCCCAAACCCCCAATGAGTTTTCTTTGCCAGTGGATGTAAATTAATGTAATTCCAGGGCAGTTTTTTTGATAGGTCTTACCGTTTAGCCACAAGAGACCTCCCAAAGAAGGTCCGCACCAACTTTAAAGTTGCTCCGCCACTTTGAATTTTTTTCGGGGGTTAAAAATTAGAATTAAAATTTTTAACTTTTTGGAATTTTCCCGTCGGTTACAGGCTAGAAGCTATAAATTTGCCAAATTTCAAGTTTCTAGCTCATCTGTAAGTGGGTAAACATTGATGCCATTGAGTGAGTTAGACATGTGGGTTTATAGTAGTATAATATAATATGTAGTAGTTTAATAGTTATATAATATTTTACATCCATTATTGTTTCCAACCACTGGTCTGGGTTAGTTTTTTATTCAAGCCATATATTTCCACTACAGCTGGCTAGGACTATCGTAGCTTCATATGCTTTATAATATAACTTAAGGCTAGGACAGACACAACATCCAGTCCCCAGCCGTCAATTTATCAATTTGAAAGCGTAAACCCACATTTTCATCAATGAAAATTTTTCGGCCATGCCGGGAATCAAACCCGGGACCCTTAGCTCAGTAGGCAGACACGCAACCGACTGAGCTAAGGTGTTGGACAGTATTTTATATATATATATATATATATATATATATATATATATATATATATATATATATATATATATATATATAATGATACGTAGTCGTACAGTATATACATAAATAAAATACATAGTATGGATGAATATTACAACTTTACATTCCAACGGGGCTTCTTTCTTCCGCATTATTGTAAAATTGTTACTCTTAACAGGTCAAGTCCGACATTTAGCTCAGTTGGTGGTGTGTCTGTCTACTGAGCTAAGGTTTTTAGGTTCGATTCTTGGCATGTCCGATAAATTTATCATGGGTGAAATGTGGGTTTTTCTTATCACAGTGCTGAATTACCGGCCGAGGGCTGGATGCTGTGTCTATTTTACATTCAAGGTGGTTTAATAAGTCGTGTGCTGATAATGTAGTCAGTAGGTTGAGAAAGTGCACGTTTAATATGTATTTGATAATAACATATTAATTAAATGCTTCATATTAGTTGATATATATGCAAGAACAATCGGTATTTTAGTCTTGTTTCTTTTTATAGCTATAGCTTTTATAGATGATGTTCTCCCTTGAGGTAGAATATATGTAGGGTTAATCCATAAACCACGTAATGCTGTTGGGGAGGGGGAAGAGCTCTAATGGCTATATGGTGTTACATGGAAGGGAAGGTACAAAGCAGTGTTACGTAACACATATCTTATACTTAAATTCTAATGCTAAAAGAGTTATGACAAGAGATCCCCTCTCCGTGGTATACTCTGCTTTTTTGACATCCATTAGTTTCCAGGGTGTTGTCTGGGTCAATTTTTTATTCAAGCCATATATTTTACACTACCAGCTTGCTAGACCTGTCTTAGCTTCATCTGTCTCATAATTTAACTTAATAATAGGACAGGCACAACATCCAGTTTCCGGCCGTTAGTTTATCAACGTGAAAGGGTAAACCCATATTTCGGTGGCCGTATGGCCTAACGCGCTACTCTCGTGTTAAACTAGACTGCATATTACGGGGAGATCGGTGTTTGATCCCGGTTTGGTGCACTGAAGTTTTTCCTAAATTGTTTTCCACTCTCCCTCCCCGCGAATGCTGGTGTACTTCCTTCAAATTAAACCTTCCTAATCCCTAGCCCATTAGTGCACTAAAATGCTGCTACTTTTGGCTTGAGCTCAGCTGATACGCAACGAGTGTCTACTTGGTGTGAGAGGGGTTGGGGAGTAGGGGCGGGGAGGTAAGAAAAAGGGGTTAGGTGGTAATAGATGACCCCTTATAAGGGGTAGCTTTAATTACCATTATTATTATTATTACTATCCATTCCTTATCTATGGGTTTATATAGCAGTAAATAACACAACTTTAAAACGATTCTTAAAATTTATTATTATTATTATTATTATTATTATTATATTATTATTATTATTATTATTATTATTATTATTATTATTATTATTATTATTATTATTATCACCGCGTCCTACTACCCGTTCGGGTTGTACGCACTTACGCTAATGTGTAATGGTAGGGTGATTGTGAGATGAAATGGAGGACCTACAGTTTAACGTGGAATCCGAACCACGGTGGAGGCCTGGCATTCCTCACATTCACAAGTTGTGATTAATACACGTCTTGTCAGAAGTGAATGAAGGGTTTGGTAATCAGATAAATTTGTGCCGGGACCGAGGATTGAGCCCCGAACCCCCAACACAAAAGTCTGACACCTTACCCCTAGACCACCGGGTCACCTTTCTTCACATTTAATATTTGTATTTGTTTTTTTTTCTAGCACCACGTCTTAATACTTGGCCAGGTTATACGCATATGTAGGTTACTAATTAAGCTAATGAGCTAGGGTTGCGGAAGTTGAATTTAGAGGGAGTGAACCCACATTTGCGTGGAGTGAGAGTGAAAAGCTATTTAGGAAAACCACTCTCTGTACACGTGACCGGGGTTCTAACTCCGATCTCTCTGTCATCAACAGTCTAATCTAACTAAGCCTTAGACCATGCAGCCACCAAAGGAGGTAATTTATATTAGTAGCTATTTTAATTCAATTCACTGGATATATAGTAAGTAAGATACTCGTATAATGTAAAATAGTACACAATAAGGATATCTAAGATTATATTTTAGGCCCATTTATTACATTTTACTGCCATCTGAGTTGCGTCCGATGGCTGAATCAATACATTTTACTGCCACCTGAGTTGCGTCCGACGGATGGAACAATACATTTTACTGCCACCTGAGTTGCGTCTGACGGCTGAAACAATACATTTTACTGCCACCTGAGTTGCGTCTGACGGCTGAAACAATACATTTTACTGCCACCTGAGTTGCGTCTGACGCCTGAAACAATACATTTTACTGCCACCTGAGTTTCATACGACGGATGGAACAATACATTTTACTGCCACCTGAGTTGCGTCTGACGGCTGAATCAATACGTTTTACTGCCACCTGAGTTGCGTCCGACGGATGGAACAATACATTTTACTGCCACCTGAGTTGCGTCCGACGGCTGAAACAATACGTTTTACTGCCACCTGAGTTGCGTCCGACGGCTGAAACAATACATTTTACTGCCACCTGAGTTGCGTCTGACGGCTGAATCAATACGTTTTACTGCCACCTGAGTTGCGTCCGATGGATGGAACAATACATTTTACTGCCACCTGAGTTGCGTCCGACGGCTGAAACAATGCGTTTTACTGCCACCTGAGTTGCGTCTGACGGCTGAAACAATACATTTTACTGCCACCTGAGTTGCGTCTGACGGCTGAAACAATACATTTTACTGCCACCTGAGTTGCGTCTGACGCCTGAAACAATACATTTTACTGCCACCTGAGTTTCATACGACGGATGGAACAATACATTTTACTGCCACCTGAGTTGCGTCTGACGGCTGAATCAATACGTTTTACTGCCACCTGAGTTGCGTCCGACGGATGGAACAATACATTTTACTGCCACCTGAGTTGCGTCCGACGGCTGAAACAATACGTTTTACTGCCACCTGAGTTGCGTCCGACGGCTGAAACAATACATTTTACTGCCACCTGAGTTGCGTCTGACGGCTGAATCAATACGTTTTACTGCCACCTGAGTTGCGTCCGATGGATGGAACAATACATTTTACTGCCACCTGAGTTGCGTCCGACGGCTGAAACAATGCGTTTTACTGCCACCTGAGTTGCGTCTGACGGCTGAAACAATACATTTTACTGCCACCTGAGTTGCGTCTGACGGCTGAAACAATACATTTTACTGCCACCTGAGTTGCGTCTGACGGCTGAATCAATACGTTTTACTGCCACCTGAGTTGCGTCCGACGGATGGAACAATACATTTTACTGCCACCTGAGTTGCGTCTGACGGCTGAAACAATACATTTTACTGCCACCTGAGTTTCATACGACGGAGGCTCTCACTCAGTCTTGTAGAATAATATGACAGTAGCATACATCTCTAGAAATTCTGGTACATTGATTTATTTAATTTGTATTTACTAATAATTTTCCTTCATGTATATTAAAGTGAAATGTAACGACCCGTTACTTTGAGGCACGGTCAAAATCATGTTAGGGATCTGTAGTGTAAGTACATTATTTAATTTGTTCTCATACTTCCCTCCTTGAAGCATCAGAGCGTGCATTCTGGCATCGGCATTGAAATCGAATACATTAGTCACTAGATTTATTTTAATAGATCGGTATCTTAGATAAACATGCTGTAACACATGGGTTGGCAACCTTTTTAGGGGCCCCAATCGACTCTTTACATTTATCAAAGATCCCACGATCATCTTTCGTTTCTCCACTCTACTTTTAACTCTTTTATTTTCTATACGTCTTGTATTTATTCCTTAAATTCAATATTTCCTCTAATACTTAAGTCCATACCTTTATAGAAAATACATAAAATACATAAAATGTATAATCCGTTCACACTGAAAGGTAGTAGTCTTACCTTGATGGATTACACTATGACACTTATCTTTAAGCTGTACCATAGTGGAATAATGCAAGGAAAGCTTGCCTTTAGTTTTCTTACGCGATCAATTGAAAATTGCTGCGAGATCAACCGGACGATCGCAATCGACCCTTTGCCGACCCTTATTGTAACATGTTTCTGCCATGCTTAATAACTTTAAAACTACGCGATATAGCTTATTACTGAGGGAAAACGCATTCATAGAACCTGTCAGAATTTATATTAGAACTGAGAAAGTTCGTTGTTTTGAAGGTAGACGTCACACAAACTTAGAAGCCATCAAAGATGTAAAACAGTTTGGAAGATTTCTAATATCCGCGGGAAGAGCCCGCCGCCATTAGCTCTTCATCATTTCCTCGGTCCTCTTGTTTGAACCCACAACCTTCTTCGAGTAGTTCCACGGCCACTCGTCTTTGCCGTGGCTTATTAAAAAGATTAAAAACATTCAAGAGAGCGGCGATGAGATTGGAAGTTCCGTGCCACGACAGTGGGGGGCTCTGTCACGCAACTCATCAAATTGGAAGCTTCCACTTAAAAGAGACCGGCCGGCGTTTGTCAAGCGCTTATAATCGAGTTCTGAATAGAAAAGGAAATGCCTTCCTCCTTCCCCCGACACCAAACGGTTTGATGTATTTGGAATAGGTTTCCGCTAATTGAATTCTCGGGAATCCCTTTCAAATAGCAGGTAGGAAATTCTTGTTTATTTACATATTATATATTTAAGGAAAAGCTATTTTTACTTTCTCTCGACAACTCGGAGAGAAATCATTGTGATCGTCAAAACAATTATATGTCTGTCCGTCTGTCTGTACCTCGGACTAGAGCCAAAACTATTTTCCCGATTGGGCTAAAACTTGGTATCTAGGGATTTCATAAGGTCCCCGAGAGGTTTTTGGAACTAGATATCTAAACCTAAATTTAAGGGTAGTTTACTGAAGGGCAAAAAGAGAGAACAAAAAATCAATTTTCTCGAAATTCACTATAACGATTTTAATTATATTTTATATCTAGACACTGTTTATCATTATGAGCAAGATGGCAATCATCATTTTCTCATGAAAATGATTTGAGGGTAATTTACATTGGGGAGATTTTACAATTTTCACTATTTCTCAGCAACTATTCGACATAAAAAATATCTTATCATTGTAAAGTTGTAGAATTATTAAATATACAAATATTTTATTTGAAATATATTTTTATAAAACCAATAGTTTCTGAGTTCTAAGCGAATATAAATACTTTTTAATTCAGGTCTTGAAAATTAATTTGATTCTTGTGCTCTTTGGTGGACAAAGATATTTCTCTCTTCTCAATTTTTCAGTAACAGTGTTCCTAGTTCCTAGTGCCAAATAGTAAGTAACAGTGTATATTATTTCATTCATTCTCTTTGGTGTAGTCTTTCTACAACAATGTATAGACCTATTATTTAGTTTCAAAAATTTAACGAGTTTTTAATGAATGTCTATTTTAAGATAAAAGCGGGAGGAAGTCTTTGTGGTGAACCGTACAATTTATTTCACTTTTCGAAGTAGGAAGAAGAATATTTGGTAGTTAATAAATTTACTCAAATAATTTTAATGTATCCAAACATCAAGTAATGTTAACTGCAGCTGTCAGTTAAGAAGTAAAGCCGTTATGTCCCATGTCAATTGATACACGTAAAAGATGCTTAGAAGCCATGATATGAAACACTTTCCCAGCAATTTCTTAGGCATTTTCTCGCTCGCTCATAGAAATTCAGTACTGAAGACAACGGGAGATCAGAGCCTTTTCACGACTTTCATCGTACATGTGCTTACTCCCACATGTAGTGGGTGACACTAACTGGCCAAAGGGTTGAGTGTGCGCCCTTCTACGGATGGCTGAGTAGATATATCAAACAATAAAATAAAAAAATAAAAAAAGGAGTGAACATTTATTTTACTCTTACAACGAAAAGAGAAATATACTACACACTTCACACTGCTGTCACTGGACCTGATTTTGGAAGACAATGGATCGTTACTGAACAATTCCGAACATACGTTCATTCCGTTGAAACTCATCAGGAACAGAAACGCGCTCTAAGCCAATCACAAGATTTCCGCCTAATCGACGTGAACTGTTCCGCTAAAGTTCAGTTCATCTCAACTTCGTTCTGCCTGGAGATTTTCGGCACAGGAGAACCAATCAAATCTCAGAACCATCCATCAGTGCGCATGCGCACTTGACACCGCATGAGCAGTAGAGCTAACAGCGAGCAGACAGCTTTATTGGCCTTTGTGAGGAGATTTGAAATAACTCGTTAATGTAAAGCATGTATCGATGTAGTGGGTTGTGCTACGACACAGCGTTATAATTTGTAAACAACCATCGGGAGAATGATCTAAAATATTTGTTTATCTAATAGAAAATAAAATATGTTGATAGTCAGCTGTTTTAAGTTAGCTTTGCAATGCATCATGGGTCAACAGACAGCGAGTGAATTGCTGCGCCACTGAGGCAAATTCTGCTTTCTATTTTCGGCGAACGTGTGAATCAAACCTTACGACGTTTCGACTATCATCGCAGTGGCCATCTTCCGGAGAGAAGTAACTTTTTTTTTAATAAAGATACTTTATGTCGTTCTTGAAGATGGCTAAGGCCTTGATGACCGAAACGTTGGAGACTTTGTACCGATTGACGATAACCCCAAGACTGAGAGAAGAAAAAAAAACTTTCATCAAAACATTCTCTCGTTTTATGAGCCATCTGACCATCCCAATGAAACTTTCAAGGAGGGTCAATATTTGTTAGACCAATAGTAGGCCAAGGATAAAACTGTCAAATTTAGTGCTTGGATGTGTCTTCTGACGTCAATGACTTTGACCAATGACTGACTTCCCTCATAGCTACCTTATACCCCACCGGTGTTCGAGTGGTCAAACGAGTCATCCTCGCAACAGACTGCGTTACCAGGCGACAAGGGAGGCAGAGGTTCGAATCCAACCCTGGTGCACTGCGGGACAGTTTCCCACTTGTGATTTATATCCCGTCATACACCATGCAAATGCGGCTGCATTTATATAGACATCTTCTTCATCTCCTCCCCATATATCAAGTCGCTAAACAACCCTTGCGTTAAAACAGATAAATTAATAAAAATTATATTATATAACATCATGAGCCTATCAGTACACTTATCCGCACAGGTGTTCACATGGTCTATGGCAGCGTTTTTCAAGCTGTGCTCTTTCATAGCACCAGTAATTAGGATCACTGATTATTTTAAATCTGATTAAAGGACATTTACCAAAGGCGAAGCCAGAACATGTGATCTTTTCCATTTGTTTTATACTTACTTGCAGTGTAAAGATTAACCAGTACAAATGTGCCCTTTCTCAGGGGACTCCCGAATGAACTAATCGTACATCCTTTCCGTGGAGGCTCTTTCAAAGTCCCGACGAGATGATGGTGATAGTGTGAGGGTGTAGAACAAGTGGAAACACTTAAACCCACATATTAAGCCTAACTAACCAAACCCTGATGACCGTCGGGGTAGTTCCCATTTTCGGGAAAAATACCCAAGGTACCAAGCGGGAATCAAACACAGTACCTCTAGGCTAGTAGCCGTGTGCACTGACCACTACACCACGGGGACATGGCGTCCAAAAAGTTAACTGTTCAGTAAAGTATCAAGTACTGTACCTCGTTGTAGTTCTTCCTATAACAGGTGTCGTGAATACCCCCACGTGTCTGAAGACGTGTCTAGACACGCATATTCGTATCATATGATATCATATCAAATAAAGATGCGTGTCCAAACATGTCTTCAGGTCCATAGGGGGCATTTCCAAAAGCTGTTATAGGAAGAACTGCAATGAGGTACGTGATATTTTACTGAACAGTAACTTTTTAAACATCCTGTATCAGTATAATTTATTTACGAGGGCTCAAGAATTTAATTTTTCTGATTTAAGGGCTCCTTCCGTTTAAGAAATTTGAAAACCCCTGATCCAAGGTGTAACTCTCGTAATAGAGTGGGTTGACGGTAAAGGGAAGGTCAAGGCTTCGAATCTAGGCCGGTGTGAATTAGTGATGGTTTTCTTGATGTTATTAATTTATCACTGTGGCTTCCCTCTCTTTTCTCAATCCATGTAAGTGTGGGTTCATTTATAATGAGCTATTCTAACAATCACTTATTAATTAATAAGCCTTGGACGCTGAACGAACTAATAATAAACAAACATTAAACTTCTCTCGGTTTGGATTGCAAGGAAAATTTGGACTTGTTATTTCGTTATAAAACATCCAATTAAAAAGTTTTGTTTAACATTTCTCAGCACCTTAAGACAATACTCGTTATTTCCTCACTGTATGCCTACAGTTCAAGTCCTGGTTAGATAATACAAGTTAGATTATAGGCAAGTAATTATTATGATCAATAATATGAATAATAATACCCACGAAGGTGTGCACCCGCTCTAAATGTAAATATCATTAAGTCTGTTTTGTCGGTGACAGGGAGATTGTTATTCGGATCCCGGCTGAGTGTACTGAAAGTGGCTTAATATAAACGGTGTACTATTTTAACTCCACGCAAATGTTGGTACATTTCCTCTTAAATCTATCTTACTCAACGTTATCACTTTAGCTTAATTAATATAAATGCACATGACCTGAAAGTGTAGTAAGATGCGGTAGAAAAAATAGATGACAAAGCATGCGTTCATATAAATAACAACCAAAACAAAAATTTGTCAGCATTCATGGAGCAATAATTAATTGTAATTTAGTGACATGTATCTATTAGATCAGACCATAAACAGTTATTCATAGTTTTTATTAAGCTATCTATATTTCATCTAGTTATGAAAAACATACTAGACACAATTATTAGACTATCTGCTTTCAAATCATTAAGGTTTATCTTAAATTAGGGGAAGACCTAGACACACATGGGAATATATCATTAGAATGGACCTGAGATAGATAGAGTGTAATGAGGTGAACTGGATAGAACTAGTTCAAGATAAGGATAGTGCGTAGTGAGTTGGACTGGATAGAACTATCTCAAGATAGGGATAGGGTGTAATGAGGTGAAGTGGATAGAACTAGCTCGAGATAGGGATAGGGTGTAATAATGTGGACGGGATTAAACTAGCTAGAGATAGGGATAGGGGATAATGAGGTGGACGGGATATAACTAGCTCAAGATAGGGATAGGGGGTAATGAGGTGGAGTGGATAGAACTAGCTCAAGTTAGGGATAGGGTGTAATAATGTGGACGGGATAGAACTAGCTCGAGATAGGGATAGGTGTTAATAATGTGGACGGGATAGAACTAGCTCAATATAGGGATATGGGTAATGAGGTGAAATGGATAGAACTAGCTCGAGATAGGGATAGGGTGTAATAATGTGGACGGGATTAAACTAGCTCGAGATAAGGATAGGGGGTAATGAGGTGGACGGGATATAACTAGCTCAAGATAGGGATAGGGGGTAATGAGGTGGAGTGGATAGAACTAGCTCAAGTTAGGGATAGGGTGTAATAATGTGGACGGGATAGAACTAGCTCGAGATAGGGATAGAGTGTAATAATGTGGACGGGATAGAATTAGCTCAAGATAGGGATAGGGTGTAATGAGGTGGAATAGATAGAACTAGCTCTAGATAGGGATAGGGTGTAATGAGATGGAGTGGATATAACTAGGTCTAGATAGGGATAGGGTGTAATAATGTGGACGGGATAAAACTAGCTCAAGATAGGGATAGGGGGTAATGAGGTGGAGTGGATAGAATTAGCTCGTTAGGGATATGGTGTAATAATGTGGACGGAATAGAACTATCTCAAGATAGGGATAGGGTGTAATGAGGTGGAGTGGAGGGAACGAGCTCTAGATAGGGATAGGGTGTAATGAGGTGAACTGGATAGAACAAGCTCAAGTTAGGGATAGGGTGTAATAATGTGGACGGGATAGAACTAGCTCAAGAAGGGGATAGGGGGTAATGAGGTTGACTGGATAGAACTAGCTCAAGATATGTATAGGGTGTAGTGAGGTGGACTGGATAGAACTAGCTCTAGATAGGGATAGGGGGTAGTGAGGTGTAGTAGATAGAACTAGCTCTAGATAGGGATAGGGTGTGATGAGGTGGAGTGGATAGAACTAGCTCTAGATAGGGATAGGGTGTAGTGAGATGGAGTGGATAGAACTAGCTCTAGATAGGGTTAGGGTGTAATGAGGTGGACTGGATAGAACTAGCTCAAGTTAGGGATAGGGTGTAATAATGTGGATGGGATAGAACTAGCTCAAGATAGGGATAGGGTGTAATGAGGTGGAGTGGATAGAACTAGCTCAAGATAGGGATAGGGTGTAGTGAGGTGGACGGGATAGAACTAGCTCAAGAAGGGGATAGGGTGTAATGAGGTGGACTGTATAGAAATAGCTCTAGATAGGGATAGGGTGTAATGAGGTGGACGGGATAGAACAAGCTCAAGTTAGGGATAGGGTGTAATGAGGTAGACTGGATAGAACTAGCTCAAAATAGTGATAGGGGGTAATGAGGTGGAGTGGAGGGAACGAGCTCAAAATGGGGATATTTTAAAAGTACTTTTCAAAGAATTTCAAGCGATATTTGGTTCTAAGTATTACTTTTCAACCTATTTATCACTATACTATAAATTGCTAGTTTATACATCGGGCCTATCTTACAAACGCAGTGAAGCTAAAATGTTACCGTCGTGAAAATATATTTTTCTAGATTTTAAACGGAGGCTGAAGAGGATACATTTTATGTGACACTAAGTCTGAAAAAGTGTTTTTTTTTCAAATACAATCTCTATATTTCTGTTCAACCATCCGTCTACTCCCGTCGCTAACGCCTAAAGAGTTTAAAGAATTTTCTTGGTATTATAAAATATTTGTTTATTAGAAGCGTGTTCTATGAATATCAACTCAACCCCCCTTTAAAAAGGTACTACTACTAACTTGCTATCAGGTTTGAAATAATAATTTTTAACGGTTCCAGCAACGCAAATAATATTCTTGGCTGAGGGATTAGAAAGCTCGACCACAAGTTCAAGGGACTGGTTCGATTACTGATGGAGCTGACGAAGACGTTTACTATTTGTGTGAGAATTCGTTCAGGTATCAAGTTAGTTAATGTAAGAGCTCGGGTCGGATGTGTGATAGTTTATATTTATTTGAGGTATTTAAATTATACTTTATAAACAGACTGATTATATAAACACGTGGACTACAAACTAGCTTAATTATAGAACGGACACAGCACCCATATTCCCGGGATAGGTAGAATTACTCGTACTGTCCTTGGTTTATATAACTTAATATCGGGTGCTGATTACATATATACAGGCTATTCGGAAACTCATAGCCCAAACTGCACATATATCTTGTTTGAACCAAAAGTAATACAGAATCCCAATACACTTACATCCGGCAAACTATGATAATACCATTAAATTGTGATCAAAGTTTCAGCGTATAGTGCCGGGATAGCAAAGCTGTCAAGCATGCGTGTACAACAAGTTGCATAAGAGCTAGGCGCGCGGCACTGCACATGTAATAATGGTAAACACTTTGTGTGATGTAGGACCGTGACGACCCTCAGAACGTATTCCCATTTATAGATGGATTGGTGTGTTGTTTACTGTTAATAATGTGGTATGTTCTGCTGCCGTGCTCCAAGATGTCGAGGTGTGTAGTTCCACACGCCAACTCCTATGCAACATGTTGTACACACGCATGCTTGCACAGCTTTACTCACCCGGCGCTGTACTCCGAAAATTTGAACATAATTTAATGGTATTAGCATAGGTTTCCGTATGTAAGTGTATAGGGATTTTGTATTACTTTTGTTTCAAACAAGCTATATGGGCAGTTTGGGCGTTTAGTTTCCGAACATTCTGTATATAGGTAAAATGACTCAAACACGAATGTTGGTGACACTAAACATTAGATTACAGGCTGATCATACTAATATATAAAATGTATTATAGCAGGAAAAGGTTGTACCTGCCGTAAACAATGGCCACTTTAATATATCAATATGTCAAGTCAAGTCAAGTGTTATGCAAATGCCCCTTACGAGACGTGCCCAATCCAGTTTTATTTGCACCGAAGAATCACATCCAAAATGGTTTTCTCATGAATACTTATGACTTATTAGTACATGAAAATAAATCTAGTTTTTTTTTTTTTAGCTGACAGATAAAGGTTCATCGACAAATTTTACTATTACAAGACTTTCTCTCTTTGAGAATGTAGAATTAGTGGCTTGACAGAATTCACCAAAATTAAAAAAATATTAATTAAATTACTGTAATAGCCCGCTCTTCTTCTAAGGATTAACTTTTCCTCTCAGCTCAACCAAACGGTAACTTTTGGGTAAGTTGTGTGTCAGAGCGGGGCTTATCTGAAATGAAAATCAACCATTAATTTTGAGTAACGTGATAACTGATAACGTGTAATGAGGAAAGAGCCGGCGGTAGCGACTGTGGCGCTCCTAGCGACTGTTTCTCTAGACTCGTCGTGACAGTCGCGTGTTGATGGGGGATATAAGCCATGATGTCATTAAGTGATATATCACTAATGGTGATAGTTGCAGCGATAGTGCTGTGTGGTGGGCGGGTTCGACATAAGTTTGTCTCTTTCTCTCCTCCCGACAAACAAAGACTAGTTCCTGAGATAGTGAGTGATAGTTTGAGTGATAGTGCTGTGTGGGAGGTGGGCTCGACGGAAGTTTGTCTCTTTCCCTCCTCCCGACAAACAAAGACTAGTTCCTAAGATAGTGAGTGATAGTTTGAGTGATAGTGCTGTGTGGGAGGTGGGCTCGACGGAAGTTTGTCATCTACCTCCTCCCGACAAACAAAGACTAGTTCCTTTGATATGAACGATAGTTGTAGCGAGTCGGGGGGGGGGGGGGGGAATGACGAGAATATATACTTTTGTGCTATCGAGTCTTAGTAGCCATTCGGACTATCCACTTATGCTAATATAATTTGGGTGAAGATGGTTGAATTTATAGGAAGTGTGGCCTCATTTGCGTGGAGAGAGAGTGGAAACAACTTTCAGTACACCCATCCGGGATACTAACCTTGATCTAGCTCTAAAAATTACTACACAGAACTTTAAATATATGTTGATATTCATTTTAATGTGCTAATTATAAGTTAGTTTAAACCACGTCTTTATAATGTCAATGTGTCTACTATAATAATATTGCGTGTCTAAGTTACATCATTCGTAGCCCAGTGGTAGAAATATTAGCCCGTACTAATGTACCGTTGCCCAGGGGACGCCCGAATGTACTAATCGTACATCCTTTCCTTGGAGACTCGTTCAATGTCCTGATGAGATGAGGGAATGGTGATAGTGAGTATGAGAGTGTGGAACAAGTGGGAACACTTAGACCTAATTTAAGCCTAACTATACAAACTATTGATAATTTTGCTTTCAGGAAAAATAGCCAAGGTACCAGTCGGGAATTGACCCAGGGACCTCAATACTCGTAGTCGGGTGCACTGACCACTACACCACTGGGCCGTATAGTGTGTCTAGTGATTTGTGCAGTCGGATCTAGATGTACGGGGGAAATTACTTGGTCCTAAGTTGAATCTAAACATATAACGCTCGGCGAAGTTACTTGAAGAAACACCCGTTCCGTGAATGTTAGAACACATGCCGTGTCCTGTGGGGGTCCACTAAGGCATGGGTTCCTAAACTTTTTAAACCAAGGAAGCACTTGTACAAGAAAAAATACATGCTTGAGTCCTCATAAAAAAAGGCACACTAATATTATGAACGCTCAACAGTGAAAGTTAAATTTTACAACAATAAAACAAACCGTAAAACTTCAAATGTACTGGCTGCACCTTTGTTAAAGTTCCTTTATTCAACTTTGAAAAAAAAACCTAATTACTGATGATATTTTATAATATGGAAAACAAATATAAATGTATTCTAAAATTCCCCTCACAGAACCTGTGGTAACAAAATCGAAGCTCACTTTTAAAAACGCTGCACTAAGTGACCATCCAAGAAGCACGTGACGCTTTTTTATTAACTTTTTTTGCTGGATTACTCCTCCCATGAAACACTATATAAACATTTAGTAGACATTCTTACTGACCTGTGCTACGTAGTCTTTCACATCAAGAGTTAATGTCCCGTGGTGTAGTGGTCAGCGCGCCTGGCTACGATCCTAGGCATTCCGGGTACGATTCCCGGCTGGTACCTTAGGTATTTTTCCCGAAAGGGGTGTCACTCCAATGGCCACCAGAGTTTGGTTGCTTAGACTTAAGTTTGATTACAACTGTTTCCACCGGTTTCACACCCTCATACTATCACCATCATACTCACTATCACTCACTATCACTCTCATACTCACTAACACCATCACTTCATCTCATCAGGACACGGAAAGATCCTCCAAGGAAAGGATGTACGATTAGTACATCCGGGCGTCCCCTGGGCAACAGCACATGAGTACTGGCTAATCTTTCCACAAACTGGGCTACGACAGATGTAGTCCAGACGCGCAATATTAATATCATCATTATTACATCAAGCGTGAAGGTCATTATTTCATAGAGAAACTTTTGTGACATTAAAAGAGGGACTCAGATATAATACAGCTCTGAACTAGCAGTTATCTTTATGTATGTTCACATTAACGGTGAAAAAATTATTGGTACAATTTTTTTAACATTAGGATTTATAGTATATTTTCTGTGTTATGTAACACTGATGTACTCCCCCTACCCCATGTAACACCATGTAAACGTTAGAGCTCCCCTTTACCCCCTCTGAACAGCGTTACGTAGTTTATGATTGACTCCCGATCCTAAATTGTGGAAGACATACTATTTGAATCTTTTTTTGATTATACATTGGAGATGCTATTTTCTTCAATAACGTTGTATATATATGTATATACTCTCTGAGTGTAACTCAACGTTTACAAAAAGTGCAATTAAGTAGACTACTTGATGTCTTTTAACCACTATTTATCTGTACGAGAGAATGCTCTCAGCTCTTGTCTATATTCAAACTAAATATACAAACAAACTTTATGTAGTTATCTTCCGTCGATCCTGACATTCGAGAGCTAACAGCACTCACGTCTGTAGAGTGTTAATATCTGAAATATATATTTTCATCAATATGAAATGGATCACGTAGATTATTGGAAAGGTGGGGATAAATTGTTAATTTCCCCTCATGTGGTGCGGGCGAGAAAAGAGGGGAGGGGGTGGCTCCGGACTATCCGGCAAAGGTTGAGTGGTAACTACTTGCCCAAGGTTTCACTCGTCCGATTTATTAAGTTTTTGTTGCATTTAAGGAGCACTTTTTGAAACAGACTGAAAACATCAGAACACGACTTACTAACTAACTTAAATATAGAAACCCGCTAGACTTCCAACGACGAGAAGATCAAGGTTCTGATCTCAGTCAGGTGTACTTAGGGGTTTTCCACGCTCCCTCAACGCAAGTGCGGGTACACTTCCTTCTACTTATGGCCTTCATAATCCGCAAAACCATTAGCGTAATTAGTACATAAGCGTGTAACACGAACGGGTAGTAGTAAGATGCGGTACTAAAATAAATAGAACAAACACAACACCCAACACCCCAGGCCATTAATTTATCACTGTGAAAGGAGGATATCCCAATTTCAAGATAGTTGTTTTGGCCATGCATTCCGGGAATCGAACCCTTAGCTCAGTTAGGTAGACACGCTACCGACTGATCTAAGGGTTCAGAGTCTCTCACGATTGACTGGAACTACCGATGACGGGAGGGGATTGGGTTTGAATCCCGGTCGGGTGTACTGAGCGTGTTTTTTAAATCCTAAATCGTTTTCACTCTTCCTCCATATAAACGCAAGTACACTTCCTCTAAATAAAACCTTTCTCATCCCTAGCTATTAAATTACACGTATAACTCGAATGACGACAACAACAACAATAACAATAACAACAAAACTTGAGAAGAGCTATGTCTTGTTGAAAGGTCTCCAAATACCAAGGGAGGAACAGTCTTTGAATGGGATGTCTCCAAGAAACTCTCCCCCCATACCCGGTTTTTACTACAGACACACGAATTTGTATCTATTGTTACATGGAAGTGGTTTAGTTTAAGACTCGAGGGAAAGATGGGAAGGATTTCCTTTCAGTCGCTTCTCCCATAGGCTTTCCTAAAAAAATATATACTTCTTCAGAAGAGATTGGAAGAATACACAAATCTTTTATTGACCCCGCTCAGGGCTAAACCCCATGGGAATGTATCCAGGAGACGTGTTATTTGTATATATATATATAAGATGGAATCCTCGAATCCTCAAACCCTTCAAATCCCATGGTATTCGAGAGTTTCGTAAAAATCTCTAGGAAATATCTCAAATATGACTACGAAGACCATGACTTTAGATTTTAAATAACAATTTTAAGAAATCGGTAAAAGGAATTACATAAACTTGTACAATATAATTATTGGAGGATAACAAAATCACAAAAAAGAGGACCAAACTGTACCAGTCTAATTTGTTTACTAAAATATAGTGTTCTATTTTTTGATGTTTATGACGTAATAGATATGACAAACAAAATATAATTTGTCAGTGGTATCAAGGTCTTAAACAACTTTTTTAAATTTAATTTTAAATATTTAATCTTTAGTTAAAATTGTGAATTTTTTTTAAAGATTCGGGGATTCAAATTTGGATTAGAGATTTGAAAGAAAATTTAAAAATCGGGTTTGAGAAATATAGAATTTGATTCATTTCTTATATAAATATATATATTTATAATATTCATATACATACATATATGAGATGACTCGAATTTTATATTTCTCATAACTAATTTCCAAGCTTTCTTTCAAAACTCAAATCCAAGTTCGAATCCCCAAATCTTAAAATTTTACAATTTTAATTAAAGTTAAAATATTTAAAAAGAAACTAAAAAAAAGAATTGGTTAAGGCTTGGTACCACTGACCAAATGATAATGATGATATATATAGAATTCGATTAATCTATTCTATATATGTCTAATTTGAACATGAAATATATTTGTATAGTCTCTTTTTACATGATATAAATACGTACGCTAGTCTTTATTGAAAAGTGAGTTCAACTCAAAATTTCGGATATTTACTCCGTGTACCCTTAAATATAGTAGTCTTACCTTGAAGGATTGCACTATCTTATAAGTTGTACCATAGTGGAATAACGTAAGGTAAGTTTGCTACCTTACAGGTTAAATGAAGGGTACTTTCGCAGAGGGTAATACACTTTATAAATGTTCACTGATTAATTCATATGGGTTGTTTCTACAATATCCTACAACAAAGACACGTTCATTGAAACACATTGAAACTTAAAATTTGGCCAATACCAACAACAAACAATTAATGTTAGTGTGAAAACAAGACCACCGCTAAAATATTACCCACAATGCCTCGTCTTTCCCAGCTTGTTGATGACGGGCTTCGAATCTTGACGAGATATACTGAGGTGTGATTTTACTACTTTTTCTCCAAGCAAATGTGGGTACAACGCTTCCTAGCTCAGCCTTCCTCATCCCTACCTCATTAATGTGAATATGCGAATAGCTGGATGGGTAGTAAGACTCTAAACTCAACTTTTTTGACTAGATTATCTCGGTAGCAAGTATGAATACACTTTTTTTTCCAAACAAGAGCCCGAACATAAGAATCAATCCCAGGACACGTGTCCAGATTCTTACTACCCGTCTGGGTTGTTCGCATATGTACAAATTACGCTAGTATGTTAGGGATGAGATAGCTTAAGTCTTAAAGTGGAAGTGTACCTGAATTTGCATGGAGGAAGAGTGGAAAACTATTTAGGAATAACTAATCTCAGTACATCTGACTTGGATTTGAATCCCAATCTCCCCATAATCGACAGTTCAGTCTATTGCAAGAGTGGCGTATTAGTCCATGTGGCCACCGAAGCTGGTTTCAGTTTTCTAATTTTTAAAATAAAATTTAAGGCTACTATTGAGTAGTATATAGCACCCGTCTCTAATTTTATAATAAAACTATAAAAAGTAACTTATAAAAAAGTCAAATCAATCCGCATCACCTAACAAAAATACATTCGAAGAAACAAAATGATTTTATCATAAATATAAAGAATTGATATCACATAAAATTTGATACTTTTGCGATTCGTAGGGTAGAAATATTATTTTCCTTTCGAAACAAAAAAAAAACAGATTTTGGCATCTTTCCATGGCCTAGATTTAAATTTGTAAATTTATTTTTCTATTATTACTTTAATTTCTATTTATTTGACTCTAGCAGTCACCAGACATAAAGACATAATCTGAAAGATGAGTGGTATAGGGATACTAATAATATAGTGTATGGTCAAAACCAGTAAACTTGATATACACAAACTAGAAAAGGAAGTAAATACATAACGAAAGGAAATGATGAAAAAAGGGTTGGGTGGGGTTGCTAGGGGGTGGCGGGACTACAGTAAGAGGAGAAGAAGAAGAAGAAAGAAAGAAGCAGTGTAGGAACTTCAATACTGGGATGATGGAAAAAGTGGGTGAGAGGAGGGCAGAGTGTCGTAAAACTTTACGATGGTTTTTTATACGCATCTGCAAATCAAAAGGTGAGGAAAGTAGGAGACTGCAGTGCACCAAGTTATATACTCGTACTTGAGACAAGATATATATATTTTTAACGTCAACTTACTATTTAGTATATACTGTTTAATGTGCTTTCTTTGTAAGTAGGAACGAGTGAAGTTCAGGCGTTGGTCCATCCCCCTCACCCTTTTCCTCCTTAACCAACATTTTTTTTTCTCTCAGAATATTTGCAAACAAAAACACGCTTGGAAAATCGCTGACAAAATGATGACAATAAAATTTTTTTTAAGCCCTCTTTGGTGGACGCATGACATATTTGAGCCGCGTGTACGCACGAGAGCGAACGAAGGGTAGCAAATGCATTCGGTCGAATTAGTTCGGAGTTTGGTTCAAAATTCGCCTTGCCGTCCACATTAAGCGAACAGATTTATTTTTTCACGGATGTTCGCTCACTTTCGCTAGTTGTCTAGTTGAAGCTTTGGATTTGCTCTACTTTTCATAATGTATGATGATGATTTAATTATAATCGCTAGTGCATCATATATAGTAATCATTGTAGACAGCTGTTCAGCCTTGGAGAAGAAAAAGAAAACGGCGTTGGTGGATGACTTCACCTTTTAAAAGTAGAGAATGGTATAGTTTTTAATCTACTCCTATACTGACTGTGTGTCGGGTTCCAGAGACACTCAAGTTGGTGGTATAAATCAATGAGTTGTAATACAAGAGTATTACCCCATTACATAGCCACACATAATAAAGATCTTCTATTCGGTTTGTTGTTGATGTTCCCTACTACGTACACATTATCAACAGCCTGTACCGACCAGGGAGCGAACCTTGGCCAAAGCGAATGAATGCGCTCGGCGGTGTTTGTCTCTACTTAACGTACATACACATTAAACAAACGAGTTCGAATTCGTTCGATACCCTTAGTTCACCCTCGTTCACCTAGTGTGTTCACCTAGGCTTTGCAGTGGACTAGACTGCCGATGACGGGGAGATTGAGTTTCGAATCTAGGCCGGGTGTACTGAGGGTGGTTTTTACAAAATTATTTTCCACTCACCCTACACGCAAATGCATGTACACTTCCTATAAACGTAAACCTTTCCTAATTCCTAAAACCATTAGCGTTATTAATACATGAGTGTATAGCCTGAACAAGAAGTAATACGTGATTAAAAAAATATTTATTTTTCTCCACCGTGTCTCACATTACCATCCCCAGGCTATCCGTATCTAACCATGTCACGGGAGTAGGGAGGTTGAAGGTTGAATGCAGAATAAATGTACCTACATTTGCGAGGAGGAAGTATAGTATACCAGTTAGGAGTATTAACACAATCGGCTGGGATTCAAATACCAACCTCCTCTTCACTTGTAAATGTATGAACTTATGTTCATTAGAATAAAGTAAAAAAATCCCACCTGGAAACGTGAATCGAACCTGGGACCTTTGACTTAGCGTGCCAATGCTCTACCATTGAGATATCCAGGGATCGTCCCATGCTAGGGTCATTAATTATTCTCTCATGTCCGTAATTACAATCACTCACCCCCAAGCTTCACCTTTCATTTATAGCTAATTGTACAGCGATGCTTTCTTCAATATTTTAAAACGTGTGTTTGATACTGAATTGTAGGGAACGAGTTTACTAGTACAGTCCCATCAAACCTTTTCTCTTGGCAATCACCTATGAGTCGCCTCTGATGTCAATATTTGTTTCAATGTCTACTAAATCTATACTAATTTCTTGTATAAATGAGAATAGACGGTAAAGTTATATGATTTGTTTCATAGAGATATAGTAGGTACTGTGCTATTTAGATTTTGTTGAGAGTTATAAAGGTTAATAAAATAACTAGCATATATTCAAACGTAAGGTCATGTGATCTGCAGCTGTCACTTTTGATAGATACTATTAATACCTATAAATTAACAATAATAATATAGTAAAATGTTATCAGTGTTGACTGTAAAAATAATATGTTTGTGTACCCGCTTCAGTGGCCAAATGGTCTAAGGCGTCAATTTCATCACTGGCATGCTAATGACGGGAAGATGGAGGCTCGAATCTAGTTCGGGTCTACTAAAGGTGGATTTTCCTAGATAGTTTCCCACCCTCCTTCCATGCAAATGAGGGTAGATTAACTATAAAATGCTTCCTTCCTCATCCCTATCCTATTAGAGTAATTATATATGAGTATACCTTGGACAGGTAGTAATACGTGATGATAAAAAAATAAACGGGACGGTTTACCACACAGACTTTCTCTCGCTTTTATCTTAAAATAAATATTTACTAAAAACTCGTTACATTGGGGAAACGAAATAATAGGTCTGTACATTGTCGTATGAACACTACATCAAAGATCATAAATTAAATAATATACACTGTTACTTAATTACTACATGGTAAGGACTAGGAACACTGTTACAGAAAAATTGAGAAAAGAGAAACATATTTGTCCACCAAAGAACATTAGAATCAAATTTATTTTCAAAAACCTGAATTAAAAAGTATATATATATTTTATTATAGCTCCGAAATTATTATTTACAAAAATATGTTTCAAATAAAATATTTTTATTTTTAATTGTAATACTACAACTTTACAACGATAAGTTGTTTCGTATCTCAAATACTTGTGGAGAGATGATCATAAGTGGAAAATTACCTTGAAGTAAGTTACCCTCAAAGTCATTTTCATGAGAAACTGAGAGTTTACATCTTGTTTATAACGATAAACTTACTTAAAATTAATGTAGGGATAAATATATAATTCCAAAAAATCCCTCGGGGGAACCCTATGAAAACCCAAGAAACCAAGTTTTAGCCCAATAGTTAAAATTGTTTCGGCTCTAGCCCGACATTGTGAAAACCACTTTTCTGGTTTCGGGGTTCATGAAACGTCTACATTTATAAAAAACTTGAGTTTTTTACGATCACAATAATTTCTCTCCGAGGTGTCAAGAGAAAGTAAAAATAATATGTTTACTATTTTCTAAAATTTCCTTTTCGTGAGAATCCCACTGTAAGTCTAGTTCTGAAATAGCGACTCTATTCACACCATCCATATTTCTGGAACCAGAATTTTGTGGCCTTTTTCTTGAACTTTGTTCAGCCCTGTGACTGGTAGAGTTCATGGGTCCCGCTGTGCCCGTTACCATTCTGCCTCTTGTAAATTCCATTTTACACTCCATCTCCCTGTTCGCTAGACGATACTTTTTTTTAAACAAAAAACTGTTCATTTTTCATCTTAAACCAAATTAAGGGTATATTTCTTATACAGTGTGAGGCTTTGTCATTTTTATTTAATGCATCCCTTGCTCCACCCAAACACTGTAATATCCCTACAAATATAGTATCAAGTGTTGAAAAATACATCGCATAGCCTTATATACAAAGCCGATAAACCTTTTAAAAATATAAAGGTGAATATTATGTGCAAATGGTTCAATTATTATTTTAAATAATAATAAAAAAAATCGTCTACTGCTTTTGCATAATAAAATATATTCATTTATGTATATTTAACTATACCATGACATTAGGAACTCGAAAGTTCACTTTCGAACTTACACAAGTACTCTACCTATCCCCTTAAGCTAGTTTTGTCCAGTCCACCTCATTACACCCTATCTCTTTCAGATCCATTCTAATGTTATCCTCCCTTCTGCTTCTACCAGTCAATAACCTGAACACGGTTCTAGATTCTCCCATTCGCGCTCAATTATATACACACTATATATTTTATATTGTTTTGTTTTGGGGGAGAGATTTTCAGAAGCTCTTTTGGATTTATATTTTATTGCCTCCTCTTTATTTGAATCATTTTTATTATTCGCGTTTTGGATTTAGACCTTAGTTGTTGTTTAAGGAAAAAAAATGCAAGTAAGTACTTTTGGATTTATTTTTATTTTATACTTTTTGTTTGAATCATTTTTATTATTTTCACTTTGGATTTAGACTGTAGCTATAAGTTGTTTTAGGAGAAAGATACGAATAATTAATTTTGGATTTTTTTGTACTCGTATTCTTTCCTCTTGGTTTGAATAATTTTATTGTTTTATCTTTGGATCAAAGCCGTAGCCAGCCAATAATTTAAGGGGGGGAGGGTTTGGCGGGAGGATCCCCCAATTGCCGGAGGCTAGAAAAAATTCTTAGTGATAAACAGTTCTAGAAGCTACCTGAAGTGTTTTTTATGTAATAATATAGTAGTGATGAGTACAGTAACAAAGATGTATACAAAGAAGGTCGGGTAGCATCAAACATAGGAGAGGTATACAAGCTTAACAAATCATTTTATTTAGATTAAAAAAAGACGAGAGTATTACAAATGGTTTGACGTGGTCATATATACAAAAATTCCATTGTTTATCGATAGAAATCATATCAGTTACTTTAGACATTGTTGTCCCAATCGGGAGTGTTAGGTGTGAAGCCTCTCAATTTGACTCCCGGCCAAGACAATTATTATTGTGTATTTATTAAAAGAAAAGGTGTAACTCGCTAACGTAGAACAACCGCAAATTATAAAACGAAGGTGCGTCTGCCTGAAAACAACGGCTATTTAAATTGGAAGGAACTATAGATTTAAGGTTATGCAACAACACAAAACACCACTCCAGCCATACAGCTACTAGACTTTAACCTAATAAGGATATAAAAGACCAATAGTTTACAATACCTAATTCTATAAAGTCCTAGTTTAAAGATTTACAACGTTGGTAGTTAAACGGGCTAGCTAGCATGAGCTAACTCCATATTAAGTTAATAAATACAAAGGTTAAGTTCCTAGAACAGGAACTATAAGTTTACAAATAGATAATGGCGAGCTACCAGGAATCTATGCTGTAAAGATATTATGGTCGGTCTATTCCTCATTAGTATTGCCAGGTCATTCAATAGTATATTTGAATTTAAACATAAGTCTGGAGACAGACGGTAACAATTGCAAACAGTTAAACATTAATTAATTGGACAAAATAAACAATACGACGCGGGCCACTACTCTGGACCAGTAGCATATCCACGAGTTGATCACCGTACCAAAGTACACCAATAGATAGAGTAGAGACTGGAATCAGTCAAAGACCCAACCAGGTCATGGAACAAAGCTATAGATTACCTGATCTCCACCTTTTTCCGATATAAAAGGTAAGACCATATGGAACATGGTCACACAGTATAGGGCGTCGGCTAGTTGCCCAAATATTCAAGACCATGTCTTATGGACATAGGAAAACAGGTCAGAAACCCTAATATTAAAGGCTATGTCATAAGGACATAGTGAAACAAACAACGAGGACCCTATCAAAAATACTAGATCTAAGATCACATAGTCTCAGATATTACGTCATCTGCGGTGAGGAAGCGAGACCGACGCGTCAAACATCATGATCACCGCTTGTACGTCTACTAGTCCTCGATGTCTTCTAGGATGTTCCTACGACGAGTCGTTAGGATATAATTAAAAATATTATCGGAATCTCATTAGCATGGTCTGACGCACCCTGAAGGGGTGCACGGGGGCAAGTTCCAACACGTACCGACCAATTGGTCACACCGTGTGGTTTCGGAATCTAACAGACGGGTTGTCGCGTTTCGCCAAGTTTCTGTTCTGAGACCAAGAAAAACAGATTATTATTATTGGTGGGGGAAACAAAAAACTTGTTGGGAAACCGAATAAGGGTTTTTAAAGTTACGTGCGAAGACACTACTCTACGGGGGGCTGGGTTAGAGCCTCCCAAACCACTGTTGACACATCTCGCCTATCCGAGCAGGGCTTTGGGACGTCGGTGGCACCCTCCAGGGTCGATGACGTCCAAAATATTAAGTGAGGGTTGGTGGTTTTATACAAGATGCACTGACGTGCTAATGGGTAATTAGCACGTAACAACAGTATTAAACACCTCTAGAAGCTATCTGAAGTGCTTTTAATGGTAACACAGCCCCCTAATTTGTACTTGTACCTTAATTTTGATATTGTTTGAATCATAAATAGAGCATACATATTTTGTTCATAAAATTTCGGGGGGGTGGAGATTGAACCCCCAAATCCCCCTCGACAACGGCCTTTCTTTGGATGTGGAACGTACCTAGCCGTTATTGTTTTAGGAAAAAGATGCAAATAAACTGTTTAGTGATTAGTTTTACTATTTCCTCTTGGTTTGAATCATTTTTATTGATTTCTCTTTGGATGTAGACCGTAGTTGTTGTTTTAGGAAAAAGATTCGATCAAGCCGTTTTGAATGTTTTTAAATTGCTGTCTTTTTGGCTGTTAATTTAATAAAGTTTACGATGGGACATTACTTTTCAGCAGTACGTCTTGACGAGCTAAGACGGAAGAATATGTTTAATTATTTAGTGATACATATTTTAACAGCTCTTATCTATGATCGAAAATCACGAACGGAGCACGACAAAGATTCTCAAATGAACACACATACCCACCAAATGTATCAAGTTGGACAATGTGTGTTAGTTATCATTTGTAAATGTGTTGATACTCTTGAAACTGTCTAGAATTCGTGAATTAATTTGTTCTTCACTTCGTCTTGAGCCTACTAATAATCGTAGTATTTAAGAAATAATACTTTTATTAAGTTTATTACATTCTTGACCCCTCGGAGAAAGAAAGTATTGTGATCATAATTAAAGATATACTCCATATTTTAATGGTTGTCGACGTTTCACGAACCCCTGAATCCGGATAATTATTTATTTTTTCAATACCACCTGTCTGTCTGTCTGCTACTGGTACTAGAGCCGAAACAATTTTAACAATCAGGCTAAAACTTGGTTAATAGTGTTTTCATAAGTTTCCCAAGAGGGATTTTTGGATTGAATCCATCTTACCCCAAAATTAAGGGTATCTTACTAAAGGGCTGACAAAAAAAATATTGATTTTCTCAAATCTGCTCTAATGATTTTGATTAAAATAATATCTAAACACTACAAACTAAAGTAAACATCTCTTTTCTCATAAATTTGACTTTGAGGAAAATTTTCTAACTATGCTAATAGTTTTTAGGGTTAGGAAGGTTATATTTATAGGAAGTTAACCCGCATTTGCTTAAAGGGAGAGTGGAAAACCATGTTGGAAAAACCATCGTCAGCATACCTGACAGAGATTCAAACCTCGATACACCCGTCATCGTCAACCTATTCTACTGCGAGAGTAGCACGTTAGACCACGCGGTCCTCGAAGCGGGTATTTCCCCATATTAATATATTTACGTTTTATTAGGAGAGTTTTTAAGATATTAGATCTAAACACAAAACATAAATTCTTAAATAATTCTAAAAAACAGTCTAAGGTTGTCATAAAATTATTATTTTTTATTGTGAACTAGTCTATTTTTGTAAACGTGTTTCTTTAAATCATATACAACTCAGTCTGTTTAGTTTATTCTTGAAAATGGCCTGTAGGAGTCTTCCTGCCAGGACGTAGATTAAAAAAGTCCGTGGAATTATTATGTTTATCTAGAATAGGAAACAAGAAAAAGGCGATAATTTTAAAAAGCAAGTCAATGCTATCAAGGAGTAAAGAGTAGAGTGAGTGTGTATACTCGCCAGTGGAAGAGGGGAAGTGTTATCAGAAGGTAAATTAATATGGGTCTCACAGGTTGAACCTATTATTTTCTTCCCTCTCATTCTATTTCTTACATTGGCGTCTAAGGTGTGATCGTTCTTATAGTTAAGTTAAGACGCAACCCGCTTCGCGAAATAGCTTAGAATTCACCCAAGTAGGCAACGTCGTTAATGCGCATGCGCTAATCACCCGTCACATGGCTCCTAATTCAACACTTCATTCAGTTCATTAAATGAAACGCGGTTTCGGTTTCCGCGGTAACTTGACGAAACTCGGAATAGTTTTTGAAGTTGCTCATATCTGTAAGGAATCTGTGACGGGGCTTTGAATACATAAGCGGGCTCATATACATTTAATTTAATTGCCACTTACGGTAAAACCCTCGTAAGTTCAGACTTGAAAGCACTGCTGTCTTTCTAAGACAAATATGAACTGTGTTGGGAGAAAAGAAAATGACTACAAGTAACTTTATTAAAGTTGATGACTAATAAACTTGAGGTAGATATGGTTTCTAAACCTTAAACTCCTCTTCACCGGCAAACTAGACTAAATAAGCATGACATTTAGTCTGCGGGCCTACTGGTGCGGGCTACCAGCAAACACACTTAATCTAAAACAACACTATTCACTCCAAAACGCTCAATCTTACAGGAAAACTTTCATAGGAAGGTCCTTAGATGTTAGCACGAGACCACATTTTAATTTTTAAATTTATAAAATGACAATTCATGGTTAATTTATTTTAATATGATAATTTAGATTAATTATTATAAATTATCTATTTATCATAATAAAAACGGATACAATTATTTAAAAATACGAATTTAAAATTAAATATAATAATCTTATTTTGTAATATTATAAATAGCACAGTGGAATCACTAAGTAAAAAACATTTTTCCCAAGTAAAATTAGGTGCTTAGACAATTTATATATAATAAGCCTCAATAGTTTAAGTTTTTATCGACATTCATAAACGCTTTATTGTAAGCATTTTTCTACTTCACTTGATAAATACATTTTCTTCCACATCTTATCACGCAAACATTTTTTTCATAGAACTTTTTTAAGTAGGCCTATGGTAATC
Organism: Timema podura; assembly: GCA_033556935.1. NCBI lineage: Eukaryota > Metazoa > Arthropoda > Insecta > Phasmatodea > Timematidae > Timema > Timema podura. Next base: position 141,371 of record JAVRXN010000002.1, on the reverse strand, counting down.
ATAAAAAATGTTCAACCTCAATTATTATACATTGAACATTCTCGCCAATCTTCAAAACACGCGCCGAAAGTAAAATAAAATGAATATGTGCGTTAATGTAATTCAACGTTTTAGAAAAAAAAACATGAAAGGAATTTACTTTATGTTGGTATTCACCCAAAACATATAATGGGTTTCCTTTTTTTAATTTAAATATATAGAAAACGCTGCCTCTGACACAAAGAAAATTAATTGTAAAAATACCACCCGTTATTAGATATGTATTCAACATTTCCGAATAATAACCTTCACAAATAAATTATTGTGAGATATATAAGTAATTACCAGCTTCGGTGGTCCCATGGTCTAAGGCATCAATCTCACAATAGACTGGACTGCCAGTGACAGGGAGATCGGGGTTAGAGTCCTGGTCGGGTGCACTGAGTGTGGTTCATCCTAAAATATTTTCCACTCTCCCTCCACGCAAATGCTGGTACACTTCCTTAAAATCCAACCTTCATCATATTTAGCTCAATAGCGTAATTAGTACATATGCGTATAACCTGAACAGGAAGTAAGCCGCGTTGCTATATATATATATATATATATGTATAAATTAGGTAGTTATTAAATTAACACATAGCCTGCATAGTTTAATGTGTTTAGAGTACGATACCTATAATCTATTGGCTTAATATTTTAAACATCTTTATAAAGTATAATATAAAACACGAATTGATCTTTGGCTTAATGTTACTCTCCAACTTTTAAACTGAAAATAAATATTAGAAATAAATACCTTATATCCTATTAAGTTAACTAAACAGATAATATAATAAATATATGATTAAAAATCGGTTAAGTCATATGAAATAGCTTATTTGCTTATGATAAAAAAATTCCCTACTTTTTCTGTCTACGCCCAAAGAGAAAACAAACATATGAGGTCAGAGATAAAATTAATAAAGATAATCAAAGATAAATAGTTATTCCCATACATTTTCATAGACATTTGCTCTTCACTGAATATTCTTAGGAAAAAAACAAAACAATATAACTTGGATTAAAGATTAATATCTTTAATAGTTGAAAAAAAATCCTAAATTTTTCCCAAATGATCGAATTGTTTGTTGAGAAAACTCGTTTGAAATATTTAAAATGGTCTATTGGTTATATTGAAGTTTTTTAAATGGAGATATTACTAACGACCTTGACAATTTATTATATTTTCGAAATGTACTTGGATTGAACCAGTGCTCTTTGTAGTCAACCTTATTAAACGCTCACCCACTATGATGTTCATAAAGGTAAGAAGACACGCAAGTAAATCTCTAATGAACCATTCTTCTTAAAAAGAATTAATGGCGTCTCTTCAATTTCGAAGAATAAAATAAGAAACCAAAGAACTTCTTCATCTTAATGAGGATTTTGATAACTCCGGTGAATAATGTCCTCTAAAATAAACTTGTCATAATTGGATTGTTAAATCATAACTTTTCTCAGTGACATTTTAATGATGAAAGATTTATGATAACATATATTTTTTAAACTTGACCGAGCACGGATAAAACATTGCAATGGACTCTTTAATATTATTCATAACCGTGATTTCAAATTATATAGTTATGTTAAACTGTTATGGAAATGAAATGAGTGCTTGTAGGAGGTGTGTTAATCAGGAATTCAATTGTGATGTCGAGCTGTTTTCCTGGTTAAGCAATTTGTAGATATACAGGGTGGGTTTTAAGTTGGCACAGCGATATTTCTTTTAAAAAACGCGTTTAAGGAAAAAAAATCATATAAAGTTGCTTGATTTTGAGACGCTGACAAAATGACAATTTATGTTTTATTTAGTGGATGCCTTCGAGGTCATCTCATGGTCAACAATTTTTTACAAATGAGACTTTGTATTTTTTTATTGCAGAATCGTATTCTACAAAAAAAAAAGCCACTTTTATCTGAAACACTTTTATATCCGAGGTAAATTATTTTAATTACTTTTGATGATATCTAATGAAGTAAAGAAATAAGTATGATTTTTGGAACGGTTTTTATTTCAATTTATTGCCTACTAGAATCTGTAGACTTCGCGTGAAAAATATTTTAAAACAAAAGTTGATTTTTTTTCCTTCGTAGGATACGATTCTACAATAAAAAATTACAAGGTCACATTTTAAAAACAATAGTTGACCTTGAGATGACCTTGAAGGCATCCACTAAATAAAAAAACAAATCAAGTCATTTTGTCAGTGTCTCAAAACCAAGCAACTTTGCATAAAACTTTTTTTTTTCCCTTAAATGAGTATTTTAAAGATATATTGCTGTGCCAGCTTGAAAAAAACTGTATATATTTATAAAATCAAGTTTCAAAACCTTTTGGTCAAAGTTCCTGGTTACAGATCTAGGTTGGATCTCCAGCGCTTCCAGAAGTTTTATGAAGCAGTGGTTCTGGAATGGGGTCAAACTTGGCCACGTGGGTACAAATTAGGAATGACGTGAAAAAAGTAGTGGCTACGATCTAGAAAACTGAGATTAACAGCCAAAGGGTTCGTTGTGCTGACTACATGATACCATCTATCAGCAAAAGTTGGCACTATATTCGCCGACAGACGGTGACCACTCAGTTAGTATGTATCAATTACAGGATGACGTCATGGATTTATTTTGATTGAACTGTTATAATAAACGGAGGGCACTTACGATAAATTTAAATACATTCTTAGTTTTACAAAGGATTTAATTAGCTATTTTTTTAGCACCAGGGCTATTTTTACCTCCCTTCCCTCTACACACCTTTTATTACTCGTCCGGGCTATCTGCATTTAACCATGACAGTGGGGTTGGTATTAATAAGGTAGAATTGAGAGGAAAGGTACCCACATTTGCTTCGAGAAAGCGGAGGATACCATTTAGTAAAAAAAACCTTATTACGTTCAGCCGTGATTATAAATTCCTACCCCCCTATCAACCAGCCAAGATGAACCTGACATAAAGTCGGCGTGTCCACCGTTACGGGATACCAGGGTTATTAACGATTTTAACCGACATCGGTGTATAAGAGGACATAGGTGCCGTTCTCGTCTCATGGTAAGGTTTGCCGGTGACCGGGAGGTCGAAGCTCGAATCTCTGAAGGTTGATGCTTTAGCTTTATATTTCTACCCCAAGGCCCCAATATCCTCCCCTGTGAATTCAGGTACATTTTATCTATTATATTTTCTTAGGTTGGATATTTGAAGTAAATGGTACATGAAATATTTTTTTAGCACCACGTCTCACTACCTGCTCGGGTTACACGCTGACAATATGTTTTTTATTTTTATTTTATTTTATTTAGCACCGCGTCTTACTACCCGTTCGGGTTATACGCCTAAGTACTAATTACGCTAATGGATTAGGAATGGGGAAGGTTGAATTTAAAGGAAGTGAACCCGCATTTGCGCGGAGGGAGAGTGGAAAACCATTTAGGGAAAACCACCCCCAGTTCACCCGACCGAGATTTGAACCTCGATCTCCCCGTCCTCAGCGGTAGAGCTCAACACGACTGGCGCGTTAGCCAACTACGCCACCGAGGCGGGTGACAATATGTTAAACGTAAGCGTGGATCGAAGCAAGGAATTAGAAAGAAGGGGTTTGGGTGGGCGTGGGGGCATAGAGCACCCCCTAGAAAAATTAGATTTGAAGGTCCTTAGGTAGAAGAAAATGTGAATTAAGGTTCGTATTTTTACGATTTTTATAACAACTTTTTTTTTGCACAAAATAGATAAAACAAAAATTTATTATATTAATTTAGTTTAATTTTCTACACATAGTAAACGATTAAAGGAGGAAGAATGGTGGAAAGATAGAGGAATATGGAGGAACCTTACTAAACTGACCCGGACACATGCTGGAAATGATGATGATGCTGATAATAATAATAATAATAATAATAATGAGTAATCTAAACAGTTGTTTTATATTTGCTATGGGTTTCAGGAAATTTGAACATTTAAAAAGTTAATATTTATTAAAATGCTACTATGCTCATAGGTCATGACAAATATTCAATAATTTTTAAAATTACTTTATATGGATAATTAAACTAAACTTAATTACTGAATCAATATTTGTATCTATTTTTTTTATCAAAGGTTGTATTTTTTTGTTATAAAAAACTGCAAAAATACTGTCTTCCACTCGCGCTATTTTCCTTAGTACCTTATATAAAAATATTTAAATACCTATTAATTTCAAAATTCTGTTGAAAGTGATCATCCATAAACAGAATCTTCCACCATGTTTTCCTGCCATGGTGGTTTTTATTGAAGCCGGCTACACCCGGCTATAACTCCTGCCAAAGAAGTTGAACGTTAGAAATCGGTCCAAGTAATCTTTCTGAACGCTCTCTAATAGCTAGGAACTCCCCCCTTGCCCCCATCACACACACGGCACAGGAACTTCTTGTTAAAAGTTCCACCCACCTTCCACCCCATTGATTTGGAGTTCACCATTACGACCAACTGCGAGCTTGTACCGGGAAATCTTGCAAGTTGAGATGACAAAGTTCAGATGCAAACCACGGATATACAGAACAGAAAAAAAGAAAAACCCACCACCTAGTCAAACTAGCCTCCCAAATTCAAATACTCAATACAATTAGGAAACACCAAACATGAAACAACATTAAAATAAATGAGAAACGTAATGTGCAGTTTTGACAAAAGTCTATAGCCGAAAAGTAATTTAATTCTCGAGTTTCTCTTGAAACAACGTGTTTTTATGTTTGATCTTATATATATATATATATATATTTATTCTATTTATTCATTCATAAAAGCCTCTAATAATCTGCAATGATACATTTGACAGCTTAAAGCCCCACTGCTCTGCTAGCTGAGTACTACGAGCACGCTTGGTTCCTACTCATGGCTCTGGAGTCTAGGTTATGTATGCTATGTGCAGTGATGTCTCTAGGATATAATAACGTCCTTGAACAGGTCAATTTATAGAGCAGTGGTGCAGTAACTTAAAAAGAACGGGGCTCGAATCCCTTACCAGAATACATTATTTTATCTATCTATTTATATAAAAAGTTTTACAAGAATGATCGGGGTTCGATTCCTGGTCGGATGTATTGAGAGTGGTTCTTCCTAAATTCTTCCCACTCTCTTTCCAGGCAAATGGGGTAGATTATTTTTAAAATGCTTCCTTCTTCAACCCTTCCCCATTATATTGATAATCATGCGTTTAGTTTGAACATGTAGAAAGACACGGTTATGATATTAAAAAAAAAAGGGATGTATAGAAGTATTGAGTAAAAATTATTTCTAACGAAAAGAAAATATCGATATTAACAAATTATCGATATATTTGACACATCCTTTAGTCACTATAGTAGAATTTTGGGCCACAAGGATCTGCCTTGTAAAGTTTTCAATCACATAAAAATCTCGTAAAACATGCAGGCCCACTGATTTAAATAATAATATTGGAAATAGGCCTGGACAAGTTTTTTAAGGTACAGAATAAACATAAAGAGTAAATTATCAGCTAATTGAATACAGAATCGAGCCTACAAAACTGTTTTGTTGTGATTATTTTTATCGACCTTATCTGAAAATACTGAATTAAAACTACCGAAAAATAATTACGGTATAAATTAAATGCAACACGATCTGTTTTGTTGGGAACTGTGCAATTTATCTGTTGCAAGTGCAAATTCGTATTAACAAGATGGAAATCTTCCAACTTTATTTGCTTACTGCGCAGCTCTCTACATCTGGCGTGTTGAGCTCGTCTGAACTTAAGGGCCATATTGAAAAATTAAAAATGTTCAGGAGATTGTGTTAGATTAAAAAAAAATATATTGTTGGCATCATAATTAAAACAGAATTCATTTTAAAATATTTATTATTAAAAAAAGGGAATGATGATTTTATACATTTATTCAACTACCCTATATTTTTACATAGAAAGATAAAATATTGTATTTGAATCAACAGTTTTAGTAAAAGCCTTTAAATATTATGTTGACGTCACTTCCCAACTAATGACAAATGTATGTCCGTAAGACGTAATCTATAGGGTCTATTGATCTTTTTCAAAAGAGAAAACAACTTTATTTTAAAAACTTTTCTTTAGCATCGCGTTTTACTACCCCTTATTCAGTTTGTACGCTTATGTACTAATTACACTAATGGTTTTAGGAATTAGGGAGGTTATAATTATAGGATGTGTATCCGAATTTGCATGGACGGAGAGTGTTAACCAGTTTTGAAAACCCACCCTCGGTACACCTAACCGAGTTTCAAACCTCGATCTTCCCGTCAAAGGCAGTTTATTCTACTGCGAGAGTAGCGTGTTAGACCACGCAGCTACCGAAGCTAGTTCCTAAGTAACACACTTATATGCTGCCAAACAGTGCACATATTCTAGTAGAGGGACATTTGTTCGTACTATATAAATATTTAGGAACCAACAGTTGATTTGTTTTCTTTTCCTGTTGGGGGTCGACTAGCTGACAAAAGAGAGTCACCAGCCAAACCGATAGGAGGAAGAAACAAAGAAGCTTCTAGTAATTTCTTCGCAGTTTGAATTTATCACATTCCCATTCGTGCAAATTCACACAAGGTGAAAAAAAGGTAGGGGTGTAATGACCGGTAAGTTGTGGTCCAACCGAGGTGTTAAGTGAGGCTGGGCCGAGCAAACCAGGACCCTTTTGTTAAAAATCCAGCAGGACTCGGGCGCAATTTGTAGACGCTCGTGTGGCAATAATTATTGGGGGATGACTTTGTTCGCAGTGTAGTGAAAATAATCTTTTTCGAGAGTAATAGGAGTCAAATTATAATTTGGTTAATCAGTTGTAATTTGTTAAGTATATAGTTCTTAATTTTTGAAATCAAGGGTGCAAGGTATAATTTACAATGTATTAAATATCACTGAACTTACAACGCTATAACAGTTTAATTAATTAATATTTACAGACTATACTCTGCTATCACTATTTTAACGGCCGGAAATAATATATAAAAAATTATCGTAAAACTTTGTTGAGCAAATTTAACAATTATTATTCTTGGGGAATCAATAATCTAATCAATTAATCAATCAATCTAGTCTAGTGAGTAAATAATAAAGCTTTGGTACACCAACCTTACTCCCTAAATTTCCCAAAATGATGCTCAATTTACAAATCCCAATCTGTGTATTATTTCAACGTTTATAAAATGACGAATAGTGCAGCATGGTATATTAGTAACATCAAAAGATGTGTGGGTCACACGTGATCATGCATTGGACCGCAAGTTTGACATGTGTTCTACGACGTGTGCCGAAACAAATTTATATGAAGGCTACAAGGGAAAAGGGGGAAGACACATTACATTCATTTTCGAGGAAGACAATTTTTTTTAACTCATGCCCCATAGGGAACACAAACTTTTACTTTCGCTCGATACCTCTGAGAAAAAGTATTGTGATCGTCAAAAAATTCTAACTCGAGATTTTGATTAGAATTTTCATGACCTCCTGAAACCAAAAAAGTAATTTTCGCGATGCCATCTGTCTGTCTTTACCCCGAGCTAGAGCCGAAACTATTTTACAAATTGGACTATAAATTGGTATCTTGGGTTTTAATACGGCACCACTGAGGTGTTTTTGGAATTAGATATCTAACCCTAAATTTAAGGGTAGTTTACTGATAGGCAAAAATAGAAAAAATCGAGTTTCTCAAATTTCGCTCTAACGATTTTGATTGAATTTAATATCTAGGCACTGTTTACCATTATAAACAAAATGGCAACTCTTATTTACTCATGAAAATGACTTTGAGGGTAACTTACTCCAGGGTAATTTTCCAATTATGATCATTTCTCCACAATTATTTAAGATAAGAAATAACTTAACGTTGTAAAGTTGTAGTATTATTAAAAATAAAAATATTTTATTTGAAATATATTTCTATAGAACAATCTCTGAGCTATAATAAAATATATATATATACTTTTTAATTCAGGTTTTTGAAAATGAATTTGATTCTTATGCTCTTTGGTGGAAAAAGATGTTTCTCTTTTCTCAATGTTTCTGTAACAGTGTTCCTAGTGCCATAGAGTAAGTAACAGTGTATGTTATTTAATTTATGATATTTGATGTAGTGTTTCTACAACAATTTATAGACCTATTATTTAGCTTCACAAATCTTATGAGTTTTTAGAAAATGTCTGTTTTAAGATGAAGGCGAGATAAATTCTATGCCGTGTGCCGTACCATTTATTTTAAAATTAATTTAATTTGACACAGACCTCTTTTAACCGTAATCTAAAGTGCATTATAAAGTTCTTATGATTGTCAAACAGATGGCAGCACTGGCTCAATTTGAGTTAAAATTTGACACTCCCCCTTTTATCCTGTACTCTTCAAACATCTGTTTGTCTGTCCAAAGTTTTTCTCAAATTTACTATTGAGGCATAAAACTTTAACTTCACATGCTACATTAAACAAAAATCGCCCGGTCTTACTACCCATTCGGGCTATATGCCATATTTACCAATTATGTTAATGTGATAGGAATGAGGAAGGTTGAATCTAAAGTAAGTGTACACGTATTTGCGCAGAAGAATAGCGGAAACAGTTTATGAAAAACCAGCCTCAGCAGACCTGACTGGTATTAGAACCCCGATACCCCCTACTTCAGCAGGTCAGTCTAACACGAGAGTAATATCCATTTTTTAAACCATTCAGCCACTGAAGTGGGTTCCAGAAAAAAAAACTAGATCCAATCTTACGTATTCATACGTCAGACCACGTGATCTGTAACTGACACTTTTGATATACCTTAAAATAACAGTAAAAATATGATATAATTTTATCATTGTTGACAGTGAAAAAACATAAAGTGTACGAGGGAAAAAGGAGGAAAGTTTAATTTTTGACTCAAATTGACTTGTTGTTGCCATCTGTTAAATAATCATGAAACCATTAGACTGCACTTTATATTATGGTTAAAAGAGGTCTCTGTCATATTTAAAGTAATAAAACAAGTATTTGCTGATGTCCTTATGGGGTGTTGAAATATAAAAGTTGTCCTGAAAAATGTGAGTAATCTAACTTCCACCCCTTTCCCCCTGTACCCTTAATCTTTTTACAGGTAGAGAAAGTATGGTGATCGTCAAAAAAATCGAACTCGAGATTTTGATGAATTTTGACGTTTCATGACTTCCTGAATCCGAAAAAGTGGTTTTTGAATTTCCGTCTGTCTGTCTGTCTGTACCTCCAACTAGAGCCTAAACTGTTTTACCGATTGAGCTGAAACTTGATATCTAGGGTTTTCATAGAGTTGCCCCGAGGGGTTTTTGGAATTGGATATCTACCCCTAAAATTAAGGGTAGTTTACTGAAGAAAAAAAAGAGAAAAAGTCAATTTTCTCAAAATCGACTCTAACGATTTTGATTAAATTTCATTTATGAACATTAATAAATATTCCAAACAAAATGGCTACTTTCAATATTTCGGCAAAATGGCTTTAAGGGCTCCGGTCTGATGCGTAAATTAATTTTTTTTATAATAGCTCCGAAACTATTTGAGATATGAAATTACTTAGCATTACAAATATGTATATATATATATAATATATATATATATATATATATAATACAGATATTTTATCCGAGACATATTTTTATAAAATCAATAACTTTCAATCTATACTCAATTATATGAATTTTTTTAACTTTTTGGACATTAAAGTTTAAGTATTGCGACCGTAAAAAAAAACTAACCTGAAATGTTGATGGATATCGACGTCTCATGACCCCCCGAACCCTAAAAAATAGTCTTTGCAATGCCGTCTGTCTGTGTGTCTATAAAAACTTAAAATTAAGGGTAGTTTACTGAAGGGCGAAAAGAGAAAAATTTGGTTCTCTCAAAATCTGCTCAAACGATTTTGATTAAAATTCGTATCTAGGCGTTGATTAAGATTATAAATAAACTGGCTATTTTCATTTTCCTATGAAAATGATTTTTAGGGTACTTTACAGAAGCGTTAATTTCCGTATCTCCACAACTATTTGAGAAACTAAACAACTTATCATTGCAAAATTGTAGGACTATTAGAAATAAAATACTTTTATTTGACATATATTTTTATAAAAGCAACAGTTTCTGAGATATTTGCAAATATATTAATACAATTTTGTGAGCTTTAGTTGTAAACATATACTACTTAAGTCTTAACGCAATAATTCTCCAATGCCATAGAGTAATTAAATATAAGTATCTAAAAAAGTATGTTATTTTTCCTTAAAGCTCTTAGGAGAAATGTTTGCATAGCAATGATCTATCTCCATTTTAGACTCAATAGTCAATATTTACATTTTTTATTGGTCAAAATGTATAAATGAATAATTAAATATCAATGCGATGACTTGAAGATCTGCAACACCTTATAAAATGTTAAAACTTTAACCAGAAATCGAAATTTTAATACGAAGTGTTGACCCTTGTGGAAGACATTAAACTGTTTGAAATGTTCTTAGGTGGACAAAGATGTTCCTCTTTTCTCATTGATTATATATCATTGTATATTATTTTATGCGTGTTCTTATGTGGAGTGGTGATGATACAATGTACATTATTACGTTCAGAAATCTTACGAGTTTATATTATTTAGCACCGCGTCTTACTACCCGTTCGGGTTATACGCTGACGAGTTTATAGAAAGAGAGAGAAAGTCTGTGCGGTGCGCCGTACCATTTATTTATTTTTAAATACCCTTTTCATGGATTTTTGATTGTATTTAAATGGTAAACTTAAATGGTAAACTAAGCTATCTTTAGGAGCTGAACTAGCATTTATTCAACTTTTACTTTTGAATTTTTTTTTAATAACAATATACAAATCACTTTTTAAAATGAACGGCCCTTCCTTGAAAATGGGGATGGACGGAGAATTTTAACTAAAAAAAAAGAGAAAGATAAACATACTTGAGCTACATAACAAGGAACTGGGGAATATTAACATTGTTACAACCCATTTCGGTGAGCACTCGGACTGAACGTCAAGCTCATTTAGTCCTGTATTCCAGTGACGTTGAAGTCATGGTTCAAAACCCGGTTGGTTGTGCTGAAGGTCGGTTTTTCGTAAATTGTTTCCCACTCACCTTCCATGAAAATTCGGATATATTTCCTTTAATTTATACCGTCCTTATTCTTTACGACATTAGCGTAATTAATATATTCGCTAGTTAGACATGTTAGCTCAGTTGGTAGCGTGTCTGCCTTCGAAGTTAAGGATCCCTGGTTCGATTTTCCGACATGGACAGAAAAAATATATTTGCTGAAATGTGGGTTTTCCCTTTCACGGTGATGAATTAAAGACCGGGGAATGGATGTTGTACTATTTTGGATTTAAGTTAGTTAATAAGTCGTGTGTTGATTTAATCAGTCGGTTCAGAAAATGTACGTGATGTATCTCAAATAATAATTGAATAAATATTGAGTGTGGCTCGAACGAGTGCTAAGAAATGGTAAAAACCTTCCACAAAAAACAAACAGTGCTACTTGAGAAAAAGCTGTAAAACATGTAGGAGAATACCAAACAACTCTCTCTTATGTATAATATAAAATCACCGTGTTAAAAGTGTTCGCTAGTTTTAGATTAATCAAGTAAACGACAACCAACAAACCGTTTAGTCAAAATTGTTATTATGTGGAAGCTGATTTGATAAATATATATGATGAGGTAACATAAACGTAACTTGTCAATTAAATCTAGTTTGAGTGTTTTTAAATCAAATGATTATATTATGCGACAAATTAATTAGGATAATCCCAACACCTTTTATTTATTCATTTTTTGTACAGACTCGTATTTGTATTGGATTATTCAATAGAATTATGAAAGCAAATATAACACAAAATGTTTTAGTTTACAACGTACAAATTACGTAGCAGTGATGTTGACCAAACGCGCTTGCTTAATTGGATATTTAGGATTAAATTTTTATATTGCAGACACATACAAAAAATAAATTAAAAACCCCAGCCAACATATTTAACACTCTTCTCTCGCTTTTTGCTTATTTAATTCATTAAACAAATAAAATGTATTAAACTAAACATTTTCTAATGGCAATACAGTTTTTTTAGCACCGCGTCTTACTACCATGTTCGAGTTATAGGGTTATGTACTAGTTATTAGTCTAATGGTTTAAGGGACTAGGGGGTTATATTTATAGGAGCTTTACTTGCATTTGCGTGGAGGGAGAGTGTAAAGCCATTTTGGAAAACCACCCTCACTGCACCCAGCCGAGATTCGAACCTCGATCTCCCCGCCATCGGCAGTCTAGTCTACTGTGGGGGTCGCGTTAGACCATGCGGCCACCGAAGCGGGTACCAAGAGCATTATCGGGTTAATCTAAAGTATAGAGGGAGAAGGTTAGTTTGACAGGAAAAGCACGCGCATTAGTTTGGAGAGAAAATTGCAAAACCATAGTGATATGTGGAACACAACACAACCGTGATTCGAATCTCAACCTAGCCCTCACGACTCTTCACACCCGTAGACACACGGATCAAAAGGCATCAGTCTCCTCTTGTCTGGAATGCTAGGTAACGGGAAGAAGGGGATCCCCATGCGAGGATAGTGAAGTGAATCCGACACTCTACCGTGTGAGTTAGGAGTCAGTGGTTCTATTCCTTGAATAGTTGAAAAATATATCATTGATTGCTGAAATGTGGGCTTCCCCTGTTCACATTGATAAATTAGCGTCCGGGGGCGGGATATTGTGTCCGTTCTAAATTTAAGTTAGTTTATATATAATTCGTGTGTTAAATAACCATTCAGCAAGTGCATGTTAAGGTGGGCGTGTAGGGAACGTGAGAAAATAACAGTGTTTTTGCAGTTTTGATACCAAAACTTTCTTTTTTTTTTTGGCAAAATAAATAAGATATTGCTTCGGTACAGACATGAGAGTTTAATTTCTCCACATGGTGACATCGAGAGTTCTTGAATATCTGTAAAGGATGTCCTGAAATTTAATGACAACTCTTTCTCTTCATTAAAAAACAGTTTCTCATTAAATGATAATGCTCATGACAAATATTCAATAATCTGTTGAAATTACTATTTGTAGACCCACTTCGATGGCCGCTTGGCCTAACGCGCTACTCTCGCAGTAGACTAGACTAATGAAGATGGGGAGATCAGGGCTCGATCCCGATTGGATGATCTGAAGGTGGTTTTGCCTAAAACGGTTCTCCACTTTACCTCCACGCAAATGCGTGTGCACGTCCTCTAAATTAAACCTTCCTAATCCCTAACACATTAGTCTAATTAGTACCTAGGCGTGTAACCCGAACGGAGAAGCGGTGCTAAAAATAAATTATTTGTAGAAAACTAAACTAAATGTATCTACTGGAACAATATTTGATTTATTTGGACAAAAGAACAAAGTTTTCTATGAACATTGCAAAAAATACTCATCTAATCTCGCGTACACTTCCACCTCATCTTAAATACCTCAATTAATAACGATAGTAAAGTGTTTTTTCTTAAATTATTTCACCCTTTCCTTCCACTCAGATGCGGGCGCGTGTTACCTAAATGTCTACCTTTCAAATCTTTCCTAACACCACACGTGGGATGCTCTACATTTGGTTTGTTGCGGGTACGTTTGTGCTGCACCCTCGCTGTTGGTACATCGCCGAGATATGAACATGGATGTGTGGCGATGACGAAACAAAACTGGTAATCCTTATTGGTGGATTTATTCTGCATCTGCACTGCTCGTCTCAGGATCCGATGTTTGTGGGTTCAAACCCAGCCGGGGAAGCCTTCGTAGGGGAAGTGAAGCCTTCGGTCCCATGTCAATTTTGGTATATAAAATAACCCTGAAAGTTCTGTGAAAATACCTTTACCGGCAAAATTGTTAGACCCTTTCGCTCTTGCTCATAGAAATTCACTGTGGAAGGCAGCGAGAAACCACACCACTTTCTTAAATCCACCTAGAACACAGAAGTTCAACCAGATGGCGCAGGTAGCACTAACCAGCCAAAGGGCGGAGTGCGCGCCCAACACCAGATGAATAGAAGTCACATCAAACCAAACTTCAATTTGTTGACTTAAGAAGAATTGGGTGGACCGGGGGGGGAGTAGAGATGATACGAAGTGTATCCTCATCCACGTGGAGGAAAAATGAAAAGCATTTATATAGAAAAAAGAATCCCTTAATACATCCCGTCCAGTGAGATTCGAACCCCAACAGCCCCGTCACCGGCAAACCAGACTAAACGAGCTTGACATTTATACCACGTGCTCATAGATGAGGTTACGTGCAAGTCAAAATTTTCCAACAAAAATGTACGTACACGTATACTTTTTATTTCTTCCCGTTGAAAGATAGAATTGGAAAATTTATTCCGACCTTGTCAAACTTTACATGAATACAACTCTACAAACCGAACCTAATTTGAGAAAAAAATACATTTCGTATTCCAACATCGATAGTAGCCCACTTCTAAGGAGACACTCTACACCCGATATCATCGCTGAGGGAATTACAGGTCTTAGGTAGAAAAGACTCTCTCAGTTAACTGTTGCCAAATCTCCTCGCTCTCACTTATGTCGGAAAGGAGGTGTGTTGGGGATAAGAATGAGCTACTGGCAACACCGACAAACCAGCGTTGCGAAATTTTTCTTATACTTACGGAAGATTGACCACAAGAAAACAAGAGAATGACAGCGCTTTATCCCCGTGGTGGGCACACAGTTCCCTCAGAGGTGATTGACCACAAGAAAACAAAAGAATGACAGCGCTTTATCCCCGTGGTGGGCACACAGTTCCCTCAGAGGTGATTGACCACAAGAAAACAAAAGAATGACAGTGCTTTATCCCCATGGTGGGCACACAGTTCCCTCAGAGGTGATAGCCAGTTTAAAAATAAACTGGATTGTCAATGTTGAAGCAAATTGGGGTTTAAATCCTGGTTCGGGTAGGGTGAGGGTTGCTTTGCCTAAATTCTTCCTCACACTCCTTCCATGCAAATATAAGTACATTTAATCCAAATTATACCTTCTTCATCCCTACTACAATAGTTTAAATATCCATTTCAGTGGCCGCATGTTCAAAGGCGTCAATCTAGTGTTAGACTGGCTTGCTGATGATGGGAATATCGGGGTTCAAATACCGATCGGGTCTAATTAGGGTGGTTTTTACTAAATGGTTCCCCACTCTCCTTCCACCCAAATGTGACTATATTACCTTTAAATGGATTCCTTCCTCATCCCTACCCCTTTAGAGTAAATTATAATAAATGCGGTAACCATCCCCGTGGTGTAGTGGCCATCGCGTCATTATTTTTACCATTATTAGCTTCTTCATGCACCGCGCAACAAAATGGATGATAAGGAAAAGACGTGAGCAGTCCATGTTTGCTACTGAGATTGAAGGAAATACTGACGAGCACGTGCACATGATTAGTCAAAGTATCAGTATTAATAAAGTAATAATTAATACTGACAGTCTGACTGATCATATATGGGCAGTACTGATGGACTTACGAGAATACTGATGTAATCCGAATTTTCTGATAACATCAGTCTCAGTCCATCAGTCTTGCAAGTGGTGGAAGAGACTGACAGTAAGACTGACATTGTGCGTGCACTCGTCAGTATTTCCTTCAGTCTCAGTAGCAAACATATACTGACCACATCTTTTTCTATCATCCATGTTGTTGCGCGGTGCATGAAGGAGCTAAGACTGATAAAAATAATGATACGAAGACTGACCTTGTACGGTACCGTTGTAAATACTGATGCAGACTGACAGTCAGATTGTAAATCTTTGGACTGACAGTCCGATTGATCGTGTAGGGGTCCTATTATATCACCATCACCTCATCTCATCGGGACATAGAAAGAGCCTCCACAGAAAATACGTACGATTAGTACATTCGGACGTCCCCTGGGACACGGTACATTAGTACTGGCTAATCTTTCCACAAACTGGGCTACGAATGATGTAGCCCAGATGCGCAATATTTTTAATATAATTACCTGAATGCGGTAATATTTTGTTGTTGTTGTAAATATGCAGATAGTCTGAACAATTACTAAGACGTGCTGCATAAAAAAATAATTAAAAATCGTGAATACTAGAAAGCAATCAGTATTTAAACGTTGATCCAGTTTAGTTCCATGTGTTTCTGGTTGAGATCACTGATCCGCTCTGATTACTGAGGCAATCGTGGTAGCAATCAATACTCGAGACTCGGCGATGTAATGAAATAACTGGGCACTGCGGTGAACCGAGTCAGGGCTATTGGCGATGTGATTCGTTCTAAAACTGTTACGAGGCATGAGGTTGGCTTCTCGATTAAAGCAATTTGAAAAGTCAACTCACGCTTCAAGCGCTCGCTCTCCCTAGATAACTGAGATATATTGCATCTGATGTTGCGTTTAGTTTATATATTGACAAAAACTTTAACAATACACGAGTTTGGTGTTTACTGGGATGAACAGAAAACTATTTTCTATGAACCTTTACATTTACATTATTTTGTTTATTTGAGTTATTTAACGTGCACTTTCTGATTATATATCAGCACACAAGAATTTCTATGAGCGAGAGCGAAGGGGCTTACTAACTTTGCTGGCAAAGATATTTTCATCTAAATTCCAAGGTTCTTTTACATGCCACATTAGACCTGGTACCGACGGCTTTACTTCCCCTCTAAAGGAAGTTTAGTAATGGAATTTTATTGCTCAGGAATAATCCATAAACCCCGGCTGGATTTGATCCCATGAACATCGGGCTCTGAGGCGAGTTACTTTACCCCAAGACCCCCGATTTCGACGACTATTTACATATATAGATTTTAAACATAGTTTAAATGTTGACATTTTTCAGTCTGCTATGTTCAAAAGTTCACATATTTTGGTTGATCATTAAGGCATAAAATCCACTTCGGTGGTCAAATGGTTTAAGGCGCCACTATAGTGTTGCACTGGTCTGCTGATTACGAAGAGATCAATGTTTGATCTTTTATGGGTGGTTTTTCCTAACTGGTTTTACACTCTCCTTCCACTCAAAATTGGGTAGATTACCTATTAAATGCTTTCTTTCTCATCACTACCCAGTTAGAGTAATAGTTATCATATAAATGCATACAACACGAACAGATAGTAGAAGGTGGTGATAAAAAAAAAAGAATTGAGACCCAAATGCTCGGGAAATGAAAGGTAACTTAGGAGTGTAGAATGGATCTTTGTGAATCGTTTGATGTAATTTAATAGAAGAGGGTGATTACAACAAAAATTGTATTAGAATTTGTGTTTTCTCTCTCCCCTGTTTGTTCTTCTACTTCCGTACAGCTCCACTGATTGGTGTTGTAAGCCCACTTAATTTCTGGCGTTTAGAAATTTATGATTGATTATTATAACGACTTAGTTGGAAATGTAGGGGATGTGAGAAAAGGTAAATGTTTTTGCAATTTTTATATAATTTTTTTAGGCACAAAATAAATCAAATATATCTTAAAAAGTTTCCCTTCTAATACCGCTATGCTCCTGACATAATTATATTTAAAAAAACTGTTGATATCGCCATACGTAGGAAATTAAATTATATGTTTCTACTGGAGGAAGATTTTTATTATTTTTTAGCAAAAAAACTTTAAAAAACTGATCTTTTATCGAGTCTCCTACACAAACACCTTAAAAGGTGTGCTTTAACTGGTACACCTAATTTCAATTGTAGTTTATGCGAGGGTACACCCGATAGCTCCAGAGAATTTAAAAACTCAGCGGGATATGAAGTGCTCTGTTCTGTGTCCATGATTGTATCTATTGACAAATACTCCTTTATTTCTCCCTGCACCTCTTTCAAAATGTCAGTGTTGATTTTGTTTTTGTTGATTTCATTTTTTGGTGCAAGAATTGTTCTTGCACACAACCTGTGATCACAATTTAAATTTAGTTGTAAGTCTGGGTCTCCCTTCTGCCTCACCTTAAACGCCTGCAAAATAACAATTTATCTTCAATTGAATGACCATTTATGTACCACACGACAGCAAGAAGTACTGCAAGCTCGGCAACGTCCGTTGTTTCAGCAAGTTGCTAAGCGTAACCCCGGTCCGGTGTTCTCAGGGTGTTTTTTCTTAAATGGTTTTCCACTCTTCCTCCACGCAAATGCTGGTATATTTACTCTAAATTCAACTTTACTCATCCCTAACTCACTAGCATTTAGTACATATGTGTATAGCCTGAACAGGTTGTAGGACGTTGTGCTAAAACAAATGATCGTGTATTTAATTTAATATTCAGTTTATCCATCTCTAGATAAACCCGCTTCAGCGGCCGAATGATCTAAGGTGTCACTATCAAGTTATACATAATTGCTAATTATGGGGAGATCAGGGTTTGAATCCCGTCTGAGTCTAATGAGGGTGATTTTTACTAAATGATTTCCCGCTCTCCTTCCACGAAAATATGGCTAAACCCCTCATTGCACCAAGTCGAGACTCGAAACCAAACCCGAACTGGAACCAGAAAGACTAATCGAAATCTACAGTTATTTTTCTAAGAAACATGAACAGGAACCTAAAAATAGATTCACTAAGAACTAGAACCGGAATTGGAATCGATATATATTTAGGTTCATAAAGGTTCCTATCAGTTTTTAAAAAATTGCATTTTATGTCCTTCTTTATTTAACTTCATATATATATCAGCTTTAACCATAAATCTCAAGAAAAGGAAAAGTAGAGTATTTCAAAACAAGATGAAGTTAAAGAAACACGGCATAACTATATATATTATATATACATTTATAATATATATTATAAATAAATTTATAAAATACATATAATGTAATTATATATAATAAATATAATATAAATATATATAATAAATATAATGTAAATATATTTAAAATATATATAATTTAAATATATATAAAATATAGGTATATAAAGATATATAAGCCTATATAATATAAACATATATAAGCCTATATAATATAAATATGTATGCAATATAAATATAAATACATATTATATATATATATAAAATATAAATACATATAACATATATAAACGGCATAAATACGGTATATATAAACTTGAATTTGTTCTTAAGTATAACTATTAATTATTTTTAAATAAATGGTACCAGAACTGGAACCTAATTAAGAACAAAAAATAACAGGATCTTTTATTTTTCTCTACCCGGAAACAGAACTGGAACCTTAAAATGTTCACTGGAAGAACTGAAACAAGAACCAGAACTTATAGATATATCGGTCCGACTCCCTGCTAGAAACTCTTACCTCTACGTTACTGGTAAAACCCATTCCATCGCGAGACAGACATCTCGGACTGCGTGACCTTCAGAGTGGATGATTTTTATTTTTTTATAATT
The DNA here is from genome assembly GCA_033556935.1 of Timema podura. Lineage (NCBI taxonomy): Eukaryota > Metazoa > Arthropoda > Insecta > Phasmatodea > Timematidae > Timema > Timema podura. The sequence goes on along the minus strand of JAVRXN010000002.1, from coordinate 121,999 downwards.
CTACTACTACCCACAAAAACCTTCATTCCATAACGTCTCTCTCTCTCTCTCTCACACACACACACACACACACACACACACACACACACACACACACACACACACACACACACACACACACAATTAATTAAAGTCAAAGTTTAAAACTTTCTCTTTCTCCCCATTGTTTCTCTCTGCCTTTCTCTCCCCCTACAATTTACATATGGCGAACCAACAAGGGAAATTATTCCGGCGGAGTTAAGCCCTCTCTCACGCACACAATCCCCCACCACCGGTCAAAACAATCCCTCCAATTTACCGCCAACAGTGCGTCGGCTGCTCATGAACTTCAGAACGAGTTCTCTCAACACTTGACGGTGACGGGGCCGAATGAATGTTCTTTCAAGTGACTTTCAGGAGCAAACAACCTCGTCAAGTAATCAATGGCGCACCGCGGTGAGACCGAATACGGTCGGGATAGATACCCATTCATAATATACCCAGTGTTCCTCAAAATGTGATACGCGTACCCCTAGAGGTATGCGACCTACCATTGAGGTTTTAAAAAAAAAAATCTTTGGATTGAAGTAAGTCTGATAGACAAACTAAAGAATATTTTGACGTTATAGACTATAGAGTTTACTTTTATATGCCTTTCTTTCTGTCTTTCCCACTGTCACGGCTTTATATATCTTACGACTAAATGTTTATTAACATTTGTAACGTCCGTTTATACTTAACAAGTTAGCAGTTTTTTTCTATTAAATACGTTGTTTATATCATTACCTCTAAAGGATTACGTTGGTTAGGTATTGGACCAAGATGTTGTAACATTTGTCACATGTTACATCATACTACCCCCCCATATTAAGCTTCATGCAAAGGTTTTCCTCAAGAGTCATACTACCCACGCCATATGAAACCTCAATAGTAATAAACTTCCTGCAATGGTAAGTTTCTCTATTGTAGTCCTAAGTATACTCAGTCTATAATATGAACGTTATCAAGCAAGAATAAACTCCCCCACAATCACAAAATGTTCATGTACTTACCACTTGTATTTCTTCAGGCTAGAACAACCTTCAAGTCTGGAGTACACACCTTGCGTCCTAAATCGAAGAGCGGGTAGATCCAGCCATCGTGCGCCAACAGCTGAGGTTCCGAGCCGACGGGTCAAATCGATCCTTTCGGAACTAGCCGAGACCAACAACTAACTGAAGCTATCCTGGGGTCCGGCGTACAAGACGAAACCAACCACCAACTCATCGCGTGATGTCTGTACGTCACCAACACCAGTCAAACAGATCTCTTAACACCGCTGCACCACGTGTTTGAGACAGCCCGTCAATCCTAGCATGATCAAGGACTACGTGCTCGTCTGCATGTTTGAAAAATGACCGTTGGAAGCCACCGACCAATGTGAACATTCCCTCCTTCCAATCCTAAGTGACTAGAAATACTATTTAAACCTTGCGGTTCTTAAAATTAGTGACCATTAATTTGTAAGACACTTCAGGAGAAGTCATATCTTAGACTATTATTTATCTTCACCTTCAAGAGAAGTCATGTCTTAACCTTTATATTCTACGACGTCTGGAGAAGTCCTGTCCTGGATTTGGACAATTCACAGGATGATGACGTATTGTGTTATTTTTTTTTCGAAGTTAATTTAATAGACTTGAATTATGTCTAGTTCAATTTTGAATTAATGTAATGTAAATTTTTGGAATAAGCCAGAATAAGCGTAAATTATTTACTAATTTTTTTTATAAGACTAAATTTAATTATGAGACAGTTAATTCGTTTGGCCACCACTTGGGCGCTAGTGCCACTGAAGTCACATAGATCGCCACATTTATTAACTTGTTTTGTTAGAAGTATTTAATTTAAATTGTCAGAATTTTGTACACTAAGTAAATGTAAATTCCTCATTTTTTGTATATGTTTTCATATTTAATTGTTGTTTGAATTAACGTAAAGTTTAGCTGCTTGTTTGATTTAGACTAAATAATTTAATTGGACTAACTTGTGGCTTAACTAATATTTTTGTTTGTCATATTTTCTTGTTAACAAGTAGAATTCTTGTTAACGACCTTCGTTGTGTCGAAATTTAATAGTCCCGCGGGAGTTTGACTTAATGCCGGGAAGCCAAACTCTCGTGTTAATATAAATATCTGTGTGATATTTAATTTAAATTATTTAACACTGTCTGTATTCAATGTAGTGAAGCAGACACTTTGGTAACCATTTCAAGATGCCCATTAGGCTCTTTTTTGTATTCAAATAAATATCTGTCTAGATATTTTGAAAGTAATGATTTATTTAAATAGTCAAACATTTAAGGTTTTTTGTCAAGTTTAACTGTTGTGAAACTGACAATGTAGTTTGGTCGAATTTTTGTTTCTTCAAGACTGACCTAGTAGACTTAATCAAATGGTTTGATCCGAGCAAACATTCGCATAATGAAACTGCGCATTACAATTGATATGATTTTCAACATACTTCCGATGGATTTTTGAGGCCATGTAATTTATTGTTTCTGTTGTTATATTGAATAAAACATTCATATTGTTATTTAATTGTTGCTAATGTCTTGCTTTCTTTGTCACATTTCTCATGTTAGCTTACCCCCCACCTTCCTTTTAGTCTAGTGTGGCCGTAGCTAAGAGGTAGTAGAGTGGGTGATAACAGTGTTTAGGTTATGACCTCTAAAGGAGTACGTTGGTTAGGTCATGACCTCTAAAGGAGTACGTTGGTTAGGTCATATCCTCTAAAAGGCTGCGTTGGCTAGTCCATGGCCCCTAAAGAGGTACTGTACGTTGGATGGAACATGGTCCCTAAAGGTGTACGTTATTAAATGATTTTTGAAAATTCAAAATATTTCAAAAATACCCCTAAAGAATTGTTCCTAAATGTATATCTGAGGAACATGACAAATGAAATTGTTTAATTCTCTCTCATCGCTAGCAACTTCCCCTTATCGAACCAATTAGCTACTCGCTGATTGGCCACGAAGGGCAAGGTTATTGAGGAGAAGTTGACTGTAACGAGAAATAGGTATTTTGTGCACCAGCAACGAAGCCGGATGATTCGTGACGAAGAACCAACAAATTGAGATATGAACATGGTTAGCTAGGCTCAGGTGCATCACACCCGAATCAACGTAATGAATACCACGAGAGTCAGATGGGCCATTAGTTAAGGTCATCACAAGCTTGTAGAATAACAAGTAGCGCAGTATCGTCAAAACGGTATGACCGACTCAACGTGGTTAACGAACTCAGTGACGTTTGAATGGATAGCAGACTACCGACAGGATGCTTCTCATGTTTATTCTGGATCCTCATTGCCCAGAACAACATTTAAATTAGTATCAATTACACTATTAATAGATTATTATTACGAACTTTTGTCAGTGGACTTAGACCACCAATGCACCCTGTCCGCTGCCTCATCCTTCAGCTCCCAGAATCTTCTTCTTTACTTCAAATAATTTAATATTTGAATCTTCCTTCTTTCTAAACTCATCTCTCCCCCAAACTTTTCTTCTATGACGTTATGCAGAATAGAGTTCCTCCTAAGGATGTGTCCAATCCAGTTTGCTTTGTACCGAAAAATATCATCCAAAAACAGTCCTCTTTTCATCCACTCTTCTTTGGATGTCTTAATTTGTCACTCTGCTAACCTGATATTCTCAAATCTTTCTCTAGCACAACATTTCAAAGCTCTCCAAGTATTTCTTTTCCATCTTCCTAAGAGTTAAAGTTCCTGCTCCATACAGCGTGATACTCCAAATCTAGCATTTTATCAGTTTCTTCCTCAGTTCCAAACTCAACTTGCTGATCAGCAGTGGGCCTAACCACTTCTTCTTGAAAGCTTCCTTGGCCATGACGATCCTCGACCTAATTTCCTTGGTGCATAGGTATCCTTTGTCAGCAGATTTCTAAGATACTTGAATTGCTCTATACTTTCCAACTCCTGATTTACATATATGATTTTCAGCTCCTCTTAATTTTTTGAAATCACCATAACTTTTTTTCAATGTTGATCTATATGCCATATCTTCTCCCTACTCCACCAACCGTTCCATCATTTCCTGTATCTCTTATTTATTTTTGGCCAGCAATGCTAGATCCCTTGCGTATTTTATTGCATTGATGATGCGTCCTCTTATCCAAGCTCTACTATAACCAACACACTTAATGCAGTTCTGTATACAATTTCTCATCCTTCAATAAATAACATCATTCATACTTCCTAATGTGTCGTCACCGTAATTCTTTCTCCCCCTCTTGGCCAACATAACAAACAACGAACTACGGAGGGGAGGCAGATAAAATTGTAAACTTGTTATATTCGTTTAAGTTTAGTTGAATAGTGAAGTAAATTTTAAATTTTAAATGTTTTAGAAAGGCTCTAGATATTTGGATAAAAATGGGTATCTGGTAAGTTATTACAATAAAAATAATTTTATATATTTGTTTTTATTAAAACAAAATATTTTAAAGCAGTTTACTGAAAACTGACTTTTTTAAAAATTTGAATTTAAAAAGATTAATCTACAATGATATTTTTCAACATTTATATATGAGCTCTATTTTACATAATAAATAATTTTGTATGTTAATTTTTCTAAAATAATTTAAAGATAGTTTATGTATGAAAATCTGCAAAAAATTAGATTTTTTCGAAAATAGCCTTGAATATTTAGTTTAAACTCGATATCTGAGAATTGATTTTCATGATAAATAATAATATGTTTGTATAACATATTATAAACAATTTGAGGGTTGTTTACATGTATATATATAAATGACATTTGAAAAATTGAAGTTCGTTGAAAATATTTGAACAATTTTGTCTAAAATTTACTATATGAAGCTTGTTTATTGTAATTAACAAGATTATGTGTTTGTTTTTCGAGGAAAACTTAATGAATACTTATTTTATAATTTTTCTCCAATGTATAGTAGAATATATGAGCGTGGTCCAACGCGCTATTCTCGCAGTAGACTAGACTACCAATTACGGGGTGTTCTAGGTTCAAATCTCAGTCGGTTGTACTGTGGGTGGTTTTCCAAAATGGTTTTACACTATACATGCAAATGCGGATACATTTCATCTACAGATAAGATTCTTAATCCCTCAACCCATTAGCGTAATTAGTACATAAGCGTATAACCCGAACGGGCAGTAAGACACGGTACTAAAAAGAAAAAAGTACTACCCGTAATCGAACCGGTGGCCTTTAGACTCGTGGAAAACCAACTGAATCACTTAGTCCAGGGGACGGGTAGAGAAATGGAGGGTGACTTTTCTGACAAAGTAACAGCTTTCTAAACCAAAGCACCATAGTTTGAATCTCAGCTTTGAGCTTATATTTCAACATGGTACAAAAAAAAAAAAAAGAGTACGGTCAGAATCCACGCCCGGCCTCTTGAGGTCATGACCCGGTTCCTCCCCCTTTCTGTGGAAAAGGTACCGCGGCTCCCTCCCCCTTGGCATGACGTCCGACAGTAACTCACAAGGGGAGAACCCATTACCACTCATTATCTCAACATCACAATACGTAGGAATTAAACTAGAGGGCATTTATATCTCGATAGCGCGCTAGATAAGAGATCGTGAGGGCCCACATAAGCGATGTATTACTGTAGTTACTAGCGCTAAACATAGACTGGGGGCCGCTTGAAACAGGACTAACGGAGGTCAGCACAAACACAACTTGATGTTTGTACATCTCGTCCTGTTATCCTGATAGTGAACAGCCCGATTACCTTTAGGTCGGGTGTAAGGTGACGCTAGCAAAGGCCAGCGTTTATGCAGTTTTTATAGAAAAACAATTTTTTGACCGAAATAAATAAAATATTGCTCTAATTGCTTTAATTTTATTCACATGGTGATATCAACAGTTCTGTAATATATGTCAAGGACAGGGCCGCGTCTTGGGGCTGAGGAAATTACCCAGGCCCTCACATTCCAGGGGGCCACATTTCCCCCCCAAAAATTATTAAATAAATTACAATTATTATTATAAATTTCGCATCAAATAGTGTACAGATAATTAACAGCAATAAGTATTCGCTTGGTTTTATTTAAGATTTACGTTATTCGAGTAATGTGCTGCAGTACACTAGAATACGCCACGATTGTGCTACCGCTGTTGGCCCACAAAAAACTAACAATTCAATGGTGCTAGGAGGAATTTACTTTTGTTAACCTAATTGGATTGTTTGTTTGCATTTAATAAAGTACAGTCATTTAATGGGTTAATAAATATTCCATAAAACATGAGAAATTACTAAGTACTTAACATAAGTATCGAGTAGCTATCATTGCTAAAACTAAAAAACTGCCGTACAAAGAGGGGCCTCAGATATTTTTGCCCCGGGCCTTACATTTTATTAAGACGGCCCTGGTCAAGGGTGTCATAGAATTTGATGTCAAGGCCACGATGCTCATGACAGATTTGAAAGAATTTCACCATAAACTATTAAGTTTCTATTTGAGCAATTTGTTATTTGTTTCGGCCAAAATAGTGTTTTGATAGTGATTAATAGCTGAAAGACCGGGTACCGTGTCTGTTCGAGAATTAAGTTGGTTTGTAGTCATCTTATTAAATAATTAATAGGTTCATAAAGTACTTTTTATTTTAGTGCATTGCATCTTATTCCCGTTTAGGCTTTCCGCATATTTACACTAATGTGGAAGGGATTAGTAAGGTACAGTTTTGGAGGAAATGTACACGAGTTTGTGTGGTGAACGTGAGACTGTAAAACCATTTAATAAAAATAACCCCCAGCACGCCCAACTGGGATTCAAACCCCGATATCCCTGTCATCAGAACTCCAGTTTATAGTGAGAGTGATGCCTTAGATCATGCGACCACCGAAAGGGTGAGCGCCTCTGTTGATTGAAAAAAAGGGTCTTAGGTTCTATTACCGACGTGGCCGATGGTATTGCTTATTTAGAATGTGTAACTTAATTTTATTTTTGTTTTCAAAAGACTATTCCCCAAGAGAACACAGAAGGGTTGATGTGCGGTATTTTCATTTGAATAAAAAGTAAACGCCACTCTTATCTTAAATATAGGCTACATTTGCTGAAAACTCGCAATATTTGTCAAACGAAATAATAGGTCTATACGCCATTGTTGTAGAAACACACTACCCAAATGATCATACATGAAATAATATATATTGTTACTTACTTGCTCTATTTTATTAGGAACTAGGAACACTGTTACAGAAAAAGTGAGAAAAGAGAAACACCTTTCTTTGATCAGCAAAGAGCAAAAGAATCAAATTCATTTTTCAAAGACCTGAATTAAAAAGTATATAAATTTTCTTATAGCTAAGAAACTATTGGTTTTATAAAAATATATTTCAAATAAAAGATTTGTATCTTTTATAACACTACAACTTTACAATGATAAGTTATTTCGTATCTCAAATAATTGCGGATATATAATCAAAATTGGAAACTTTCCCTTTTGTAAGATTTCCTCGAAGTCATTTTCATGAAAAAATGAGAATTGCCATCTTGTTAATAATGTCAAACATAAAGTTTAATCATAATCTTTATAACGAATTCTGAAAAATTGATTTTTCTCTTTCCCCCCTTCAGTAAACTACTTTTAAATTTAGGGTTGAATATCTAATTCCAAAAACCCCTCGGAGGGACCTTATTAAAACCCCAGATACCAAGTTTTAACCCAATCGGTAAAATAGTTTTGGCTCTACCCCGAGGTACAGACAGACAGACAGCCAAGCAGATGGCATTGCGAAAATAACATTTTGGTTTCAGGGGGTCATGAAACGTCGAAATTTATCAAAATCTCGAGTTTGATTTTTGACGATCACAATAATTTCTCTCCGAGAGATCTAAAGAAAGTAAAAATTATATATATATATATATATAAATACTCTATATTTGTTTACCTATCGATAAATAAAACAATTTAAAGAAAGAACGATGAAATTGGGATTTTAATTAATAGCCGTAAGACTTGGTACTGTGACTGTCCGAAATTTAAATTAGTTTGTAAATCAACATTTTATGATAGAATCAATTTATTCATAAAGTGCACATAATTATCTATTTTTATATATGCATCGCACCTTATACATGTTTGGGTTATCCGCTTATTCACATTAATGTGTTAGGTATGAGGAAAGTATAATTTTAGATAAAATACACCCGCAGTTGTGTGAAGGGAGAGTAGAAAAACTATAATAAAAACTATCCTAGGCACACCCAAATGGATTTCAAACCCCGACTTCCACTCTTGACATTTCGATCACATTCCCACCGGTGCGGATGCTACTTAATCAATATTTAATTTATTTTTGGCAAAAAGAAAAAAGAAGAAGAAACATTTGGTTATAAAAATTTAAAAATACCAAAATTAACTCCATCTCGACTTAAGTCTTTAAATATAAACTATTTATCTCTTTTTGCTTGGTTATAAATTGTAAACTTAGTTTTCTGTCCAGTCAAGAGTTGTTTTAATTTGTAGAATTGTTTAGTTTTTATATAAAATATTTTTCCAATATTTTCTTTTTATAAAATAACTTTTTAATCGTGCCCATTGCCACTCTAGGCACATATTCGGGAAAGACGCTCAACTTTGTTAAGCCTAACTTATTTGAACATAACATTTTTTATTTCTCTCTTTTCTCGAGTGCGTTTTTCTTTTTTTACGATCCAAGTTTTGTTAACAAGTAAGTCAAGAGTTAAGGAAACTCTCTACCGTGATCTATTTGTACTACCAACCTCAATCAACAAACTTCCCTCCCTTCTCCCCCTCCCTCTTCCAGACAAGTTCTCGTGAGCAGGTGCCACCAGCGGAATATCAACAAGTGTTTTCTTACGAGCCATCGTGTGAACAAAGAGGGTGACGGAGGGAGGGCGGGAGGTGGTTAGTTGACGTCAAGATTTCACGACGATCGTCTGAAATAGTTTCAAACAGGATATTGTTACTATCCGAATCAGTGGTCTCGTGGTATAAGGCGTCATTGGATTGATGGTGGTTGAGAGGCTGGAGTTCGAATCCTGGCCGGGTGTACTGAAGGCGTTCTATTTCCTTGAGGGTTTTCCACTCTCCCTCCATGCAACCATGGTTATTTTACTCTAAATTCTACCTCACTAATTACTAATTAATTGGTGTGATTTAACGTGGACCTTTTAAACGCTTAGTAAGACGCGATACACATATACATACAAATATGCATATACACATATGCACACATATAAACACAGACACATATACTCACACGTACACACATACACACATAGATGCACATACATTATTCACACACACACACATAAATAAATACACACATACAAATACAAATACACACACAAGTAAACACACATGCACACAAATACACACATTAACACAGATACACACATATACACAGATACACACTTATACACACGCAAACACATATGTACAGTAAACATAAATAAATACACATAGCACAAGCATATACACACACATACACACAAATAAACACATACTCATACACACGCTAACACATATGTAGACATATATAAATACACATTTACACATACACATATACACATAAGTACACACACTTATACACACTATACATACACATACACACACATACACACTTATACACACTGTTACGACTCAAAAGGAACAGGTACCCTAGTTGACACAGTCAATGTTTGTTTAGAAACGAGAGTTACACGTAATATTAGATGAACTCCCAGTTGTTTTACTATCTGTTTAGGTTATACTCCTGTATACTAACTACGCTAATGTGTTAGGGGTAAGGAAGGTTGTATTTAGAGGAAATTTACCAACATTTGCTTGGAGGAACAGGGGGAAACCATTTATGAAAAACCACCCTCAGTACACCCTACTGGGATTCAACCTCTGATCTTGTCATCAACAGTCTAGCCTATTGCGAACGTGACACCTTACATCATGCGGCCACTGAATCAAGCTAATCCCGACTTGATACCACTACTGGTGGTCCCATGGTCTAAGTCATTTGTCTCACAATATACTGTATTGTCAATATTGGGGTGATCGAGGTTATGAATCTCGATAAGGTATATTAAGGGTGATTTTACCTAAATGGTTTTTCATTTTCCTTCCACACAAATGTGAGTACAGTTATTTTAAATGTAACTTAATCAATCCTATCATATTACCGTGGTTAGTACATATTAGTATGTAACACACGATCTAGTATTGACAAAAAATATAATTCCAACTGAGATTTTTATACTAATGAGAAAAAATATATTAAGAATCAAGCTTGTTCAAATCCAAGATTTTCAATTTTGAATCAGCATGTAGCCCGAACGGGTAGTAATACGTTGTACTAAAAGAAATTAAATCGAGTAGAATTCATATAGATTTTTTAAAAAGAATATTGCTGGAGTCAAACCAAAATATAATATTTCACAATGAAAATATTTTGAATCGAATTCGAATCAAATATTTTATAGTTAAAATGTTTCAAATAAATATTTAAGGTGAAATATCAAATTTTAACAGAATATTAAATTAAATTACTGTATAATTTTTTTATTGAGTCCAATAAAAAAAGCAATGTAACTAAATCATGTAAAATAAAGACTAGATTTGAAATTTTACTAGATTCGCAAATTTATTTAGTCAAACTGCTTCGGTTATGCTAACTCATTCAAAAATTTAAATTATCCAAAGCTTGAAGATTATAATTTGGAAATAAATTCCATCGAATCCAAATCTGGGGTCTATTTAAATTTGAAATATCGAATCAGATACAAATCTTTCATCTATTAAGACTAGGAATTTTAATTCTAATACTAATTCTAATAAGACTCAGATATGGATTAGAAATTTCTAAGCTTCGCTCAGAGTTTTTAGGATTATACAATCAAACCACAAAAATTGACAGAGTGGTTTATGAAATAATTACTGCACTAATATCAATGCCACTATAATTATTATTTTAATTTTTTGAGGTATTTAACTTGCACATTATGAACCTATTGATTATATCAGCACACGACCTACAAACTAACTTAAATTTATGACAGACACAACATCCAGCCGCCAAACGTTTACTCCTCACTATGAAAGGGGAAATTCTCATTTCACCAATGAAACATTTTTCGTCCATGCCAGGAATCGAATCTGGGCCTTTAGGTCAGCAGACAGACCAATGGAGATAAGGTGTCAGACCTCACTAGCAAGATGACAAATTGTATTTTTCATTGGGATTTTTTTAAAGGAGAGAATATAAGTTAATATCACAAGTTCTACCAGAAAGTCAACATTATATACTACTATAAAGCCACATGGCTGACTCCTCACTCACTGACATTAATGTTTACCCACTTCCAGATGAGCTAGAAACTTTAAATTTGGCAAACTTATATATTCTAGCCTGTAGCCGGCTGGAAAATTCCAAAAAGTTAAAATGTTTAATTTTTAATTTTAACTTTTAACCACTGAAAAAAAATTCAAAATGGCAGAGCAACTTTAAAGTCGGTGCGGACCTTTCTTTGGAGGTCTCTTGTGGCTAAACGGTAAGACCTATCAACAAACGGATTGCACCAGCAGCTACGGATTTGGCGAGATCCACAAGTTTGATCCTATTACTTTTTGTCGTATCTCCATCGGTTATACCTTAGATAGAGCTAGATTATTTGATTTTAGGTCAATTCTGCACATTTTCCACACATTTTTTAATTTTCTGACACATTTATGGGACATAAAATAAAATTTGGCAGGCATATTGGCACATCCAATTGCCATAAGCGTGCCAAATTTGATGATTCTAGCTGCCCTATAAGTATGGAGAAACTAAAATAATTTGTGAAAAATACAATACAATACCGGTAACTTTAAGTTGTTACATTAAAATAACGCTGGAATTACATTAGTCTACATCCACTTGCAAAGAACACTCACTGGGGGTTTCGGGGTGGAGCCCCCAACGAGCAAAGCGAGTTGATCTATATTGCCACAAACATCTTATATTATCTCAGATAATTAATGCTGATTTATACCACAGGCTTTGCGATAAAAAATAATGTAAATTTGATTCAAGAACCCAAGAATAACAATTGAGGCTCAGGAGATGGAGTTTATTTTACTTGTTCGTCCGTTTTGAAGTTCTCCAGCGGGTTCTAGTTTCCCATTTTGGGGAAATTACGTTGCGAAATATGAATACGAACCTCTCAATTAACTGAACTCTCTCGCATCCTTTGTGCCTCATGACTCGGGTTGGAATATAATGCTCTAAATTAGTCTACTCAATTAAAATTAATTTGATCGTGTTTATAATATTAAAACATATATCACTTTAACTGCTATATGAAATACATGATACATGAACATTCAATGTAAAGTAGCTATTCATTTATTATTAATATTATTACTATAAGGTATTCTCTCTTACGACAGGCCCATTCCTTTTCTCAGTGAAATTAGACCAACAATGCGTTCTGTCCTCTGCCTCCCCCTTCAGCCCCCGGAATTTTCTTCTTTCCTTCAAGTTGTAATGAAAAAAAATAAAATATGTTATGTGTGTATTTATTTCTATATTTTGAATGAAAGAATTAATTTAATTTTAGATAATCTATAATATATAATATAATATTGTGTTTTATTGGGCGCCAACTACCAACCCCATTTATTTTGGTGCGATAGGTAGATTTTTAATTATTAAATAAATTTATCCCCAAAAACTGCTCAGCGGTAATACGAAAACCCTTTTTCTCAAGACCCCTGGACTTTACCTAAAGTTTGGACTTAAGTTGGACACTTACAACCAAAGACTTCCTGATGCAGGTTATTATTCTTGATTTGACCAATCCACTCTACTGAGCATCGCTATACATGGGATGCAAGTTCGAAAGAAAATACAATGTACATTGATGTAAATAACAATAAAACAATTAAATTTAAAGAGTAATTTTAATTATTGAAGTGAATGATATTCTTAAATGAACCCTACCTATGAAGCATGCCTCGTATATTATAATATTATTAAAAGTATTGTTAAGCAATACTTGAAATTGTTAAATTCTCACTTGAATTGTGAGTATATTTGAATATACATATTTCTTTAAGCAAATAAGATTTTAACAACAAAATTTATTCTTTATAACATGTAACAATAATAAACAAACAAAAAAATAGTTCTGAGGTGGACAAAAAGTATTAATTCTAGTTTGGAAACTGAAAATTATTTGTCCTTCTTTAGTAATTTTAAGGATTATGCTTAATTATTTACATCCGTAACAGGATGTTTACAGATGGATTGGATCTCACCCGAAAATGTCCTTGCTCTGGTAAAAATGTTGAATCAAAGCTCCGTCGATATTTAACTCTCTGACCTTAAATTTCCACCAAGATCTTCTTTGAGTGCTTCCACTCAACTTTCTTCACGAGTTTATACAGCTTTTAGAAGTTTTAGATGAATAACATTACCATGAACCTTTAAAAAAATATATAATTGAAGGATCCGCAGATCGGATCCTTCCTTACACTTTCGACGCCAATTTTAGAGAGTCACAACAATAATTAAGACAAAACACAAACACGTTAATTTTTGTTTAAAATAAACAATCACCGGCCTAGGAGAAAACATTCGCCGGGATTTGTATGCAAGAATAAAGCAAACAATCTTAATTATTTGGAGATTGGGGGTATTACTAAAAAGATAATGATACATTTTTACAAAGAAACATAATTCATCTTTAAAAATTAATTCAAACTTGGCACCAAACAAAAAAACAAAACGAGAATAATAATTTCTTCCGCTAGGGGCAATTAATGTTTCAAGAGACAGCCAGATGCTATAAGTGTCCAAGAACATAAAATAAACAAATCGAATAGTTCCGAAATAAACCACTCTCTGGAGCAGATAGCGTTAAAATCACCTACCAACAAAATTAATAAACATGGCGGGTTGGCAGTTTATGAATAAAAATAAAAATAAAGAAAGATGATTTAATAAAGTGAAATAAAGGTAAGTAGATTATATGTATAACATATATTTTAATTGTAAATGAATAAATAATGAATATTCAAAACTTTAGGAGTTTTGAATGAAATTTAAAACAAATAAACAGTAAAATTGACAACGATATTATATATTTGAAGAATTTAGTCAACTGATTATTAGATTTCATTATAAGTAACTCTTCTAACCAAAAATAACATCACAGAAATGCCCCTCGATGCTACGATTTTAATCTAATTTATTATATTAAGAGCGTAGTATCTACTTAAAAGATGTTATTTTCTGATATCAAACTTAGACGCTCAGTTGATCTCCGTGGTTAATGAAAGTGGATTTGAATTTCAACATCCCGACTCAAAATGCACCCTACTCTCTCTAGTTCGGGTTACGGTTTAAAATGTGTGTTTATTTAATTTACTTAAAACTCTTCAAGTCTTCTTGGTATGGTATTTTCTTCCAGATTCTGAACGAATTACTTCAACAACTTCCCCAAATATTAGAGATGCCACATGTTTGTCAGCTGTTAACATCAGCTGATCATTTCACAACATTGAACATTCAAGTTCAAGGTCACTCGGCTTGTAAGGTTAGAATCTATTAAATATATGTGATTATAATATTGTTCTTCACGTGTTAATATATTTATTTAATGCCACGGTTATGGTAAATAACCAAACTACTCACTTTAAATCGATATAGTCGAAAATACACAATTTCCTGGAAAACTTGCTGTGTACTTTTAATTCATAACTTAATGAAAAATCAAATATTTGGAATTCACAGTTATTTTCTTAGCAGCTTAGAGACATCCTCTACTTAACAAAAGTATTCTCCATACTTAAATATATTTTTAAAGACAAAAATAATTTAGAAGAAACATGCTTATATTGAGTTTAATCTTCTCATCCCATAAAAACTTGAGGGCCTGGAACCCTTTCCATTAAAATCCTAAAATTTCTTCAATTGATATGGCAAATAGACACCCTTCTTCATATAATGTAGAAGTCTTGAATGAAAATTACAAATATTTCTCCCTCTAAACTTTAAAATACAAATGTAGGTGTGGAAACTCAAGTCATCGCAACCTTTGTGACACTTGTAGTCATTCTCTTTATCCACATAAAATGGCTTAAAACCAACTATTTTAACTTCCGATGGATATGTTCATAAACTTAAGGATATTATTTAACTGTATAAAGTATTTTCCTTGCCAAAATTATACATTTTGTACTTTTAAATTGTAAAAAGGAAACAAATCCTTTAGTGGTTTTGGCACTTTGCCACAGAAAAATGAATAGGCCTTGACCTTAAAGTTAGAATTTCTTCATTCCATTAATGAATATATTAAATACATCCTCTTCTTCAGCTTTCTTGTTAAAATAATTAAAATATATTTATAATTTCTTCCTCAAAACTTGAAAAAGCAAATGCTCTCTGAGTCATTTTCTTCACATCTTGACAGAACGTAGAGTAGGCTAACCCTTATTTCCTTGTATTTCTCAATTCTTTTAGTGAAACCAGTTATTATATACTCTTTTCAAGGTAATGTAGAAGTATCATTTAAAAATGTTAGTAATAACCCTTTAAAATAGTTGAAAAGGAAATAGAATATTTGAAAATTTAGGCCCACGCCTAACTTGAGTATTATCAAATGTTTGTATACACATTTAAACTTACTCAAACTTGTCATAGGGGTACTTCCCAACAGCCCCTCAATATTAATGTCAGTTCTCAAAGAGAAATGTTTAAATAACATATCATTAAACTCAAAAATCATATATTTTTTAAAGTGTTAAAATGGATTTAACTCTTTTTCTCTTCAATTCTTCACAGTCAAATGCAGATTTTAGCCTTGACATATAAACAAAACAACAAGTTGATCACTCTTCTTACAAATAACATACATATAATATAACATAACATAAATAACCTTCTTCTGTTCTAGCATTCATCGCTACATTTCGGTCCCACTGCGAAACAGCTCTTGGCCTTCTTTATATTTGTACTAGATCAACTGCTTGACTTGTATTCAAGTTCTTATTAGGATGAAATACACATTATGGAGGTATTTAATGTTCTACCATAGACTTTCCTTTGATAGTATAATATCTGAGTAGCTTCATAAATTTTAGAGGAAAAACAGAGACAAAATAATAGATAGTCCATAAAATTAGACGAAACTGAACTTTGGCTTTTGTTACACCATGCTGCATACAGATTCTCATTCCAGCGCTCTCCATAACATTGTTGACCTTGTTGGTAACTGATAATCACTTAATAATAATTACTTCTGTTGGAAAAACAAAGTAAATAGCTCCTTCACGAAAAATAATTGAGTATCGTAGTTCCCTCAATAAGACATAACTTTTTCCCATAAACCGTAGATCCTTTATGAAAAATAATTGAGTATCTTAGTTCCCTCAATCAGACATAACTTTCTCCCATAAACCGTAGATCCTTTATGAAAAATAATTGAGTATCTTAGTTCCCTCAATAAGTCATAACTTTCTCCCATAAACCGTAGATCCTTTATGAAAAATAATTGAGTATCTTAGTTCCCTCAATCAGACATAACTTTCTCCCATAAACCGTAGATCCTTTATGAAAAATAATTGAGTATCGTAGTTCCCTCAATCAGACGTAGCTCCTCCAAATAAACAAAAATCACCTCTACATTGGTACCGTCACTGTCTTGTTATCAGTGAGGACTTATAGGGCCATCTAACATATTGACAACTGTCATAAACTCCAAAACATTACTATCCTCATCACTTCTTCATCTCGTAGAACCTCCTATACACATAATTATCATCTTCATTGGAGCGCTGGGGTGTACTCTGGCATTTCTTTGGTGATTTTCACCAAATTATGGTCCTTGGTGACATAAATATATTTTTTCTCGACGTATAATAAGGTAGAAATAAATAGTAATTGTAATAAAAAAAAAATCTTGTTTTCTTCAACACAGATTTGGCCTATATGTAAACAAATGTGTATTATTTCACCTAGACATGTGCCTCAAATGAAAGTTTTTAGGGACCTCTTTTGTTCACACTATTCCTTCTCCAATTGCATACCGAGCTTCAGGGATTTCTCGACTCCCATAACCTTCTTCTGTTCTGAAACATTCCCTCCTCCAATAGTAACCCGAGCTTCAGGGATTTCTCGACTCCCACAACCTTCTTCTGTTCTGAAACATTCCCTCCTCCAACAGCAACCCGAGCTTCAGGGATTTCTCGACTCCCACAACCTTCTTCTGTTCTGAAACATTCCCTCCTCCAACAGCAACCCGAGCTTCAGGGATTTCTCGACTCCCACAACCTTCTTCTGTTCTGAAACATTCCCTCCTCCAACAGCAACCCGAGCTTCAGGGATTTCTCGACTCCCACAAATCTTTGAAACTATGTCCTAAAACTTATTCCAGGATCAAAAATAGTCCTCCTACAATCCCTAGGCTGAGATTGTGGAAGAGAGGGCCTATTTCCATTTCCTCCAACTAGCCCTGCGTTCCCTAGATCTGAAAGACATCCTTGTCCTTTCTTTTTACCGAGGCCTCGTTTCTTGATCCTTGGTTTGATTTTGTTGCAGGTATCATCTTGATTCGATGACTGCCGTGTGACCTGGTTCCTGGTCCAATGATGCGAGGAGATATTGAATAATACATCCTGAACATCAATATGTTTAGGGCATTCTTCATTGTTTCGGTGTTGGTGAAGAACACTCCTCCCAATGGCAGTAGCTTCAGTTTGCAATTCCACTCTTATAATTCTCCTTGTATCCTGGCTTGTCATCGCAGCTGACAAGACATCTCCTACAAGTTTTGTCTCTGTGGGCCCATTTGACGACACACCAAAACAACTTGACAATAACACTTCATCGTTTACCCACAAAGTGCACGATAACTTCTGTGCTTCAGAAACCCTTGTTTTCACATGAAATGACTCATTCGACTCCTTAAACTGCATGACTTCATAGTCAACTTCCCAGTCAAAATTGTTCACATGACTGCGAGAATGACCCATTATTGGAACACGTGACTGACTTATGTAGTACTCATTAGGGGTTTCACACAATTGTGAATCGCATTTCTTGTAGTAGTAGGCCCCTAAATATATGAAAGGGTAAATATAAGAACCATTCGTCGAAGGGTCCTTAACTGGCATTATTACCACTTGCTCTGGTACTTCCTCCACTGCTGCCACTAGTTTCTCCCCAGTCGTTGACAAGTCCTGTACTTGCGCCTCGACCTCTTTCCCCTTTTCCGCCAATTGGTTGTGGACTGACCTAAACTCGGTACTATAATGGTCAAATCTTGAGATAACATCATCCCTTAGTGATTTCATGTTATTCTCCATTTTTTCCTCCATCTTTTTCATGCTATTCTCCATTTTTTCCTCCATCTTTTCCATGTTATTCTCCATTTTTTTTTCCAAAGATTTTATGTCCTTTTTAGCACTTTCCCTTAAATCTTCCTTGAGTGACTTCATGTTACTCTCCATTTTTTCCTCCATTGATTTTATGTCCTTTTTAGCACTTTCCCTTAAATCTTCCTTTAGTGACTTCATGTCCCCCCTTAATACTTGCAATAAGTCAAACATAGTAAACTTCTTCACTATCTTTGGAGCTTCCTCTAACTTCTCCGCAGTTGAAATACTCCTACTGGTATCCAGGGCATCTGCCCCCAATGATGTACCATCCTCCATGGGTGTAACTACTGGTCGTGCACCTGCCATAACTATTTATTCAAACGATGTGACACAACTATCATCCTATTGCTCTGTTCTGGGCTCGGCTTGAGGCATGACAACATCCTCTTCCAACTCCTCTGCTTCTCCACTGACCGATGGTTGCTGGGCATCCATGTTTATCTTTTTGAGCTGCTTACGTGCCTTGCTACATGTATAATACTGCCCCTCTGGCATAACCTTCTATACGCCGTAAAAATGACCAAAAACCTAACTGAGGTAATCTAGCCCTGTCAATAAAACGCTCTAGTGTAAGTTGGCCGAAAAAACCATCAACTGCTCCCTCAAGTCACAAATACACCCTAGTGTAATCAGGCCTCAAAATAGATATTTTACTCTCCTCTCAAAGCACAAATATGCCCTAGTATAATCAGGCCTCAAACTATACAGTCCTTAAAATAACTTTAGGTATAACAATAGCCCCACGTTAAGGCGCCACTGTAATGAAAAAAAATAAAATATGTTATGTGTGTATTTATTTCTATATTTTGAATGAAAGAATTAATTTAATTTTAGATAATCTATAATATATAATATAATATTGTGTTTTATTGGGCGCCAACTACCAACCCCATTTATTTTGGTGCGATAGGTAGATTTTTAATTATTAAATAAATTTATCCCCAAAAACTGCTCAGCGGTAATACGAAAACCCTTTTTCTCAAGACCCCTGGACTTTACCTAAAGTTTGGACTTAAGTTGGACACTTACAACCAAAGACTTCCTGATGCAGGTTATTATTCTTGATTTGACCAATCCACTCTACTGAGCATCGCTATACATGGGATGCAAGTTCGAAAGAAAATACAATGTACATTGATGTAAATAACAATAAAACAATTAAATTTAAAGAGTAATTTTAATTATTGAAGTGAATGATATTCTTAAATGAACCCTACCTATGAAGCATGCCTCGTATATTATAATATTATTAAAAGTATTGTTAAGCAATACTTGAAATTGTTAAATTCTCACTTGAATTGTGAGTATATTTGAATATACATATTTCTTTAAGCAAATAAGATTTTAACAACAAAATTTATTCTTTATAACATGTAACAATAATAAACAAACAAAAAAATAGTTCTGAGGTGGACAAAAAGTATTAATTCTAGTTTGGAAACTGAAAATTATTTGTCCTTCTTTAGTAATTTTAAGGATTATGCTTAATTATTTACATCCGTAACAGGATGTTTACAGATGGATTGGATCTCACCCGAAAATGTCCTTGCTCTGGTAAAAATGTTGAATCAAAGCTCCGTCGATATTTAACTCTCTGACCTTAAATTTCCACCAAGATCTTCTTTGAGTGCTTCCACTCAACTTTCTTCACGAGTTTATACAGCTTTTAGAAGTTTTAGATGAATAACATTACCATGAACCTTTAAAAAAATATATAATTGAAGGATCCGCAGATCGGATCCTTCCTTACACTTTCGACGCCAATTTTAGAGAGTCACAACAATAATTAAGACAAAACACAAACACGTTAATTTTTGTTTAAAATAAACAATCACCGGCCTAGGAGAAAACATTCGCCGGGATTTGTATGCAAGAATAAAGCAAACAATCTTAATTATTTGGAGATTGGGGGTATTACTAAAAAGATAATGATACATTTTTACAAAGAAACATAATTCATCTTTAAAAATTAATTCAAACTTGGCACCAAACAAAAAAACAAAACGAGAATAATAATTTCTTCCGCTAGGGGCAATTAATGTTTCAAGAGACAGCCAGATGCTATAAGTGTCCAAGAACATAAAATAAACAAATCGAATAGTTCCGAAATAAACCACTCTCTGGAGCAGATAGCGTTAAAATCACCTACCAACAAAATTAATAAACATGGCGGGTTGGCAGTTTATGAATAAAAATAAAAATAAAGAAAGATGATTTAATAAAGTGAAATAAAGGTAAGTAGATTATATGTATAACATATATTTTAATTGTAAATGAATAAATAATGAATATTCAAAACTTTAGGAGTTTTGAATGAAATTTAAAACAAATAAACAGTAAAATTGACAACGATATTATATATTTGAAGAATTTAGTCAACTGATTATTAGATTTCATTATAAGTAACTCTTCTAACCAAAAATAACATCACAAAGTCAACCAATATTTTAATCCTCGTTCCTTCTAAACTCCTCTTTCCCTCAACCTTTCCTTCTATGACGTCTTGCAGAAGACAGTTCCTACTAAGGTTTTTCCAAAATTGTTTTCTACTATCCACAAAAATGCGGACACACTCCCTCAGAATACAACCCTCCTATTCCCTAATATAATTAGCATATAATTGCACATGCGCTTAACGTGAATGGGTAGTAAGACGCGGTGCTAAAAAACAAATCCTACAGCTTTGTGGCAGTAAGTTATTTCGTATCTCAAAGAGCTGCAGAGATACGATCAAAACTGGAGATAGCTGGAAATGTAATAATAATAATAATAATAATAATAATACTTAGCACCGCGTCTTACTACCCGTTCGGGTTATACGCTTAAGTACTAATTACTCTAATGGATTAGGAATTGGGAAGGTTGAATATAGAGGAAGTGAACCCGCATTTGCGTGGAGGGAGAGTGGAAAACCATTTAGGAAAAACCACCCCCAGTTCACCCGACCGAGATTCGAACCTCGATCTCCCCGTCCTCGGTGGTCGAGCTCAACACGACTAGCGCGTTAGCCAACTACGCCACCGAGGCGGGTCTGGAAATGTAAAATACCTTTGAAGTCATCTTTCCAGAAAAATGAGAGGCTCCATTTTGTTTGTAAATTTTTTTACTAGGCAGCGCACCTTACTACCTGTTCAGGCTAGTCCCATATGTACTAATTACGCTAAAGAGTTAAGGATTAGGAAGGTTGAATTTAAAGGAAATGTACCCGAATTTGCTTGGAGTGAGAGTGGAAATTTTTTGGAATTCACCTCCACAGTACACTCGGTTTGTAATGCTATACACTGTATGGATACTAAATTAAGAAAAATCAAAATCGTTGGTATTAATTTTGAGAAATTCGAGTTTCCCTTATTCCACCCTTGAGTAAACCATGTGCACCCATAAATAGGTGATAAGGGGGACTTCAGCCCCCATTATCACTCTGAAATACTTACCTTTTTTTGTTTTGTTAATTTTTAGGAAAAATACTAATGTGTATTTGGGATTTGGCTTCAATTTGCAATTAACAACTTTGATTCATCACTATCTCTATTAACAGCTTTGAATCATCATTATCTCTATTAACAACTTTGCATCATCACTATCTCTATTAACAACTTTGTATCATCACTATCTCTATCAACAACTTTGAATCATCACTATCTCTATCAACCACTTTGTATCATCACTATCTCTATTAACAACTTTGTATCCTCACTATCTCAGTTAACAGATAAAAATGATAAAATATAGATTTCCTCCCATTTCCTCTCTAACAGATTTCTTTTCCTTTTGTTCTGTTCAATAAAATTGTGAAAAATATAATGTTTATTTTCAATGGGTTCAGATACAACTCAATTTTACTTTCTGCTAATTTTTCAGAAACTTTTTTGTTGTTGCTAAAATCGACTCTAAAACTCATACTATAAAACACAGAATTATGTTCAGATGCTCTACAATTCCCTCTCACTAGGTTAGATTCCTGAATTTTTCTCTCGGGACTCCAACCCCCACCCCCTATTAGAAAACCCACAAGGCCGCCCTTGAAGTAAACCACTCTTAGTATTAGGGTTGGTTATATGCCTCCAATAGACCTTCTGGGGCATCTGATGAATATCCTAGATATCACGTGTTAGCCCAATCCGTAAAATGGTTTCGGGTTTAGGCCAAGATATAAAAATAGACGGCATCGCGAAAATCACTTTTTCGGGTTCGGGGTGTCATAAAATGTCAACATCCATCAAAGACTAGAATATTTTTTTATGATCACAATATTTCCTCTCTCAAAGAGATTGCAAGAAAGTAAAAAAAAAAGTCACAAACTTTCTATGTAGAAATATGAGATTAAATATTTAAAAAAATCGCCACTATCAGTAAAAATAAAATGAGACCCGCAGTTTCTATATCAGCTTGGAATAAAATCCCGTGTGGTTCGTTTGTACCTTGCAAATCAAATAAAAACTGTTGAGTCGCCAGAGCGAGAGATTCGTTTCAAGCGATGGTGCTGCGCCTGACGGCACCGAGTGCCGTTCAACAACGTCGCGCCTGCGAGTTATGGGCATGGCAATGCGCTCTTCACGGCCGCAGAGCTAGGCAGCCTACCACTCAGGCTGTCATGAAACGCGCCTATAAGGACTACTCACAGACTAGAGAGCTCTTTGTCCGGACGGGATATTATTCAATTAAATTAAATTATAGGAAATGAAAAATATGATCCCTTTCAGTGTGTAGTAAAAGGGTTTTGCTAATTAAATAAAGCCCCGCATCGGTGACCCTATGGTCTAAGGTGTTGAGCTTGTAATATATTGGATCGAGAGTAATGGGAAGGTCAAAGTTCGACTCTCGGTTTGGTGTATTGGAGGAGGTTTTATACATGTGATTTAGCACTTTGAGGTTACCATGGGGCTGAATTTTATTTTAAATTACCCTACCGATTACTACTTCCTAGATCACGTTGTTAATGGGCTGGTATTGAGATTACAAATCAAACAAAATAGCTTTTTGTAGTACACAGATGAAAAAACATCAAAGTAAATTTATCCTTTGTCAAATTCTTAGAGTTTGTAAAAAATCCAGTACAGCTCAGAGGTTTTGTGATTCTGGTGCAGATCAAGGCTCAACACCTTTTTTTTATAGCTCAACCACTTTTTTATGTCATAATAATAATAATAATATATCCACCAATTAATGTAAATTATATATAGATGTTAAATCACATTTAAATAGATTACTAAATTTTCCCTTTATATTTATATAAATGGTACGATATAATCACACTAGCATTCTCATATTGTGTATTATGTCAAGCATGGAAGAAAATGTTCAAGAATATGATTTCAGCAAACAACCTTAAGTAAGTTTTCCTCATAAAAACAAACACTTAATCTCGAATAAAAATAAACAGTTTATATATATATATTTAAAACCAAATTGTTCAAATATTTTAAACAAATTTGAAATTTTCAAAATAAGTTTTTTTTAGAGTAAACTACCCCAAATGATTTTTAATTTATAAAAATAAAAACTTAATCTTATTTATAACAAAAATATATTTCCAAATATTCATTTTAAAATCAAACTTAAAAGTTAAATTTCGAAAAATTTCTAATTTTTTATAATTTGTCTCATGTCCCTTTAAATTAATTTACTTATGAAAATAAACAAATATTATAAATGATTGTGTGAAATAGTTCCCTGACACCAGTTTTGAAAAAATCTTTAGAGCTAATAAAAATATATCAAATTTTACATAATCAATCATCCTTAAACTATTATAAAATGAATTTATTTTTGAAAAACCAAATATATAATATTATTTATAATGTAAAAAACTTAACAGATACCAAACCAAATCGCTAAATCAATTTTTTTAATATTAATTTTTTTTTGTAAAAATCAGTCAGTAAACCACCTTTAACGAATCTCTATAATAAAACCAAGTGTACAATATTATTTGGGAGGAAAAACACTAGGACTACCAGTATATTATTATTAAACACAATTGTTCGAAATGTTACACCCCTCTCTCCAACCTTTCTCCTTACGACCATCGATAACTTAAGGGTAGAGGGAGGTTTGCAAGCTACATAGTTTATACAAAGGACATGAAATGCAAGATTTAAATAGTAATACCATAAATGGTTTATTATTAGCATTAAACAATTATAATTCAATTAATTACATGGTCTCAATAATCGTACTGAGTTCAGTGGAAAATCATGTTAGAAATAAACAGTTATTAGTGTAGTTCCTTAGCAAGAACTTATCTACTGTTAGACAAATCAAACAACCAGATGGGCTAGTCTTTATGAGACAAACAACCCCCAGTGTTGAAAAGTATACAAGTAAACAAATAATAAATCAGTTAATAAATTTATAAGATTTATATAAGAGCCTTATGGGCCTTATTATACTGTTTCAAACGTGTCTGCACTGCATCACTTAAAGCAGACTTCAAACAAATTAATAATAAATATATAAAGAATATTTATTAGACATTTTTAAAATACGCGAGAGTTTGGCTAACAGACTTTAGTCAAACTCCCGCGGGACTACAAGACCTAACCTAACAGTTTAGAAACTTCCATCTATTCATGAAATTAAAGTTAACAAAATTACTAAAAACAAATTCTAGCGAAAACATTTAAACTACGATCAAAATATAAAATTAATCACTAATTAATTTTATCAGTTAAATAATTTACGTCTCGAAGTTAAAATTTATAAGTGTTTATTATACAAAAGAAATCAAAACATTTTATATGCAACATTATTTCAGAATGAAATATTAATAAACTTCTCCAACACAAAAATTTATCAAAGTTATTATAAAGTAAAGATCAAAACAAACAGTTGTCTCGAGCGTCCAAGTGGCGACAGACATTATTTATTTTACTATTTGGCGAAGAAAATTAATACGAAAATTTACAATGCCAAACACGGCTTATACAAATGTTTAAGTTTTGAATAATAATGTTTAAAGTATACGTTGCCATAGTTAATGTTCGTAGATTATCACGGATGATCCTGGCATAGTCCTAGTCCTAAGACTATGTTCCTCCGTCCAGTGTTGGTTGAATAGTCGAATTAATGATGCGATTACAGGACTTTAAATAGGGGTTTTTCACAGCACGGTAACAAGGTGGGGGGGGGGGAAGAACAATTCTGTCGGTGGCCTTCCTTCTAGGGAATTTAACATGACGTGGATTGTTGATATTATTGTCCCATTTTTCATTTTGAGCAGCGATTCTTCAATCGGACGTCATTTCTGTAGTTGTGGTACTATCCATTAGGGTGCAGGTGGGTAGATTTCTGTTGATCGTGGATAGTATTGCTTGGCGTGTCTTCAGTATCTATTTGATTTAGTCGGGGTTGACTTCGGTGAAGAAGTCTCTGTTACTACCCGGTGTAGCTCGTCGTTGTCTACACACGATAGGTTTGGTGAGTACAGATTCCAATGTATTCCATAGTTCTATTAAATTGATTTTATTGATTTGAATTGTCTATAACGTTGTCTCAATTTACAGGAACTACAATAGTGAAGAGTACTATTGTAGGGTTTAGAATATTATTGAATATTATTTGGAGCGGGTGGTATGATTCTTTGGCGAGTTGAATATGAAGTTTAGCATGGGGGCGAGTTCAAATGTAACTCAATGTTACAGAAAATATTTGTAACTAAAAAAAAATCACTCATCTGTAAACTACCCTTAATTTAAGGGTTAGAGTCAAAATAAAAAACTTCCAGAGATATTGATTGCTCTATAACATTTATTATTAAATTTTGACCAAATCCATCAAACCCTTTCTGGTCTGTGGCTAGGGACAGACAGACAGACAGACATGGGGACAGACAGAATTGTAAATAACACTTTCTTGGGTTCGAGATCACATATAACGTAAATATTCATCATAGTCTCGAGATTAAAACTGTCATGATTACAATACTTTTATTCAGGCCCGTATCCAAAATATTATTTCGTGGGAGGGAGGAGGGCACTTTCTTCAAATATTGTCTGACAATGACGGTCATCTCAGGACTAAACAGTGGTGGGAGGAGGGGGGCCTCTTTCCTCAAATATTGTCTGACGATGACGGTCATCTCAGGACTAAACAGTGGTGGGAGGAGGGGCGGTCGATTCTGACCTGCACGGAAACAGAAATATATCAAAATTTCTTACAAAAATATCTATTGAAGTAGAGCCATTCTTGTATTAATTAAAAATTGATATACTTTTATGACATTTAATAGAAACATATAATAGTTTTACATAAAATATTATAAAAACTTATATATTTTCTATTAAAAGTAAGAAAAAGTATATTAATTTTTAGTGAATGCAAGCATGGGTCAATTGTAACATATATATTTTTTGCGAAATCTTGATATATTTTTATCTCCGTGTGTGGAGGAATTCTTGAATATATTATATCTTAATATTCACGATGTTTAGTCCAAATAAGAAAGTTAAACTGAACTTAACTACTACAGTAATTTTAGGAGAAATTTATTACTACTATCTTTTTAAAATAATTTTAATTTTTGTTAATATTACGAGAGGGGTCTTCAGTCCCACGAGCTCCCCCCCCCCCCTGGATGCGTGCCTGTTTTCTCTTGGTATGAAGTTAAAAAAAAGATAGTAATATTTTAATTAATCCAGTCGGACACAATTCCCCCCCCCCCCCCAAAACGTCACACTACTCGTCCGGGCTATGTGCCGCTACAGATTGGTGTGTCGTGGGAATTTTGAGGAAGAATAAAAAGAAAAGAGAAAATATTTAGGAATATACATATTTTTATTTAAATTCACTATCAAAATTTTTTTTAAATAAAACAATAATTATTAGAATATTACCTATTGTACTTTTAAACACAATATTAATACGCGATAAATTCTCTCCTTAAAAAAAAGCTGATGGCTTGTCTCGGCAATTTATCACTTTATTCAGTGTGCTCTTGGTTGAAAAAAGTTGAAAATCACTGAGGTAAGGACTATGAAGATAGAATTTAAAATAAATGTATACACACTTGCGTAGAGAGAGAGCGGGAAACTATTTAGAGGAAAAAACACCCACAGTATATCATGCCAGTATTCGAAACACGACCTCTTGGTCTCTGATAGACCAAATTAGATGAGCCTGATATTTAGACCGCGAGCCCACCAATGCGAGTCAAAAGCGTATTTACCGGGTCAATAAACGAGATAAGGGTTGGGTGCTAGGAGGTATTTTAGGTTAAATGAGCCCGTATTGTCGAGGAGAATGGATGGGGAGCCCCCTCACTCTCTGTCTCACCAAAAGGACATCCATTCTAGATTAGAACGTTCCTCCTGTCTCTTATGAAATCCACCTATTACAAACCTGAAGTCTCAGAGCACGTGGTCCCCTATGGGGATGGTGTAGCCATGCCACTAAAAATACATTTCAACATTCTAAGTTCTCTTTGCATGACAAATTTTAAATTTAAAACTGCCATTTTATTATTAATATTAAGGAAATCGAAAAGGAAATTAAAATTATTATTGGTTCAGTGTTAGCCTCGACAGTTGGCTAGCACTTTAATAAAGGAAAATGAAATTATTAATATTATGTCTAAGTCCAAGGTTTTCAATATCGAATCAAATGTGAATCTTCTCTTACCAACTAGCATCGATTCCGAATTGAGTACATATAATATTTCAGAAAATGTTCTAATCGAATCCGAATAGAATATTAGACTAAATATTTTTTTAAATAAAGTCCAATAAAAAAATTAAAGACATTCAGATATAAATACATTTGAAATGTTATTAAATTTACCGAATTAGTTTGGTCAGGTCGAATAATGGGAATTGAACCGTTGAAACAAAAAAAAAGTGAATACGGTAACATCACTAAACTGAAATTTTTAGATGAGATTGTTAGTTATATTTATATTTGTGGATCTATGTTAGTTTCTATAAAAAGTAAACATATTGGAAAGCTAAATTAAAAATTTGAATCCAACTCCACCGTGTCCAATATATGTGTTCTCTTCAAATTAAAAGTTTAGAAGCTTCGCGCAGGCTTAATAATAATAATAATAATAATAATAATAATAATAATAATAATAATAATAATAATAATAATAATAATAATAATAATAATAATAATAATAATAATAATAATAATAAAAATTATATATTATTTTTGTTAAAGTGGTAGTATTGGTTATAATTTGCCTTATGTGTGGCTGCGTTTCTCGCTAATCATTGATACTGCAGTTCGATTCTTGACCTCATTATATGGGTGTATTTTTTTACCCTCCAAGTGGTGCTATTATTTTCAATTTTCTTAAAATGCTCTCTTCTCTCCGTCTTAATTTAACTTTGCTCATACTCGCTTCGGTAGCCACGTGGTCTAAAGGCACTACCTTCACAACATAATAGAATGGCGAAGCTGGGGAGATAGGGGTTCGATCCCGGTCGTATGTTCTATGGGTTTTTTTTACTAAATGGTCTTACACCCTTTCCATGCAAATTTGGGTCCACTTCCTCTGAATTCAACCCTTCCTAATCCTTAACACATTAGTGGAATTAGTACATAGGCGTATAATCCGAACGGGTAGTAAAACGTGATGCTAAAAGAAAAACTTTTCTCATTTTAGATACCGGTATCAGTTATGGCACTAGAGCATAATAATTTAAGAACACGTCCATTAATCTTCTAATTATACCCATCATATTTTAAACATAAGCAGGGCCAGAGGATCATTCCATAACTCTACTTTTCATGAACGTTTCAGAGAGTTTCTCTTCAGAATATATTAAAAAAACTAATTAATCCTCGGAAAGTTTTAAGCGTGGATTAAATATTCAGTGTTTCTTTTGAAATATTAATGTTACCTAGGGCGGTGTTGTAAAGACTTCTTTGTTGTTTCTTTTTAAAAATCAGATGTTGAAGCGAACATTTTTTTACGACTGTTTTAAGGTTGATGGAATTTCAAGGTAGTTAAAGGCATTTTTTTTAGCGGTCTTTGCGTCTTGGTACCCAGCCGGGATATGTGTATAATCTACACTAATGAGGTAGGGAGAAGGAAGTAATACATTAGATAACATTTACCAGCATTTACGTGGAGGGGGAGTGGGAAACCAACATAAATACAACCACCTGGGATTCGAACCAGGATCTTCCCGTAGCCAACGATCAAGTCTATTACGAGATTGACGCCTTTGACCGGTCACGTGGCTATTTAGATATTGTCTAAATCAAATTAGAGACAAATTTTAACTGTCCACAAGTCATATTTTTAGTATTATTTAAAAAATGAGGGATTTGTCATAGTAAGCAATCAAATTCGGAACTTTTGACTTCGTGTGCACACACTCTGTCACAAAACCATATAGAGGTGGACCTTAAATAATTAAATGAACATTTATTTGATCAAAGTTAAATCTATTATAATTGTAAAACAATGTCGCACTCTAACATCGGTTTCGCTTTTAATGGTGTATTAATTTTAAATTCAATTTGAAAATTATATGTGTGGTCAATTTGGTCTTTATTTGCGATAGTTAACTGACTGGCTTTGTTGATTTAATTTTAAACTTATAGGATAAGTATGGTTCGGAGTTTACTGATTGACTTTGTTGATTTGGTTTTACATTTATATGATTAACTTAGCCCGGTTATTAAATTCTTTGGAAAAAATTAAAATGATTGCTAGCTTATGTTTAGTAAATAAAATAAAATAACTAGATAAAATGTAAGTATGTTAGTTATTTTGGTGTTGATTATATTTAAATGCATACAAATATCAAGCAGTTAACCAATTACATTCAAACCCTGGTGATCACGTGGTTTATAGAATCACACTTGCAATACACCGGATCGTACAGGGCAGATACTGAGGCTCGAAACTCAACTGGGTGCATTTGGGTCGTTTTCCAACTGATTCATTAATTTGGTTTACCTATTTTGTCTATGATCTAATGAAGGTGCATTTCTTCTGAACGACCCTCTTCATCTATACTCCTTAGATTAAGCCGTTAGTAAATATGGGACTAATACAATAATAAAAATAATACCACTAGCACCAATGTGCACACGATTAAGGCGTCAGTCTCGTATTATCTGGTTTGCCGAGGAGGCTGGGATTCAAATCGTTTATAAACGGTTTCCCACACTACACACACCCCATTCAGGCGTGGATGCAGGAGGGTCAAAGGGTCACTTGACCCCTCTGTGAAAGTTAGAAAACTAATACAAAAAACAAAATAAAAGTTAAAATTTTAGAAAGAAAATACAACATAGATAAATTATACAATTTTTTTATCTTTTTGCGCGCAGACACCTTTTAATCCGGGTCCACACGTTCGTTATTAGTCCAGGTTTATTAAATTTTTGATATGACTCACGCAAGTGTGGAAAAAATATTCGTTTTTATGTACGAATATTTGTCGTGCATACCAAGTTATGAACATTTTTCCACATAGAGACGGTAGACTACTCCACATCAAAGAAGACTAATAATTGCCTGAGAGCAGTTCATCCACGAATACCGAATATAGAATATGTGTGGATAGAATAGCGGTGGAACTGTGGGGGACTCTGTCTGCCCCCCTGGAATAAATATCTCCCAGATATATTTCAAATCCTCCGATATTATCAAATATGAAGCGGAAATATGGCCTTAAGCCAAACACCAAATGACTTCTAGATATGCTTTCTATTGTCAAATATTTGGCGGAAAAGACAGCATCAAGTATCTAATAGACTAGAGGCATCTAAATGGCAGAAAGAGTCAGAGGAGGAAAGCTCTAAATAGCTTACGAGGTCATCCCAATTTCAAAAATGTCTAGGGGAGGACAACTCCAAATAGCTTCTAGATGCATGTCATTTTGAAGAAATTTCGAGCGAGGACCATCCCAAATATCATAGTTTCTGAAATTATTCATTTTTCAAAATGTTGTCGATAGAAGACCACTTCAAAGATTTTAATATAGAGGTATCTAACTAACGTACAAAATTAAGGTGAGGATCACTCTAAATAGCTTTGAGGGTCATCAACATTTCAAATATTTCTAGGTGAGGAACACTTTAAATGGCTTGTAAAAGAGTCTAATTTTTAAACGTTTAAGGTGAAGACTACTCATAGCTTCTAGAGTGAACCATTTTTCAAAAAATTGTTGAAGGAGGGTCACTCCAAATAGTTTATAGAACTATATGATTTTTAAAAAATGGAGAGGATGACCCTGGTTTAAAATATACATAAGATCAAATATGAATGAGAAAGTATTAAATGGCTCTAAACAGAAATCTAACATTGTAAGTAACTATGTTATTTATAATTATGACCCCCCCTTATGAAAATGATCTGGATCCGCCCCTGGCCCCATTTAAGGTAGAGTTACCCTCGATTCTGCCCTCCTCGTTTCTCTTTCACTTGTTTAGGTGAGTGGATAGTTCGGACAAGTTGTAAAACATGGTGCACGTATTCATTTTAACATGCAGAAAGTTCTTTAACGCATATTTTAACTACGTGATTTGGATATGTAACGTGGTCAGGGAAGCAAAGATAGTTTTATTCGATAACGTGGCTCTTAGACCGCTATTACTCGATCTCCGATAACGAACCATTATGATTTCCCTAGCTAGTGCCTTGTTTCTCCACCACTAGCGCTGTAGTCGAGCCCGCTCTAGTCTTAATCAAAATGGTTCCAGTTCGATTGCAACTAAACATTGTTTTCATCTTGACAGTTCATTCTCAGTTATGTAATCAATGTATTATTTAGTTATTTTAATACGTTAACATTAATATTTTATAAACAACATTATCAACATAATTTATGATAAAAATAAATTATAAAACATGTCAAAATATGAACGGAAATGGATTTTTTTTCTTAGGTCTGGTCATTTAATTAATGTTTTCTATAATGCTATATTTTCTGTAATGTAACTGCCGCGTTGTAAGAGAACTTCCTATATGTAATATATATATAAAGCAGCGTCTTACTACCCGTTCGAATTATACGCTTATGTACTAACTACACTAATGGTTTTGGAGATTAGGAAGTTTATTTTTGGAGAAATGTACCCGAATTTGCGTGGAGAGAAAATGGAAAACCCTTTGGAAAACACCCTTATTACATACAACCGAGATTTGAACCTCAATCTCCCTGTCATCGGTGGTCCAGCCTAACAGGAGAGTAATATGTAAAACCACGCGGTAAAATATTTATAAATGGAGCTCAAGTTTTTTACGGAGCTACGACAAAAAAAATAGGTTTTACTTTGTAATAAAGTTGAGAAATCTTTTTTCCTCCTGTTAAATTACGCTATAGTTTAATATTAAAGAAAGGGCAGCTGAGCTGAACGGAATGATCCTAGCTGTTAAATTCTCGACGTATTCGTCTCAAGGGTTGAAAATATCCCTGAGCGAGTAGGCCGTTTACCTTTTTTTTCATCCCTTAGCGACGTTATGACTGTAATAATCCTCAAACTTCCCCTAGGCTACCTCTAAAAATCCCTGAAATTGTTTCCCCTCTTTTACACTTAACTCTTTCGAAATGTACATGTAAACTGCTTTTTCAAGTTCCGTGTCATTCGCATTTTTCATGGCCCTTCTTTTCTACTCTTCCTTCTCTACTCTTAAAGCCTTCTTCACTTTCTAAGTTTAGTTGCGAGCTTAAAGGGAATCTTAACTTTTGTTCTTTATGTTTGCTGTATTTATATTGGCTGTGTTACAAATCAAGTCTTCTAGGAGTTTGTTTACAATTATATCAGTACAAAACACACTACCCCAAGGTTGCTTCAAAGACGATGTTATTAAGAGTGCAAACCTCCCCATAATCTATTTAGGTAGATTTAATAAGCTAAAACTTCATTCAGTGTGTTGACTGGAAAAACTAATGGGAATAAACCATTGGGAAGATTTAGACAAATATGGGAGGATAGCGTTAGAATTGATATTAAAGAGATAGGGTGTAATGAGGTGGACTGGATAGCACTAGGTCCAGATGGGTATAGGATGTAATGAGGTGGACTGGATAGCACTAGGTCCAGATAGGTATAGGGTGAAACAAGGTGGACTGAATAGAACTAGTTCTAGATAGGGATAGAGTGAAACAAGGTGGACTGATTAGAACTAGTTCTAGATAGGGATAGAGTGAAACAAGGTGGACTGAATAGAACTAGTTCTAGATAGGGATAGGGTGTAATGAAGTTGACTGAATAGAACTAGTTCTAGATAGGGATAGATGGCGTACTTTTGGAAGTGTGGTAACGAGCTTTCGAGTGCCATAGAGTAGGTAGATAGATTAGTTTTATGTTCTCCTCAATGCTTTGGATATTAACTTAGTGGAGTCTTGATAAAATCCATAATACCTAAAACCCCAACTGTGTTTAAAAACACGTTTACACCTTTCCCACCTCCAACACACACACAAAAAAAGAGATAGTTTTGTTTAGAGACCCGTTGTTCGGAAGTCAAATCCTTATTTGAGGTGTAACAAAATAATAATAAAATAAAAACAATCACTCACAGTCACAAAATTACTCATGAACAAAAAGCTGGCATTAATCATGCTAATGATACTCATATTGAAATAGTTGGCTTGGGTTGGGTTGGGCTGGAAGAGTATAACCCGAAAGGGGGTTGGATATTTCTAGCACAGACACTCCTAGCGCGTTATCGTAACTACTGCGTATTAGTACTAGAAGCTAAATTGAAAGCTGGATATAATATGAATACATCATATTTCAGATAATATGCGTCTTGTAGCGCCAATCTTATAAATGCACTATATTTCTGATGGTTAGCATTTAGTATAGCACACGCCACAGTGGTCGCGCGGACTAAATGCTTGACTCATCTTGTCTGATTTTGCTAGGGAATTGGAGGTCTAGGTTTGAGCCCCAGCCTGGTGTCTTGAGGGTGGTTATTCCTGAATTATTTCCTACCCTCCCTCTATGAAAATGTAGGTACACTTCCTATAAATTCAACATTCTTCATCCTTAACATATTAGCATCATTAGTACATACGCGTTGTGTAACCCGAATGACTATCAACACGCGGTGCTAAAAAAAGATGCAGTGAAAAAATAATAATTCTCGTTACTGACAAATAGGCTCGTTAACATTAAATCAATTCGAACGAGAGAAAGAATTTACCCGTTTTATTTAGTTTAACGCTTTAATTTTTTTAAATATGCGAATATATAAAAGCGTTTGGGTTACAAATCAGAAGTCTTAATTTAAAAGGGGTTAAATTTCGATTCCTGCCCAGGCTATGAAATATTGATATTCCAAAATTAATGGATATGTTAGGTTGATATATTTAATTAACAGTTGGCAAAAAATTCTTTTGGACGTCATGTTTTAATACGTCAAATCATATTACCTGCAGTCATCACTTTTGATAAATTTTTTCAATACCTATGAAACAACACGTATAATAATAGTGAAATATTATTATTGTTATTTCTAAAATAATATATTTGTATTTTATAAAATTCCTTCCTACGAAAACGGAATTATACTTGATTATTCTCTCAGTCTTGGACTAAAATCCCAAATTTCTGGACTCAAATCCCAAATGGGAGCTTACTGAGGGCTTCGGGGGACCCAAACAAGCATCAGATCGTGCAACACTGATTAAATTTGTATAACACACAAGGGCGGATCCAGGGGTTGTTGTCAAGGGGGAGGGGGGTTAGTTTGCAGGCTGATTAAAGTTGGCTATAAAACTAATATTTCGTTTGATTCGTAAACTGTAGTTGTTCATTAATTAAGTTTCTGCTTTGTAATAAAGCTGCTTGAATGAAAAAGTTATCCGCTGTGTTTAATTTATTACCTTTTTGAGAGTGGTGAAGAAGTTTTATCCATTGATTGATGGATTTGGGTTGATGGTCTGCTATCATTTCATAATAAATTCATAATCTATTACTATCTTTCCCCATTCGTTTTTTTAGTTTACTTTTTAAGTACTATATTTTTCTCTAAGTCTAATATATACCGTATTTCCAATTTATATCTTCTCGATGACGATATTTGAATGTTGAAACAACAGGCCGCATAGTGTAGTGGTCAGTGCATCTGACTACGAACACAGGGTTCCCGTGTTCGATTCACGACTGACACTTTAGTTATTTTTCTTTTAAGAGGACTGGCTCACACCTTCACATGCACGATCATCACATCATCTCATCGCTTGTACGTGTAGACAACCTCCTATGGTGTACCCTGGGTAACGTTCTGTCCCATCAGAGTGGCTAATAGTCTACATACAGACAACCGGACTAGATGTTATGTCTCTGCCGGTTACTAATGCCATACGCTTACAAAAATAGTAAAAAATAATGTTGAAACTTGTAGATTGTAGAACATAATTAAACCCAGTTGGATATCATGTCACTGGATTCCAAGAAGAAGGGGATTAGTTTTTAAAAATAAGACTCGAACTTCAATCATTACTTTATAATAAAATACTATATATCAATTAAATCTTATTCACTGCATAGTATATTTTTCCATATTGGAATTATTTTAACTCAAGTAGTATAATTAATTTTGTTATACTTCTCAAAATGTTTGTGTACCACAAATTACTTTTATCTAAAAAATATTAATACACATTGTACTATCAATTTTTTACTGACAATTGTTATTAGTTCGATTCTAGGCCTCACCTATTTGAACTAATAACACAATACACTTACATTCACCAATTTATGTATAACCCCTTTCATTATCCAAACTTTCAATTTGTCTTCATGTTTTAAAAATGTAATAATTTCTATTATCACTTTATTACAGTAAATGTCAACTTTATCTTTAATATATTACTGTATACAATTAATCATTTTCTCGCTTATTTTAACCTATCAATTTATCAATAATTTCCACCAATCTTTGTCATTTCACATTTCAGGTTCATTATAAATGTATATCTTGTTACATCAACATATATTTATTCAATTAGTTTGTTTTAACCTTTCAAATTATATTTATAAATTTTAATTTTGTCACTTCATTGTTCATTACCTTTATTATAACCTATGATTCTGTATATCTCTTATAAATATCATTAAAATTGGTTTTCTATAATTTACAAAAACTACCTGGAATTCCAAGTTTTAGCCTATATTTTAAATTACTATATCCAGGCAATTTTTACAATGTTTTCTAAAATGTTGTTAATGCTATATATCTAACTATGAATCCGACACCTTAATTCAGTAGGTAGCATGTCCATCTTCTGAGCTAAAGTTCCCGAGTTTGATTCCCGGTATGGTCGAAAAGTTTATCATGGGCAAAATATGGGTTAAACTTTCACATTGATAAATAAACGGTTGGGGGCTGAATGTTGTGGCTGTCCTAGTCTTAAGTGAGATTATAAGGTAGATGAAGTTACGACAGTCCTAGTAATTCGGTAGTTAAATATATGGCTTGAATAAAAAACTGACCACACGCTGGAAACAATAATGGACGTAAAAACAAACTAACTATGAAAAGTAAGAAATCTTTGATAGAGATACGGTAATACGATAGTTCAATGTTGGATATGAGGTGCAGAGCGGATGGATTTTGAGCCTGAAATATTGCCTTCAGTGGAAAATAGTTTTATCTTGTCCCGAGTTCCCCAATGGCGTGAAATTATTTATAAAAAGGTGATAACATATTCCTTCCGAGAAGGTACTTTAGCTAGCACCGGAGTTAACTAGTTTTTAATAGCACGCTCTGGTTAAATGCACTCCTGGTGAGGCTCGATATGAATAACTTTCTTTGTAGAAAGAGATGAAGTCGAGGGAAATGAAAGCGGAGAGTTGTTTCTTAGGTATGGCCTCTGTGGTATAGGGGCAGAGCTACTGGCTACAGATCCAGAGGTCCCGGGTTCAGTCCCTGACTCTTCCAAATATGCTATGAAGGGGTGAGTCTAGGAACGGGGACAATTCAGCCTCCTGAGGAAATATAAGGAACTAATTGAACGAAAAAGTAGCAGCTTTGGTCTAGAAAACTGAGCTTAACGGTTGGAGGGTTCGTTGTGCTGACCACATGACACCCTCTATCCACAGGCTTTGGAACTATCTTCACCAAAAGATGGTGGCCGCTCAGTCAGTGTGGCTCAGTTCCGGGATGATTACATGAAGTTTTTTTTAAGTATGAGAACTTATTCACCTGAATTGTACCCACATTTGCGTGTAGGGAAAGTTTACAACCATTTAGACAAAATAAACCCTTAGTACAACTGACTGTAGTTTAAGCTCTACCTTCACCAACACCAGTAAATTAGACTTGTTGAACTTGGTGAACTTGACGCCCTAGTCTATGTGCCCAGCAATGTGGGTCTAATTTCTATCAACATTTAAAAGAAACAGCGAGAGGACGGGTATGTTTTGAACTGAATCGGTGGATTATTCACCATGGTCAGGTACACTATTATAGCAACAGACCCTCCACGGCACTTAATGTCTGGGCTATTTTTTTCAGATGTAGGCTGCGGACGGCACCTTTAGAATGAAGCATCGCAGCCAGCCGTGACAGCGTCACAATGAAGCTATTGCTTCTTCTACTCATGGCTACGTCACACTGTCTACATAGCTACACGATCAGTGAGTATTATTACAACTACCCGTCTGATACGTGAACTACCCACTAGACCATGCATCCACCGATACGGGTTTTTAATCTATCAAACAATTGAAATAATATTTTTATCATGAAAATTGGATTCCGCTTGATTCAGTGATGAAGTTTGTTAAGTAAACAAACCCCGAATCGGTAGGCAACCCTTACACACATGGCATCGAGTAAATAAAACCTACGTATGAATCTGGGTGCACTTAGTTTTCTGGCTACTAATTACATCCCATGTCCTGTCAATATTTGCGTCGGACTTAATTATGCGTTTCAATCCTGTAAATATCAACGTTGATAATTTTCTCTCAGAACACAAAGCTGACCATTCGATACAGAATCAAATATCATGTATAAACCGTGTGTTTAGTTGTGTTACGTTAATTTTTCTTTTTTAGCACCACTTCTTGATACTCGTTTGGGTTATACGCTTGTGTACTAATTACGATAATGGTTTTAGGGATTAGGAAGGTTATATTTCAAAGAAGTGTGCCGGTATTTGCGTGGAGGGAGAGTGAAAATAATTTTGGAAAATCCACCCTCAGTACACCCGACCGAGATTTGAACCTCGATCTTCCCCTCATCAGAAGTCAGGTCTAACACGAGAGTCGCGTATTAGACCTTGCGGCCCCTGTTCCGGGTGTGTTCAGTTAATGAAATATGTTTCGGATCAATATACACCAAAAATGAAAGTAAAAGATTAGAAGCATTTGAAATGTGGTGCTACAGAATAATACAGAAGTGCTAAGAAAAGGAACTGAAGAAAAGAAACTTTGTAAAGGTATACAGCAAAGAATAGTTAACATGGTAGGACATATACTGAGACATAATAGTTTGATGAAGATAATTTATAGAAGGAGATGTGAAAGGGAAAAATTCAAGAGATAGACCAAGTCTGGAATACATGAATGAGATAACGAACGATGTTGGCAGAAGAAGGTACAAAGCTGTAGAAAATTTGGCCCAGAATAGACAAAAGCAGCAAACCAATCGCAAAATTGTTGACTAATGATGATAATGATGATGATAGTGAAATACCAAGTTTCCAATTTGAGTCTGATCTAGTTTAGGTTTTGTCATTAAAACATTAGTTCTGATTTGCTTTGTCAGAATCGTTTTGTTTTCTTTGATAAGAAATTAAACCCGGCTCTGAAGGTTTTCCCAGAGCTTTATCATATCCGTAAACCGTATATATATATATACATATATATATTTATATATATACACATATATATACACATATACACATACACACACACACACACAGACAAACTCATAGCCCAAACTGCACATATAGCTTGTTTGAAACAAAAATAAAACAAAATTCCTATACACTTACATTCGGAAAAATATACAAACTCCATTAAATTGTGTTCAAAGTTTCGGCGTACAGCGGGAGAGCAAAGCTGTTCATTCATGCGTGTACAACATGTTGCATAGGAGCAAGGCGCGTGGCACAACACACCTCAACATCCTGGAGCACAGCAGCAGAACATACCACAATTAATATTAAACAAAACATCAGCCCATCTAGACATGTGAATACGTTCTGAGGGTCGTCATTAACGGTCCTACATAACGGACATAAAGTGCTTGACATTACTGCATGTGCAGTGCCACGCGCTTAACGCCTATGCAACTTGTTATACACGCATGCTTGAACAGCTTTACTCTCCCGGCGCTGTACGCCGAAACTTTGAACACAATTTAATGGTATTAGCATAGGTTTTCAGATGTAAGTGTACAGGGATTTTGTATTACTTTTGGTTCAAACAATCTATATGTGCAATTTGGGCTATGAGTTTATGAACAGCCTAAGTAATATATATGATTGTGTTGTCATTTGTACGAGCATAGTTAAATGGTTTAAGTCACCTGGATATGTTAAACCAGCTAATTATATAAGTTCCCATACCAGTGTACAGAGGTGTCTGCCTTGTTGTGCCTGTTTTTCTGGTGAGCAAAAGGTTGTGGTTTGAAACTCGACTGGCTCTAGTGAGATGGTTTCCCAACCCACATAGTTTTCTATTATCTTGCTCTCCCCAAAAATGTGGGTACAGTTCTTCTATATTATATCTTTATCAATCAGATCCTATTAATTTATTTAAATGTGAGGATAGTCCAGACGCGTGCAAAAAAGGCGAATAATTTATATATAAATATATACTAATATGTTTATATTCAAGATGGGACACTCAAATTCTCGATTCCTTGACTCTCTCAAATCGTATGGTATTTGGGAGATTTTAAATTTGTAAGAATCTAAAAAAATATTTTGAATACAATTATGGAGAACTTAATTTGATATAACAATTCAAATCAATTGGTAAAAGGAATTATATTGACTTGTGTAGTTTGGAAAGTAAAAAAATCACCAAAAAGGACAAGATTGTATTAATATAAGAAATACTTGTCATTTCTCATTTGTCACTGGCACCAAATCTTAAAACAATTTTTTAAAAATTCAATTTTAAATATTTTACTTTTAACTAAATATATAGAGAGAGTCAGTCAGTAATGAATGGGTGCTGAAGGAGTGCGGTTTGAAAGGGAATCTAATAGGTCAATGTGAAAGAAACGTCTTAAGTTGGGTTTTTTTCCCTCGGGATTTTAATAACTTGTTTCCTGGTGGTAACAGAGGTTCTTTTTCCCTCTTTATTTTTTTGAATAATTTTCTCTTATTCTTTTATTTATTCTAGTTTCTCAATCTAGTCAAAGCTCTTGTATTAGTTGGTCTTCTTCTTCGCTGGTTTGTCCGCCCCGGGTATTTTATTTCCCCGGCACGCTCCACCTCTGACACTCCTGGTTCACCCCACTACTGGGATTCTCCAGGGACTCTCCAGTGGTGGCGAGCATCCCCTTATCTGCCACCTGGGGAGGCACCCTACAGGAGATAGTGCTCCACCTGCTTCTATAAACCACTTGGACCTTAACCTAAATTAAACTAAACTAAACTAAACTAACTTTAAAAATACTTGAGTAACCCTACACTAATACTATCTTACTTATTGTCAGCATTGCCGAATTTCATTTCTTATCTGATTCTGGCTCATTTCTGCGCTCATGGTCGTACAGAGGGGATGAACAGCATCTGCTCTTCTCGGCCATATATCTCAGGAGGTCCAGTGGATTGCCCCAGCCGTGTTCGTTTCAAGACACGCCAAGCCTCTTGTCCAGGGACATCTCCCTTAATCTTCTGTATCCTGGTCTTAATTTTTACCACCCACATCTCGGCTTGCAGGCTCTTCCGACATCTACACATCAGGCATCACCGCTTGCATTTTGCTGTGGGTGGTCCTAATCTAATCTCGTCTTCCTCTTGATGGAGCCAATTTTAATTTAGGTTCTACTTCGCCCAATTTAAGAACATATTTTCCTTCTCTGATATTTCGCCTACACTCAAGTCGCTGGTTTCTGTCTCGCTATCTCTTCTTGTTCCTCTACTTCAATTTCTTGTTATTTTCTTGTTCTTTTCCTTGCCATATACTCCACCCTCTTCATTTACAACATCAAGTTCGCCGTGGAGCCTAGGTATCCCCATCAATCCGGGTCCCTTAACACGTCCCACACCTGTCGTCCTTGAATTTATTTTGTGTATAGCCTTCTTATATCTATTGTCAAGCCACAATATAGCACCACGTGATCAGGTGTATCTTCGTTCCTGCATTCACAGTCCTTGGTATCTGCCAGGACCAACTCATATCATGTGGCCCTGTATGGTCCTTTCCGGTAATTTAGTGCAGTAGACCTTTTAAAGGGACGAGAGGTTTCATTTCTAATCTCTCCCAAATATTCGGGAATAATCTTGGTTTGGGAATGTTGAGAGGATGAGTGTGGATCGAGTGACGAGGCAAATACATGAAGGTAAAGTGTGGGTGGATTAAAAGGAGTAGTTAGGCCATGGGAGATGTGGCTAAATGTTGTAGATGATGGTGTGAAAAAGAGAAGCATTAAGAGTTGTAAGAATAACAGAGCATGTATCACTCAGTGCATGGAGCGAAGGGAGTATGTAAGGATAGAGAGGTGTGGAGAAAGTTAGTGAGAATGGATTAAATACGGAGTTGTTTTTTGAGATATATTCACAGTTCCTTGCCTACCCCGTAAGGTAATGGCGTGATTATGTATGTATGTATGTATGTATGTATGTATGTATGTATGTATGTATGTATGTATGTATGCATGTATGTATGTGTATGTGTGTATGTTTGTGTGTGTATGTGTGTATGTATATGTGTATATGTGTGTACATGTGTGTATGCAAATTTACCTAATAATTGTACATTTTAAAGATTCAAAAATATAAAAATCGAGTTCGAGAAATATAAGATTTGACCCATCTCATATATATATGTATATATATTTTTACTTGCTTTGGTGGCCATATGGTTTAAGGCGTCACTCTCGTAATATACTGGACAACCGATAATTGAGGGAACAATGTTCGAATCCTGGTTGAATGTACTGAAGGTATTTTTTACTAAATAGCTCTCCACTCTCCCTCCAGGAAAATCTGGACACACTTCCTTTAAATTCAACCTTCCTCATCTCTAGCACGTTATCTCTACTAGTACATATACATATAACCCAAACGGGAAGTAAGGCGTGGTGTTAAAAATAAATGTACAGGACATTTTATGTTTTGTCACCACGTCTTAGTATCCTTTCAAGCTATACTTAAGTTTGGCATATTAATTACAATAATATGGTAGGGCAGAGCTTAGAAGAAATGAACCCGAATTTGCGTATGGGAAGAGTGGAAAGTCATTTAGGAAATATACACCACCCTATTTGTATTTGAGCCTCGATCTCCCCGTCATCGATAATCCAGTCTTATGTGGTAGTGACGCGTTAGACCATGCGACCAACGAAGCGGGTAATGTAGCCTATACAATATATAAAACCCACATTAGGGATTTCATGGTATGGAGCAAACACACGCACGTAATATAACGCGTATTACAGATGTCCTTTTACGTTGTATGGGACATTTTATTTTGAGTGAGTATCGTCCAAAATTGATTAATTTTCCAATCAAAAACACATATGGTTTGCAGATTTATCTTATAATGTACGGCACATGGATAATTGGTGAGTGTAAAGAAAACATAAAATCACAAGTGCTTTGTAGTTAGATTTAGGACATCATTATTATTTTTATTATTATTTATGATTCCGTTGATTCTAGGATTTTAAACAATATCGTTATAACCGTTTTCCAAGAAGAAATATTTTATTTTTATCAGTCTTCATGCTTAAGTAGAGTTAAATTTCACCTTTTGACAATCCCCCCCTCCCGTCACATTAATCGTTCGGGTTAAACGCATATATTTTATTTACGCTATTTTGAGGAAGTTAAATTTGATACTAAGTGTGCCCAAATATGTATAAAGAGGTAGGAGAAAACCATTTAGGAAAAAAAAAAACCCTTCAATATTTTCGGCCAAGATCTAAACTCCGGTCTCCCCGTCACTTGGAAAACCAGACTAAATGAGTATGACATTTAGCTCGTGCTTACCTGATCAAGTGTATACTTATTTCAGTGATGTTAAAATGTATTAGCAATAAAAGTGAAGAATGCATTACTAAGCCGATTCGCTACAGTAGGAAAGCAGGGAGTAGTAGGGGGGAAACACCCACATTTTTAGATCCACAGGCAAATTAAACGTAGGCTCTTGTTAAAATATTGAGCTAGATTTTATTCTTTAGTAAAATAATTTTCTCTCTACTAAGCTTAAAATAATTATATGAGATTATAAAATATAAAATAAACGTGTTTTAAACTAAGAGTTTCAGTTGAAACATAAGAATAGGAAATAAGTCGATTGCTTAGGTAGATTATAACTGAAGTTGGGTAGCATCTAAAGCTGGACCCACTAGAAGCAAGAGGGGCTGCAAGGTATGACACAAATAAAATTTCCTCTTGAGAAAAATACGTACGAATAAATTGAAGCACGTCCACTGAAGGCACCTTTGCAAGATAAGTCTCTAATTATATGGAGAAGAGGTGTCTTGCCACCGTGGGCGTAAGAGCGAAGGAATAAGTCACGCGAATATTTGATTCGAAACTTTCCGTACATCTTCGGGAGGGACTCTGAAAGCTCACTTAAGGTGGTAAGGCTTCACGGAATTTGGTATTTTGGCGTTTGATAAGAGTGGATTAAATAGCAAAGCTGTTACATTTGTTAGTTACAGTTATAGCCACATCTAAATATAATATTCTTTGAATTGAAAAATGACACCTGGACAAGGGAATCTAATCCGGGACCTCTGGCTTAGTACGCCAATGCTC
The DNA here is from genome assembly GCA_033556935.1 of Timema podura. Classification (NCBI taxonomy): domain Eukaryota; kingdom Metazoa; phylum Arthropoda; class Insecta; order Phasmatodea; family Timematidae; genus Timema; species Timema podura. The sequence continues at coordinate 77,728 of JAVRXN010000002.1, read as the reverse complement.
TAACCACCGAGCTATCCAGGAATGGTCCCGTGTTCAGGGTCATTCTTCACTCATATTTTAAGGTGGAATCTGTGATGGACGTGTGGAAATATTCAGGTAGGCCCTACATGTGTGTGATCAATTAAGATCGCGAGCTATCGATAGATACCATCGACTCGGGAGGGTTTTATGCTGCCAAATGTACAGTAATTACTACTGTATGAATGCGTATTTAATGATGGATTAATTAGTTAAGATATTATATTGGTTATTGCACTCATAGCACTGGCCCCATGGTGTAGTGGTCAGTACAGAATAAAGCGTTCTTAAAACTTTTCTTGAGCCATTCTACAGTATTTTATAAATTTGTTTTTGTCTCTCCAGTGGTCTTAGAAAAGGTGATGATGAAAACCAAACACAGCTTTTGTGTGTGTGTGTGTTTATCTCATGGACACACGTTCTAACCTCTCAAGTTTCCTCCTCCTCCTCCTCTTCCTAGATCCACAGGGTTAACAGACACACTTCATCCTCCACTCAATGTCAGACATGTTGCACTGTCTCAAGGAGCGATGTCTGGCCACACCTTGCCGAGACAAGTGGCCAGTCACCCGCTGCGTCGCCCCTTGCGGGCATCCACATTAATATTTACTAGTAACAAATTCGAAACTTCATCTTACTTACGGATATCGAATTGGAATCTTGGAAATAATGATGAACATAAGAGGAAACACAAATATAAAATCATATAAAAATAGTTACTAAAATACTACCGGCTTCGGTGGCCGCATGGTCTAAGACGTCACTCTCGTGTTGGACTAGGCTGCTGATGACAGGGAAATCGGGGTTTGAATCCCCGTTAATTGTACTGAGGGTGCTTTTCCCCCAAATGGTCTTCCATTCTCCCTCCACGCAAATTTAGGTACACTTCCTCTAAAATTCAACTTTCCTATTCCCTAACACATTAGAATAATTATAAGGCCTACGTATGCGTACAACCTGAACAGATAGATAATATCGATCAAAAGGGACAGTTGCATACCACGTGACTTGACGTATGAATAGGTGAAAGTGAATCTAGTAACTTTTGGTCAGAAAAGACCTGATCTATGAAAACCAGACTCTTTCTTGTGTATCTCCGTGATTTCGTTAGTGGTATATTATTTATTATTCGTTCCGATTCGGACAAAATGACATGTGAGCATTTAATTCCAGTTGCCCAATATACTTACTACCCCAAAGTGTAAAAAAACGCGAATAACAAAATATATATATTCTAGTATGTTATATAAAATGGGACAATTGAATCCTCGATTCTTCGAATCCTTGAATCCTTTGGTATTAGAGAGTTTTGAGATTTGTAAAAATCTCAAAAAATATCTCGAATATTAAAATTATGAATAACTTGACGTCAAAGAACAATTTAAATCAACTTATAAAATGAATGATATAGACTTGTGTATTTGGAAGAGTAACAAAATCACAGATAAATAGTGTGGCACAATCTCTTCGTGGAAAATTTTCAAAAATAGGTTTTTAGTAAACTACCCTTAAATAAGTTTTACTCATGAAAAACAAACAAACCATCTTGTTAATCAAAATGATTACTATTTAAATATAAATTTTAAATCAAATTGTTCAAATATATTTAATAAAATTCAAAATTTTAGAAATACATTATTTTTAAACAACCCTAAAACTATTTGTTATTTGTAAAAATAAAAACCTATTATTATTTATCATGAAAAACAATTAACATATTCCCAGTTTGAATTCAATCTTCAAGGTCAATTTACAAAACATCAGAATTTTCTACAAGTTGTTGTAAATAAACGACCCTTAAATTAATTAATTTATAATATAAATAAATATATATTATTATTTATGTATAAAGTAGTCTCCCAATATCAATTTTGAAGCAAATAGCTAAAGCGATTCTATAAAATATTCAAATTTAAGAAACAGTCATCAGTATGCTATCCATAACCAAACCCCCTCCCTCCCATAGCAGGTATACAGCTTTATCTGTCATGTTTCTGTCAAACACTTCCCAGATATACTTTTAAGCAAAATCGTTATAGCCATTTCCAAAAACAATTCAAATTTTCAAAAATATCTCTTCAGTAAACCAATACTTTAACCAATTTTTAGCCAAAACCAAGTATACAGGGCTATTTTTCATGTTAAACACCCCCCAAATACGCATTTGAAACCAAATCGTTAGAGCCATTTGTAAAATATTTCAAATTTCTGAAAAATTAGTCATAAGTCAACTACCCTTCAACAAATTTTTGCCCAAAAACCAATTATATAGTGCCATTTTACATGTCACACAAATCTTAGATATACATTTTAAACAAAATCGTTAGAACCATTTTTGAAAAGTTTTAATTTAAAAAAAAATATTTATCAGTAAACTACCCTTAATTGAAAATCTGAGATAAAACAATTTTGTGCTATAGCCCTGATACAACTTGCTATCAAGTTTAAATAAAACCCATCAAAGCGTTTTTGATCCGTGGCCAGGGACAGACAGACAGACAGACAGACGTGTGGAACGGATAGAATTGTAAAACCAACTTTTTTGGAGTTCGAACACACTCATAAAATGTAAACATTTGTACTAAGGTACTAAGGGACTATCATTTGAAAGCAGATTGGGCAAGGGGGAGGGGTTAGGGGTGAATGGACATATCCACGCTGTATCCCTCCCCTTACGACTGCCACAATTTTACAGGGAGGAAAGGGTGCTAGTACTTATCCTTCTAATTTTGTTCTTCTAGATCATATAGTGCTCATCTGCTCCATATAGGCAGATTAGATCTACTACTGAATAGGATTGGACAATCATCTACAATGGCTGTCTGCGCCACCTGGTGACACTCCAATAGACGCCACTGGACACGAGAGAGGAAGAGGAAAAATACAAATTGTAAAACGTCGCCATGTTTCCAAACGACTGTAATCTAAAAGCGTGTGAAATGGTGGTTATCCACGTACGTCCGATGGAAGCGGTCCTCCACGCTCTGGCGAGTTCTGTTCCGCTGTTGAATAGGGCACATGCCCCATTGAACCTGGACAACAAGGGTCGCGCCACCCCTCTCGCCATCAGCCTCGTCATTACTGGACTGGCGATGAAGAGGTACAACGAGAACAGGAGTCTACGAGACGTGCCTACCCTCCAGGATGTGGCTCGCTCCGGAGTAATCTGGTTTTAGCCGGTCTTCTCTCAGAACGAATCAGGAACTAGTTCAAATTTGGGGAGCACTCTAAAACAGAGATTTATTCGGTTTAATTGAGGAATAAGCGCTTCATCTTAAAACTATAATAAAATGGCACAACATATTTGTATATGATTTCTCAGTTTATTATTAATTGGAATAAAATCCTTAAAAAATCAGTTATCAGTATGTTATCTTAATTTTTTTATCACCACGCCTTACTTTTTTTATTTTTTTACTTATCACCACGTCTTACTATCGGGTTATACGCTTAAATATTAACTACGCTAATGGTTTAGAAATAGGGAAGGTTAAATTTTAGAGGAAGTGAGCCCGCATTTGCGGGGAGGGAGAGTGGCATACCATTTAGGATAAACCACCTCTAGTTCACCCAAGCGAGATTTGAACCTTGATATTACCGTCCTCGGCAGTATAGCTCAACACGATACCAGCGCGTTAGCTAACTACGCCACCGAGGTGGGTCACGCGTTATTGCCTGTTCAGGTTATACATATATATGATAATTTCTCTGATGGAATAGGGATGAGGAAGGAAGAATTTTAGAGCTAATCTACACGCATTTTCGTGAAAGGAAATTTGGAAACCATTTAGGAAAAAAACAACATTAATAGACCCGGCTGAGATTCGAACCCCGATCTCCCCTTCTTCATCAGGCCAGTCCAACACGAGCGTGATGCCTTAGAGTATTCGACCAATGAAGTGGGCTATTTTTTCTTCTAAAAAAAGTATAACATCTTATTTGTAATTTTTACGATATAAAATACTTATCTCAATTTAAAAAAATTCAATAAAGCCATTTTTGAACAGTTTCAAATTTTCAAAAAACATTAATCCTTAATGTTAAATCTAGAATCAAATTGGGGAGTTGATTGTTCTGCTCTTTGTTGAACAATGTATTTCCTCTTTTTTTTCTCCATATATTTCTATAAATATGTATATTATTTTATTTGGTGGAATATGATGTTCTTTTTTCATTATGTTTAAGCAACAATGTATATTATTTTTTCAAAGGAGTGATAAACTCTGTGCAGTGCACCGTACCATTTATTTATATTTTCTTTAGCTATTGAAAATAGTAGACAAGTTTAGTAAAATGAAAAAGATCTATAATATGGCCTATATAAATACATTTACTTTCACTTAAGATGGCGAAAATATGCTGTTGCATTTTAAATGCGGCTCCTTTAGTATTTTCAGTATTGAACGTGGCTCTCATGATCGAACAAGTTAGACATGCCTGATCTAATGGAACGTGGACGTGGTGATTTGGACGTCCTGCGCAATGTTTCGAGATCATTCCATTGGGAGATCTCACCAGGTTTCAACATCCCAGAATCTTCAATATCACAACAAATAGTTGGAATCATTAACAAAAGTTAAAAATAGTGCAAACATAGATGCATTATATTTTGTCGATTTAAGAAATTGAAGAATTTGAAAAGGAATTTGATAGAGGGTCCCCGTTTATTTTATGAGCTTAAAGAGGTTGTTTGAGCTATTTGCTCAAATTAAATATAGTCGAATACTTTGAAGAAGTAATTAGATAACCTATTCATTAATATGCTAGTTAATTTATTTTTATACATCTTAAATACATGAACTAATCATTTTACTCACACAAATGTAAAAAAAGACTAAACGAGACAACATATTTCGTACTTCTCTTGTTAAAAATGTAAAATACAACAAAATCTCGCAATACCACACATTGGAAATTCGGAATTTCGCGCTATAAAGAACGATCATATGAAAGTAGACTACTAAACATAAATTCGTAGATTTTAAACTCAAACTGTAGCAACTTGGGTGGAATGGAATTACGAGCGTGGCGAGATAACCCCGCCTGGGAGGTTATGCAGGAGCGACTCCCTGCTATCGCCGCTCCGTGGTGCAACTGGTGTAAGGCCACTGTCCTGGTGCAAAAGAGCGGCTGTTTTCTAATATAATGGAACGGAGATATAGGATCGACGAATCTCAGACACCGGAGGTACCATACGCACCTTTCATTGTGCCTTCCCCCATGCCTTGAATTAAAAGTGATTTGGTGATTCACATACGTATTCCATTCCTAGATTTTGTTGGATGTTACTCGACTCCTGCTGACTTGTAAGGGTTATCCGACACACTAACCGAGCCATGGGAAAGGGAGTAGAGGGGGGGTGAAAGGAACTGAACTAGTGTTTGCCTGGAAAGAAGATATAATAAAATACTACTCTCTCAAACCTAGGGATGACAATGGTCCCTAACATATCGATATATTTATCATTCGATACATCGTAAATTATAAAATGAAATCTACGATACATTCGCAGTAAACCCTTGCGAAACTTTCACACATTCAACCCCCCCCCCCCCCCCGAAAAAAAGATTTAGTCTTTTGTTGGGTTGTTAAATTAAATACTCATCGAAGTGTATACACAAAATAGCAAAGAGTGTTTATTTTCGGTAACTGATACAAAAATATTGTTAGATTTTTCTTTTAACTTAGATTTTTTAAAAACAATGTGTTTGAACGTAAACTGAGTATGCTATGTCAGAGGTCGGTAAAAAATCCTATACACTGATACCTCATTCATCGCTGTAGGCTTTGTATTAGTTGAGAAACGGGATGTTGATAACAGAAATAATATACAGGGATTGAATTTCATAGGTCTTGGCCATCTTAAAAGCCGGTGTTATATTTTCTTTAAAAAAATATTGATAAACAAAAATATTTATTAGGAAATAACAATGTGTTTTGCTTTCTAATATGATAGAAGAATGTAAATATATTGTATACAGGATGAGGCATTTAAGATGACACACCAGAATATCCCGAAAACTAAGCGCTTTTAGAAAAAAATGTTTAGAACAAAAAAAATCGTTTTTCAGGGTAAAAGAGAACAGCAACGGCATTTCATTTTATTTGGTGGACGTCTTAAAGGTTATTTCAATGTCAGCTTTGTTTTTCAAGTGAAAACCTCTAATTTTAAACGTCATTTTATTATACATAAAAAACCACTTTTGCCTGGAACTTTTTTATTTGTCACCAATTCTTGACTATATTTTAACTCGTATTTTATTATAACAAATTTTATTCAAGAACATTTTATTACGTTATGATATTCTTTATTACATTAAATGCAATATTATTTATGAAATTACTTTAATAAATGTTCAAAATCATGACCATTAATTCCCTTCCTTGGCCCTGTCGAGTGCAAGTATAAAACCTATTTTGTGGGATGGTGGGCGGGAGGGTGAAAGGCGTGGCTTGGCTTCACAACTGTCCAAAGTATCCTTGAACGCCAACAAGAACAGATGGATCATGGAAAACGTAGAGGGCGCTAGCTACCGGACAGGTCTTGCGGGAAAATTATACGTTTGGAAATATCAGTTTTCTCGAGAACGAGAGAAATTTTTATAGTCATATTTTCAACAGCTCTTCTAATATATTGTATCAGTGTTTATTAATGGTTACATTTACTTATTTTTTTGTTATGAAGCCGGTAGTTTCTATTGACAAATGTCAATTCTATCGATATCTGATTACTGTTAAAATGATAGGGAACCTTCCCGTTTATCGGCAAACCAGACTAAAAGGTCCTCACATTTAGTCGGCGTACCCACCGAAACGGATTTGTTAGCAGATATATAGAATAGAAAACCATATAATGTTTTTTGACAGGTCTATACCAAAATGTAGGAACTAGCTGCGAGCGGATTCCCTGCCGAGGCCAAAGAGAAAGAAAACTAATTCATTAACGTGAGTAATTATTCTCTCCGACTGTCAGTTCCGTCGTAACACCTGAGGCCGACAGGCTGATTTCACTTCTTGAAAACGTCTTTGTTTGATTTGATTTCTTTGATGTTTTTATTGTTGTTGTTTTCAATTTTCTTTCTTTCATTTCTTTCTATGGTTGTTCTGCCGGCTTCTCTTTTCCGGCCAACGTCGATTCAACTTTTTTTTTTTTTTAAAGAGTAGCTTCGCAAGTTTTACTCAGAAGACATGTTCTTTAAGAAATAAACTAATACATTTGGATTGAGTCGACAGCTCTTTGAGAGAACAGAATTTTTAATCTACATGAAAGGGATGCAATCCTCTTTCTTAAATAAATGGTGCGACACAATAATTTTACATACTTTCTCATTTATTATTGTTTGTGACTAAATTTCCAAAAATTATTTATTAGTATACTACCCACAGTAAGATTTCATCTACATTGGTGGCCGCATGGTCTAAGTAAGTCTAAGGATGGTGTAGTCAACACGCGGCCCGCCGTAACAAGTTTTCCGGCCCACGGATTCATGAAAAATATAATATCATTTCAAGGAAAAAAATGACAAATACAGATTTATATTTTACATAATTAAAAATAAAATAAAAACGTATTTTAAGTTATTTTATAAACTATTTTTGCTTTACACGTGAAAAAAATATTATGTTTCCCTACAAATTTACCATGAGCCGGCAAATGACTACTTTAGTAGACAAGAGAGAGGTACTATTTCGGGTGTGTTTAAACATAGTTAGGTAGGTTCGGACATAGTCGGGAGAGTTCTAACATAGTCGGGAGAGTTCTAACATAGTCAGGAGTGTTCTAACATAGTCAGAAGTGTTCAAACATAGTCGGCAGTGTTAAAACATAGTCAGAAGTGTTCGAACATAGTCGGGAATGTTCGAATATAGTCGGGAGTGTTCTAACATAGTCAGAAGTGTTCAAACATAGTCGGGAGTGTTCAAACATAGTCGGAAGTGTTCGAACATAGTCGGGAATGTTCGAATATAGTCGGGAGTGTTCGAACATAGTCCGGAGAATTCAAACATAGTCGGGAGTGTTCGAACATAGTCGGGAGTGCTAGTCGGGAGTGTTAGAAAATAGTCAGGAGTGTTCGAAAATAGTCGGAAGTGTTCGAACATAGTCGGAAGTGCTAGTCGGGAGTGTTTGAAAATAGTCGGAAGTGTTCAAACATAGTCGGAAGTGTTCTAACAAAGTCGGAAGTGTTCAAACATAGTCGGGAGTGTTCAAATATAGTCGGGAGTGTTCAAACATAGTCGGGAGTGTCCGAACATAGTCGTGAATGTTCTAACATAGTCGGAAGTGTTCGAAAATAGTCGGAAGTGTTCAAACATAGTCGGGAGTGTTCGAAAATAGTCGGAAGTGTTCGAACATAGTCGGGAATGTTCGAATATAATCGGAAGTGATAGTCAGGAGTGTTCGAAAATAGTCGGAAGTGTTCGAACATAGTCGGAAGTGCTAGTCGGGAGTGTTTGAAAATAGTCGGAAGTGTTCAAACATAGTCGGAAGTATTCTAACAAAGTCGGAAGTGTTCAAATATAGTCGGGAGTGTTCAAATATAGTCGGGAGTGTTCAAACATAGTCGGAAGTGTTCTAACAAAGTCGGAAGTGTTCAAACATAGTCGGGAGTGTTCAAATATAGTCGGGAGTGTTCAAACATAGTCGGGAGTGTCCGAACATAGTCGTGAATGTCCGAACATAGTCGTGAATGTTCGAACATAGTCGGGAGTGTTCGAAAATAGTCGGAAGTGTTCGAATATAGTCGGGAGTGTCCGAACATAGTCGGGAGTGTCCTAACATAGTCGGGAGTGTTCGAAAATAGTCGGGAGTGTTTCTAAAATAGTCGGAAGTGTTCGAACATAGTCGGAAGTGCTAGTCGGGAGTGTTTGAAAATAGTCGGAAGTGTTCAAACATAGTCGGAAGTTTTCTAACAAAGTCGGGAGTGTTCGAACATAGTCGGAAGTGTTCAAACATAGTCGGAAGTGCTCAAACATAGTCGGGAATGTTCGAACATATTCATGAGTGTTCGAACATAATCGGAAGTGCTAGTCGGGAGTGTTCAAACATAATCGGGAGTGTTCAAACATATTCATGAGTGTTCGAACATAGTCGGGAATGTTCGCGTTCGCTCATCACCACTGAGATACTCAGGACTTCAAATGAAATAGAATATTTTAAGTGTTCAATCATTATATAATCGATACAATATTGTGGCCCGCAAGCCAACAAAAGACAGAAACTTTGGCTCTTTTGTCTGTGACCTTGGACATAAAATGGTTCAATACCCTTGGTCTAAGGCATCACTCACAATAGACTATACTTCTGATCGGAGCATATAATTGGGCCACGAGACCAGTTTCCCCCGTAAGATCACAGGTGGATTGGGCTTAGAGACCAGTTTCCACCGTGAGCTTACAGGTGGATTGGGCCTAGAGACCAGTTTCCTCCGTAAACTCACAGGTGGATTGGGCCTAGAGATCAGTTTCCTCCGTAAACTCACAGGTGGATTGGGCCTAGAGACCAGTTTCCTCCGTAAGCTCACCGGTGGATTGGGCCTAGAGACCAGTTCCTCCCGTAAACTCACAGGTGGATTGGGCCTAGAGACCAGTTTCCCCCATGAGCTCACAGGGGGATTGGGCCTAGAGACCAGTTTCTCCCGTAAACTCACAGGTGGATTGGGCCTAGAGACCAGTTCCCCCCATAAGCTCGCAGGTGGATTGGGCCTAGAGACCAGTTCCCCCCATAAGCTCACAGGTGGATTGGGCCTAGAGACCAGTTTCTCCCGTAAACTCACAGGTGGATTGGGCCTAGAGACCAGTTCCCCCCATAAGCTCGCAGGTGGATTGGGCCACTAGACCAGTTCCCCCCATAATCTCACCGGTGGATTGGGCCTAGAGACCAGTTCCCCCCATAAGCTCACAGGTGGATTGGGCCACTAGACCAGTTTTCCCCATAAGCTCGCAGGTGGATTGGGCCACTAGACCAGTTCCCCCCATAAGCTCGCAGGTGGATTGGGCCTAGAGACCAGTTCCCCCCATAAGCTCACCGGTGGATTGGGCCACTAGACCAGTTTTCCCCATAAGCTCGCAGGTGGATTGGGCCACTAGACCAGTTCCCCCCATAAGCTCGCAGGTGGATTGGGCCACTAGACCAGTTCCCCCCATAAGCTCGCAGGTGGATTGGGCCACTAGACCAGTTCCCCCCATAAGCTCGCAGGTGGATTGGGCCACTAGACCAGTTCCCCTCATAAGCTCGCAGGTCGATTGGGCCTAGAGACCAGTTCCCCCCATAAGCTCACAGGTGGATTGGGCCTAGAGACCAGTTTCTCCCGTAAACTCACAGGTGGATTGGGCTTAGAGACCAGTTCCCCCCATAAGCTCGCAGGTGGATTGGGCCTAGAGACCAGTTCCCCCCATAAGCTCACCGGTGGATTGGGCCTAGAGACCAGTTCCCCCCATAAGCTCACAGGTGGATTGGGCCACTAGACCAGTTCCCCCCATAAGCTCGCAGGTGGATTGGGCCTAGAGACCAGTTTCCTCCGTAAGCTCACCGGTGGATTGGGCCTAGAGACCAGTTTCCCCCATGAGCTTACAGGTGGATTGGGCCACGAGACCAGTTCCCCCCATAAGCTCGCAGGTGGATTGGGCCACTAGACCACTTCCCCCCATAAGCTCGCAGGTGGATTGGGCCACTAGACCAGTTTCCTCCGTAAGCTCACCGGTGGATTGGGCCTAGAGACCAGTTTCCCCCATGAGCTTACAGGTGGATTGGGCCACGAGACCAGTTCCCCCCATAAGCTCGCAGGTGGATTGGGCCACTAGACCAGTTCCCCCCATAAGCTCGCAGGTGGATTGGGCCACTAGACCAGTTTCCTCCGTAAGCTCACCGGTGGATTGGGCCTAGAGACCAGTTTCCCCCATGAGCTTACAGGTGGATTGGGCCACGAGACCAGTTCCCCCCATAAGCTCGCAGGGGGATTGGGCCACTAGACCAGTTCCCCCCATAAGCTCGCAGGTGTATTGGGCCACATTCGTTGAACAGGAGGATTATAAACGATATAGATCTCTTAAACTGAATAACATTAAAGTTGGGCCACATATACCTGTTATGATACAAGGTTGTGCATAGACGTATGAAAATATATGAGTACAAACTATAGTAATAAAGTAGGGATAAAGATACTACCCTTAATTTTAGGCCTAAGGGCTACTGTCACAATCCAAAAAATATCCTGGTATAGACAGACATGGGGACAGACATAATAAATATCCACTTTTTTATGTTTGGGCTCACTTACTTGCTTTAATTAAATTCGTATTTGATAAACAATAAATGCCAAACCATTTCAAACACTGTACAGGTTTGTTTTTGGTAACTATTTTTAAGAAACTGCTTTTACAAACTAGCACTTGGTTATTAATCCATTATTTAAAAGTAATATTTTCGACCTTATTAAATCTTGCTTTACCACCCTATTTTATTTTCTCACTATTTTAGTTACTTTTTTGTTGGCTGGCCGAAATTTAGGCCTAATATAAATTTCTGTCTGAAATTCTAAGAGTGTGTTCATAAATATATATAAAGATGGATAAGAGAAATAAAAAATGGGAATTGAACTGCGAGTGAAAGGATTCGCACGAGTCTGTTGTCCTGGATGTAGATTCGGATGAGGCGACCCAAATTTTTGATGGGAAATTGTGACTCTTCATCAATATATGTGTCTACAATGTAATAATAAAATTTACGTATTTCTTTGTTTTCGGGCATATTCGCCATCATTTCAGACAAAAAAAATTCGCCAACGTCTTCTGGTTCTAAAAATTGCATCCTGAAAAAATGTCCTTCAGCTGAAGTTTTACTGTTGTATACTTTAGATAAACCAAGGGACTGAATGTGTCGATACCATGCTTGGCCAAGATGAAACTGACAATGTTTGCCCCTGACCATTGCATGATTACAGCTTCGTGTATTGCACGCTCAAAATCAACTACAACATTTTTAGGGTTTAAACAAGGTTAAATTGAGAACATTTCTCGACTTACAATTTAAAAAAGGTGTACGTTGATATGCTTTCTGAAGGCAATACACCAAATACTAATGGTACATAATACCCATTCTTGAAACCATGGATCGTAAACATTTGCGTAAAAAAATATTAATACAGAATTGAAAAGTTCCATCTTCCAAAATTGTCTCTATGGAACTTAGAAAGTTTAAATTCGTAAAGCAGGAGAACACTACGATATTGAGAACCTTGTCGACAATGAAAGCAACGTCTTCCATTCTATTAGTTCTTGAGTTAAAATCTGAAACACAAAGAGACAAAACCGATGACTAAATTTTGAATTGCATACTTTTCTAGATTTATTATGTGGAAAGCAAAAAATATATATGTTGCGATAGTAGGCCTAAGCATAGTATGAAAATAACTATAGTTTTTGTTGCGATTTTACATATATATTAACACAATTTTTTTTATTTAAATTTTCAAACATTATTTATTTATAAACTACTTTCAAATTATTCAATTTGTAAATATAGACAATATGTTCTTATATATCATGAAAAATAATTACCAGATATCTATAGTGATCTAATTCTTAAATTACATACAAAAAAGTCAAATTTCATAAAATTTATCATAAGTAAACCACCTTAATTTATTTTTGAAAACTAAACATGTATTATTATTTATCATGTAAAATAGTCCCCACATACCAATTTTGAACAAAATTGGTAAAAGATTTTGTTTTAATCAATTTAAAAAATCAGTCATCAGTACACTTTCCACAAAATTCTTTCTACGCCAAAAACAAGTATACAGTGTTATTTTTCAGGTTAAAAACTCCCAATATACCCATTTGGAATTAAATCGTTAGAGCTGTTTTTTTAATATCTCGAATTTCCTAAAGTTTCACTTCATTAAACTAACCTTAAACGAGTGTTTGCCCAAAAACAATGATACCTATCTATTTGTCATATAAAACAAATCCTAGAAATATATATTTAACCCAATCGTTAGAGCCATTTTCGAAAAAATTATTATTATTCCAAAAAAATCACTCATTGGTAAACTATCCTTAATTTTAGGACTAGGATAACAATAAAAAAATCCTGGTACAAACAAACATAGAGACAAATATAATAAATAACCCACTTTTTATGTTGGGGCTCAATTATCAGGTAAAGAGTCATCATTAGCTTGAGATGGATTTTTTTTAACGATTCCTTACAATATTTTCTTTTTAACTTTGAACAATTTTATCTATAAACATAATTTTTACGTATGGGCCCTTCGTCTAGCTACCACCTCAATTTTATTTAATGGAAAACCATATTGAACTATCACAAAAAGTCACCCACCTTCAACAGCCTTTAATACTTCTTCTTGAGTCGTCTGCAGTTTCGGAACAGCATCGCTCCTGGCCAAGTGAATGTAATTTCATACCAAGGCAATATCATGAGTTGTAATATCTTCTGCATTATGTTTTGCCAAATCAGAACGGAAGAGTTTCGATCGTCTTTCACATAAATTGTCCTTAGCTCTTCGTTTTACACTATAACTTGTCGATTTATATTTTTCACCACTTCGTGACTATGATTTGTATCAACATCGATTATAACATTACTGTTTATGTTGTCCGTGTTCACTTTCGCTCATCACTTTTTGTTTGCACATCTCCAGCGAACTTTAGCATCGGTAGTAGCATGAGCCATTAACAATTTGTTAATTTCTATGTCAAGTAGTTTTTTTGCCCCTTTCACTCCACATAAACGAACCTTCCATGTTTTAATCACTGGAACACTACACGAAGTGATTTCTACAGTCTGGATGTATGTCTTTACATTTCTATGCACAACCTTGTCTCATAACTGGTGTACGTGGCCCAACTATAATGTTTACGTAAAATTTATAAGTGGCCCAATTGTAATGTTTACACGGCCCAATTGTAATGCGCCCCTTCCGATGACGGGGAGATCAGGTTTCGAATCCCGATCGGGTTTACTGAGGGTGGTTTTTACTAATTGTTTTCCTCCTCTTCCTCCATTCAATTACAGGTACACATCATCTCAACTCAACCCTACTTATTCCTAGAACATTAGCGTAGTTAGTACATAAGCGTATAACCCAAACGCGTAGTAATACGCGGTGTTAATTTTTACATTTTTATTTATAAAGGCGAGAATTCCTGGAGAACAGTTCAATTATTAGAAAAAAATCTATAAAGGATTTGAGAATGTAGTGTAAAGTTACAATATACTTTTTCTAAGCGGTATGAATCACACAAATGCACCTGCATCATCGTGGCGAGATGATGGGAAAACCACAGTGGTAAGTTATATTTAAAAAAAGCCCTCTATGTAGTCAGCCGAGATTCGAGTTTCGATCTTCCCTTAATCGGGAATACAGTCAATTGCGAGCCGGACACCTTATACAGCGTGAACGGTAAATCATATATATTCCCTTTCTCCACCTTTTATTAGGTTTTTTTTTTGCGACTGGTTGACTGACACTACAGGGTGTCCATTAAGTCTGGAGATGTATAAACATTATCTAAATATGCCTTTTCTGCTAAATATTAAGTTGTTAAGGTTGGGTAAAAGGGGACGTGAGGAAAAAATCAGCGTTTTTTTAGTCTTATAGCAAAACAATATTTTGGCCAAAATAAACTCATAAATTGCTCAATTAGAAAGATAAGAGTTTAATTTTCTCCACAAGGTGATGTCAACAGTTGTTTAATATCTGTCATGAGCATATCGGTATTAAAAATCAAATAGCCGAAGCTATTATTAATTTTAGAGGGGAATTATCCATCTAGATATTATATTCTGAAAATTAAAAAATGACACCTGGACACGAGAATCGAACCCGGGACCTTTGTCTTAGTACGCCAATGCTCTACCACTAAGCTACCCAGGAGTCGTCGCATGTCTAGGGTCATTCTCCATAGAGAATGGGCACGGGACGACTCCTGGATAGCATTGAGCATTGGCGTACTAAGACAAAGGTCCCGAGTTCGATCCCCGTGTCCAGGTGTCATTTTTCAATTTTCAGAATATCGGTATTAGATGACAAACATTTTAATTCAAAGGGAAAGGTTATCACTAAATTCTAGGATACTCATGAGAGATATCTAAGAAATGTTGATATCAGCATATGGAGAAAATTAAACTCTATGTTTCTACTGGAGATTTTTTTAAAATTTATTTTGACAAAAAAAGTTTTGCTAAAAAAACTGCAATTTTTTTTGGACACATTCTCACGTTCCCTACACTCTCACCTTAAGACCTGAAACTCTACACTTTGTTTTGTTTACTCTCAGGAGTGACAATCTTCATTTGATAGGTTACACTCTGGCCCTATCTTACAATATAGGTCATAGTACAATCCGTCAAAGGTAAGAATGCTATATTTCAGGGTAAACTAAATGTACTAAACATATGGGACTATCATATCAAAGGTTAGCAGAACACTTAAAAAAGTTCATAGTAGGAGTTTAAGACTTATCCTCATATTTAAAAGGTTGCTATGTTGGAAAAAAATCCCGCCAGATGTAGACGTGTTTACTATGTAAATTTTAAGCAGCTACTTGAAATTTGAAATGAGACAAGAGAACACATGGAGAAATTATAGCTCGTTTCTCTTTGTCTCCTGACTTTATTGGAGATCCTGTAGATTTAGGTAGTAGATACTAGAACTGAAAGTGAAAATAAGTTGCTCATCTCGAGGTCATTACGGATATCACGAGTTCAAAATAGCCTTACCTACCCCTGTAGCTAACGTAGCGACAATGACTTCAAACTCAACGGAGTTGATTACATCATTACAAATGTTATGAATCTTCTACGGGACAGATGTACTGTACTTAACCCTACAGCTACAAGTGAGGGGGTAATATAATATTGCGCGTCTGGACTACATCAGTCGTAGCCAAGTTTGTGGAAATATTATCCAATACTAATATACCGTTGCCCAGGAACCGCCCGAATTTAGTAATCGTACATCCTTTCCATGGAGGCTTTTCCCATGTCCCGATGAGATGAGATGATGGTGATAGTGAGTAAGAGGGTGTGAAACCAGTGGAACTACTTCCTAACTTAATTCTAACTAACCGAACCATGGTTACCGTTGGGGTTATTCTCTTTCCGGGAAAAAGGTACCAGCTGAGAATCGAACCCGGAACCTTTAGGTTCGTAGCCAGGTGCACTGACCACTACACAACGGGGCTGGTTAAGTGATGAAGTGACCCACAGGGTCCGAATTTTAATTTTTAATTTTTTGCGCATCACAGACAATGCAAATTGTTAGATAAATTATGTTCATAATGCACTATCTGTATGGACATGCTTATTATAGTTAGTTTTTTTATTATTTTGAATTATTAGGTTATATTTTGTTTACGAAATGTTTAGGCATTTATGTTGAACTTTTTTTAATACCATCGATATTTTACAAGAATTATAAACACTTAAACATAATTTGTTTTCACCATACAGTTGTCGGAATGAGAAGATAGAGTAGGCCATGAGCTTTGTATCATAGTTGTCTGAATGAGAAGATAATGTAGGTAATGAACTTTGTATCTTCTTTGCTTGTATAACCGTCTAGTGATCAAAGTTTCTGGCTACGGATCCAAAGATTTCAGGTTTGATCCCCGGTGCTTTCACATTTTTATGTGGAGCAGTGGGGTCTTGAACGAGTTCAGATTCATTCTTGTGAGGACAAATAAGGAGCTACTTGATTGTAAAAGTAGCAACTCCGGTCTAGAAAACTGAGATTGACGGGGTGAAGGATCGTTGTCCTGAGCACATGACATTTTATATCCGCAGAAGCTGGCCCATTCCTTACCATCAGATGGTGGTCCTAGGTTGATATCGGGCCGACGACATTTCCGTTGAGACACTCCAACTAAGGTGGAGAGGTTTGAGTTAGGAGGGTGTAGTGAGCACGCCTGAAAGATATATTTGTAAATAGTGTAACCACCTTTATGTCCCAGAAATAATAGTCAGGAAGGTTACAAGAGAATAACAATATTTTATTTGACACAATAATAGTATATGTACAGTCAAAATTATCACATTAGATATTACGTGCACGGGCTAACGACATCGATATGCATCACAGTATATGCCAAAATAGATTGACTAGAACGTGTCGAGACAGAGATATTGGTATAATGCCCAATGCCCTACAAACATAAACTGGATTAGAATGCCCTAATTTGAAGCTACAACTTTAATACAATATCTCATAGATATGAGCGTGACTAGAATGCCCATATCACAAACATTACTATCATTCATAACCTTTCTAAAAAGGGTCATTAGACTAGAAATCTAATTCAGAAGCATTAACATTACTCAACATAATCTTTCATATAAGGTGAAATTGACTAAAAATTTAAGATAGAAACCTTATTATATCTCGACATAATATTTCACAAAAGGTGAAATTGACTAAAATGTTTATGTTAGAAACATTATTATATTTTAACATACTATTTCACTAAGGTGAAATTGGCAAGAAAGATTATATATTAACATAATAACTCGCTAAAGGTGAGATTGACTGAAATGTTTATGTTAGAAACATTATTTTATTTTGTTATTATTACAAAGAGTTCAAAGTAAAGCATTACTATTAAATAGGGGGGTTCCAACAACATGCAAACTTCGCTGAGCCTACGATATGAATATCCTGTATCCTACGTTATAGCTAATGTAAATTTCTGTTTTAACTGGAGCCTCCCAAAATGAATATATTACTACAGCCAACTCACCAATAATGACGAAAACTCCCAGTGCATTACACAAAATCACCTTACAACTACAATGATTATTGTAAAGCATACGGCAACAAGAACAGAAACAATTCCAAATGCCTTGTCTAACTCAGAAGGAGCCACACGATTAGTGGTAGTGTGCTTCCCCATAAGGTGCAATATGCACGTCAAATATTAAGTGTGCATGTCCCCGCTAATACGAAAGATAAAAAACCGGTAATAAAGGCTAATATCCCCAAAAATATTTCCCCCCTAAAAAACCAAATGAAAGTGATCAGAGCGGCGGTTAACATGTAACCCAAGGTCAAATACCTGGAACCAAAATATAGATAACACGTTCTCATGAGAGAAAATAACAAGTTTCCCAATAGCGTTAAATAAATGTTAAAATGTGGTTACAGAATAACCCCATTGACAGTCAGCAAACTCTTCCCATGATAGAAAGTTTAATTTTGTAAGAACAAAACAGTAATTTTGAAGAGATTACCCCCCTCCCCCAATCATCCAAAAGAGAATTTAGGTGATTCTAATAAATCCTTAATTTAATTAGCTGCTCTCATCTTGTCCAAGCCTACAGTACAATGAGTAACAATACTAGCGATACATCCCAATATATAGAGGGCAAACGAACTGATATATCCACAGAGAGTGGGGGGGAAAGGAGAGAGAAAGGAGGGGAAAGGGAGGAGAAGGAGGGACGGAGCGGGGATTCTGCCGGTCACCGAGATAACTAGGAGGAAGGTTCGAGAATAATCCAGGCGGAGGTAACGACAACTAAGCGCGCTGAGTCATCTTCATTATTTTTCTCGGGCGTGGCTTTCTTCACGAGCTGAGAGTAGGAATACGCTTCCTTTCAGTCTATGGACTTGCATGCTAGAGAGAGGAGGTTAGTGGAAGTGCGATCCAGTGTCCAACAGGGCAGAGGGTAAGTGTTACCCCATTTGTTTGAAGTTGTTATGTTAGCTCGTAGCTCGTTACAATATATATTATACTAGCAGAATGCAAGAGTTAAGTTGTAAAAGCCATTTCATTGTATGTATGGGTTTTTTTAGTTTGCATTTTGTAAAGTTCATGTTTGATTTGGTCACGTATATTAATTACGAGTTTTCGTTCATTTTTTAGGTGAGTTTTGCAAATTTCAAGATTAAAAGAAAAAAATAATAATATCATTTTATAGCTAATTTTTGTTGACAATGTTTAGATCATCAAAGCCCAGGTCCTGGTAGTAGTGTTGTAGGACCCTCTCCCCGCCGATGACTGAAGTCCCGAACCCTCCCATGCAACGCTTGTATAGCCTGCGGGTGCTTGGTATATAGGGTGGCCGCCAGCAGGAAGAAGGATCCGGCAATGCCTTTATTAAATTGTATACATCACACAGTGAAAATATTTACAAGATAATTACAAAATTCAAATATCAGGGACTTCAAATTCGTCCATAACTGAGATTGTATCAGCGTCTTCTCTCAAGGCTGATAGGTTAGATGGGCTTGAAGCGATGTCCACTGGATTACATGTCCCTGGAACCTCGAAGACATCGAGATGGATGTGTCTCAGGATGTTCATCGCCCACAAGTGTAGTCTCAGCATTCTTAGGTCGTTAAACAGTAGACTTCTTACAGTAGTTATACGACGGTGGTATTATCCATTCCCAGTCTGATTGCTTGTGGGGAGTGGCTACGCGCAACTCAGCAGGACACTGCGGGGCTTTATCTAAACTTGCAGCTTTCAGTGACTCCGTATCTATGAGGCTACCCCACGATCGTGGAGTTGAGCACAACTAGTGTCCAACCGAACATTCGGCTTCGGCCACCTTCGGCCATAAATTGCACCTTCAGCAAAATAATCGGCTTCGGCCAAAATTAAATCGAAGGTTTCACCGAAGCCAAAGGTTAATTTAACTTACCTTACCTAATGTACGCTCGTGGGTGTGGTGTGGAAGCGGTCACGTGATAAGTGACAAGTTACTGCATTTTGCATTTAGGCACCAGGTCGGTAGACTAGTCAGTAGTCAGTCGTGGCGACACATGGTCGATGTTTACTATGGTCTAGTGCTACTATCAGATTTATTAAGAACTTTCCCCTCAAAAACATGGCTAATGTAATTAATTATTATATACATAAAATATAACTGATTAATTTTTTGTATGGGACTGGATGGCAGTAAAAAATAATTTAGTCACTTTTTCAAAGCCAGATATTAAGAGGAAGAAGTGATTGTTATTTTTGTCACACTTTTATTTTGTCTTTATATTATTTTATATCGCAATTTCGGAAATGTATTCTACTTTATTTTATCAACAGTAAAAAAGTTACTTGTTATTTAAATAAACACGATCTTAAATTTAAAATGCAACAAAAATTGCATCAAACTTAAAAATAGGAATTTTTCACAATGAATGTGATTTCTTCGGCTTTGGCCAAAAAAATACCCTCTGTCGGACACTAACCACAACACTGTTTACAAACTTATAGCTTGTCTATTTTAGAATATATTTCTTTGGTTTATGTTACAGACTCTTCTGTATCAATGTTTGCCCCTTCTGCCAGTCCCTCGGATCCGAGCATAGCCCCCTCTAGAGTTAGGGTGGAGCACCCTAGACTGAAGATGGACGCACCCATGCTGGGGTACATCTTCGACACCCACTCCACCCTCACCAAACACCACCACCACACACATGAATGGGGTCCTCACTTTGAAGAGGAGCCAGGGACCACTGCTACCAACATCACGGTCCAATCTGGAGATACTGCCAACCTCGACTGCAGGATCAGCCTCCTGCAGGATAAAATGGTGAGGGGAGACATTATTTCTAACGAGTATTTGGTGATACTTTTCAACGACGCAGGAATATTGTACCCACACAAATTTTTATTGATGGGTACTTTATGTGATTTTATCACACCTTAGTTCTAGGACATGAATTACCACTTACAGATTAAGGTGGCCACCTTGGTCAGCGGGAAAGTACCACTCATTGTCAGGCCAAGGGTCTTAAACTACAATGGCATGTGTCTTTATCTGGAATTACTTCTCTATTCTGTCTAAGCTTATACTATCTTTCACAGTCCTTTTTCATCAAGCCTTGTCTCATAGCTCCATAAATATGATTCAAAAGTCGTTGAAATGGGCTAAGCTCACAATTTACACATTAAAAAAACTCAAGTTATAGGATTGTTAAGGAGAGAGAGCACTGTTGGAATCTCTCTATTTTATTTTGGTGCCATATTCTGCAATAACGTATCTTAGAATTAAATCTTGCGTAAGAGCTGAACGTCTGCACGGCAATTTCTCGCCTACTGAGGCAGCCCCCTTAATGGAGGATCATTCTATATAAGTTATATATGTGTGTGAATTATGTATAAAAATAAGTGGTATGACACAATCGCAAATGATTTTTCCCATAGCTGGTCTATTGTAATGGGGAACACTATTTTTAAGAAATTGTCAATGCCACATCAGAGCATCCTTCATCTAGGTCAATGATCGTATAGAGTTCCTAGTTTTATTATCACATACAAAATAAGTTTCAGACATAATCAGCAACTTCAAGACGTCTCATTTACATAAAGTGCAAGTTATGAATGAACAAATAAGTTATAGATGAAAGTTATAAAATAAATCCATGCTAGAATAAACACTAAAAGTATTGTACACAGTGAGGCCAACTGACCAACGAACTCAACCTTCAATTGAGTTAGGCGCTACTATACTACTTATTAAACAGTGTATCATCATGTCATCTTAGATTATAAAGCTTAGGTCTCTGATAGTCAAAACTGGCAATGGAGTGAACGAATGTGGAGGAAATCTATCGGTGAGGCTGTGTGTTACAGGTGTCGTGGGTTCGACGCAGGGAGGAGTTGCAGCTGTTGACAGTAGGGCACCTCACATACAGCGGTGACTCCCGTTACAGCGCTCAGTTCCAGTACCCGAACAACTGGAGACTCAAGATATCCCGCGTCGACAAGGCGGTGGATGAGGGCAGCTACGAGTGTCAGATCTCCACTCACCCTCCCAAGGTCACCACTGTACATCTACACGTGAGTGGTGAGTTGTTTTTGTTACTCAAGGAGTGTCAGATCTCCACTCACCCTCCCAAGATCACCACTGTACGTCTCCACGTGAATGGTGAGCTACTCTATCTCTACTTAAAATGCAGTATCTGTATTCACGCAGGTTAAAGCATCAGGTTTGAAATATAATGGATTTCTGGTGACCCGTGAGTTGTGGCTCTGTTCCCGTCTGAGTGCTTTGGGGGCTGTTTTTAACATTTGTTTGATCGCTGACTGTGACTACTCCCACCCCTTCCTAATAGTGAGTGTTTTCTTCTAAAATTTCCATCATCAGTCATAACCTTACCTAATCGAAGCGTTGAATAAATTTTGTTAGAACATATGAACTGTTTGAACAACATTTTTAAAATGCCATATTCAATCATTATGTTTGATCTACCGTAATTCTTTAACTAGTAAATAGTTATCCATAAATCACCTAACTTTTTCCTTGACTTTTTTTTACCTTACACCACTCTCCTAACTCTTCTTCTCATATAACACAAAGTAGACATTTAGTCAAGCTGACACCTCCCCCCCCTCCTCTATCCATCATGTGTTGCGTAACTTTTAACATCATGAATGAGGGCCATTATTTCATAGGGAAGCCTTTGTGAAACTAAAACAGGGACTCAGTTTTAATAATACTCCACCCAAGTTATCTTTAAATATTTTTACTAACGGAAAACATGAAGAAAAATATTATTTAATCAACATTATAATTTAAATATAATATTTATATTTCATAAAACTGTGATGTACCCACCCTCCACCCATGTAACACCATGTAGACATTATAGCTCCCCCATGTAACACCTTGTAGACATTATAGTTCCCCTATGTAACACCTTGTAGACATTATAGCTCCCCATGTAACACTATGTAGACATTATAGCTCCCCACATGTAGCACCATGTAGACATTATAGCTCCCCCATATAACACCATGTAGACATTATAGCTCCCCCATATAACACCTGGTAGACATTATAGCTCCCCCATGTAATACCATGTAGACATTATAGATTCCCATGTAACACCATGTAGACATTATAGCTCCCCCATGTAACACCTTGTAGACATTATAGCTCCCCCATATAACACCTTGTAGGCATTATAGCTCCCCCATGTAATACCATGTAGACATTATAGCTTCCCATGTAACACCTTGTAGACATTATAGCTCCCTCATGTAACATCTTGTAGACATTAGAGCTCACTGCTCTTCCCAACAGCTTTACGTGGTTTATGGATATTCCTGATAACATAATTAAAGGTAAATTTATCTTGCTAATAAATTATACATTACCTAATTTATTGTTGAATTATGAATTAATACATGGTGAGAATTGAGACTTGGACATGGGTATCAAACCCAGGTTTAGTGTGTCAGTTCTCTACCATTAAGGTAACTTGGTTCATCTGGTGCCTGGCTTCATTCATTACTTAAAAGTCGATTAGGTACCATACCATGCCGTCAACTATCAAAAACCAATTAATACTCTCTAAAGACTCTCTGAAAAAACAAGAATCTCCTTGTTCTCATTTCGCACCTACTTATAGCTTAAAAAATGTGTCATGCTTACTGATGATTTGTTAAATGTAATTTACTGGTATGTAACTCTACATAAGCAAAACTGACTTTCTAATATACGTGTAAACTCCTTGTGGACTGTTCTGGCTGACGAAAGCTTTCATTATTACGAGGGAACTTATGTAACCTACCTGTCCCAAGATTTCTAGACACTGACAGTAGGAAATGATTTCAAATAGTTTATTATACTTTAAACTGGTTTTAAAATAATAATCAAATCTTAAACGAGTGAAATGTGATAGGCTATAATATTATAAAATGTGTTACAATGTCTTAGTTACTAAATTATTTGGTTAAATGTTGGTTTGTTACATTTTTAACTGGTCTTACAAAATATATAGTGATTAAAGTTAAATTTGAAAATTGAAAACTAAGAAAGTCTCATTCAACCAAATTTTGTTTGAACCATTTGTTTCATTAATTCCTGAATTAAAATATTGGAAATCGATGGAAAAATAGAAACAATTTTACTATAGTTTATTTTGAAATATCGGATATTGGTAAAATTGGTATATCGGTTTCCCCAACTAAAATTTGTGTTATTTCATTTTTTTTTGTTAAAAAAATGATGTGACGAAATATTAAAAATCCCTTGAGCACTTACCCACCCTATCTTTACTTAGAAGTACCATGGTTCGAGCACAAGATTGTCCAGAACCTCAGTTTAGTTGATAATCCGTCCGTCTGTTGAGCTAAGTGTCATGGTTTCGATTTCTGATGAAGTCAGAATTTTTAAATACTTTTAGCTGGTACGTTTTAACACAGCAATTATTCTAATCGTAAGGCATGAGGAATGTTTTCTTGAAGAAGTGTAGCCGCATTAACCTGAAGAGGGCATGGGTAAAACTACAGAGATAAATTTGCCTGGATACAACCACTCTCAATACACCCTGCCAGAATTCGATCCCTGATCTCTCAGTCACCGTTAATCTGGTCTATTGCAATTCTTATGCCTTAGACTCCATACCCTCATTTTATAAATACTAAAAAAAATAGAGCTCATGGTATTGGTTATAATAACTATAGTATTTTATCTAACCATATAAATATGATTAATTCATAGTAATACATAGACACTATTTATTAAGTGAGGTTTGAAATCTTCTCAGTTGGTAATGTGTCTACCTAGTGAGTCAAAGGTTCCTGGTTCGATTCTCATTATGGCCCAAAAATGTATAATTGGTGAAATGTGGGTTTCCTCTTTCTCAGTGATTAATTAACGGCCGGGGGCTAGATGTTGTGTCTCTTCTAGATTTAAGTTAGTTCATAAGTCGCGTTTTTATATAATCATTCGTTCTAGAACGTGCACGTAAATACCTCAAATAAAATTGAATAAATGCAATTATTTGCGTACAAGACCTGGTGAATGTAAACAACAAAAAAGTAAATCTAAATACTAATTTGAATCTATTAATTTACACCTCGTTCACCCTGAAAGGTAGCAATCTTTCCTTGACAGATTATACTATGATAATATTATCTTGTAAGCTACGCCATAGTGGAAACGTGCAAGTTAAAACCACTACCTTGCAGGAGAAACGAAGTGTACAGTTTAAAACAAAATAAATATCCTGCTGTGCAATGGGCTGTGAAAATAATTATATATTTTATATAACAAAATTATTGGTGGAAGGAGGGATAGGAGTTAAGAGGAAAGAGGGTCCATAAATACCCCCCCTTTTGACGAGATGAACTTTATCTCATTTTCTTTCCGTGTAACTTCTTATTTAATTTGCCTGTAGGTGTGTGTACAGCTAACCATTAAATATTCTAAAGTCAAACTATTGACTCGGCTGCTTTCGTAACGATTCTTTGAAGACTTTGCCCCTCGCCCCTACTCGTTTCGCGCCAACCCCCTCCCTCAACCCTCTCTAACCCTTCTTCCATATTTCCTTTCGCTCGGATAAAAAGGACTAACGTCTTGTATACTCAGGAGGAACATGGAGGGAGTTATGGCCTTCGAACTAAGCGAATACCTCCCTTATCCTACCTTGTGATATTTAGATCATTCAAGTGACATTCTGGGGGGGGGGGGGGGGGGGGAGAAAACACATAAAAAACCAAGAGATTAAAATTTGATTTCTGTGTTGGAAAGGGTGAGGGGGCTACCTACGTCAAATACATCATTTGTAACCTGGAGTTATGTCGTTCAGTTTTGAAGGCTTCGGTCGTTCTACTATAGTTGGTTCACAAAAATAAAGACCTTTTCTGGTAGGATTGAGTTAAAAACCTAGTTAAATATTAATCCATTTCACGAATTTGTGCTGTGACTTTTGAAAATGAGGCTAAAGTAAGATTCTTGTAGAATTAAACTTTTGGTAAATAAAAACATTTTCTTTGGCTGTTAGCAGTGATAGTATTTTACATAATTAAAAGTTTTATTTTATAGGTATTGATAATATCTATCAAAAGTAATAGCACTATATCATATGACTTGACGTATGAATACATAAAGGTAGATCTATAACCCTTTATAGCTCTCATATAAGGTTATTCCTATGAAAACTAGCCTGTAATTTGCTTACACTGTCACATCACATATTATCAGGTGGAGGAGGATATGTGACTTTTTTTTGGTAATTTATTACTATTCGAATCTATTGAATTTACCAAGAACAAATTTACAACTTCTAAGAGGTCTTTGGTTCTAATCTATTTAAAGAGGTGGAGGGTGTGTTGAAAATGTAGGCTCTACATGATCCCAGACGCTAATAACCCCTAACTTGTGTATCAAGGGCTTGTGAACAATTTTTTTAGCACTGCGTCTCACTACTTGATAAGGTTAGATGCATATGTACTAGTTCCGTTAATGTGTTATAAATAAGAAAGGATGAATTCAGAGGAAGTGTACCCAAATTTTCATGGAGGGATGGTGTAAAACCATTTAGAAAAAACAACCTCAGCACATCTGACTGGGATTCGAACCCCAATCTCCCCATCGTTAGCAGTTCAATACATTGAGAGAGTGACGCCTTAGACGTTTATACCCCCGAAGTGGGTTGTGGGCCCAATTAATTCTGATTTGAAGGTTTTATTTTTGGTTATCTTAACGACGTTGCCTACTTCCAGGAGATTTCGAAGCTATATTGCGAAGCGGGTTGCATCTTAACTTGACGCACCTAAGCAGTCTAAGAACTATCACACTTATATGTCAATGTATTAAATAGAAGAAGAGGGAAGAAAATGAGAATTTCACCTTGAGAGGGCTCTTGTATATGTGCTGCTAACCCTTTCCCTTTTACACTGACGAGTTTACACACTCACTTTAAAATTTTCTCCTTGAAAACATTTACTTGCTTTTTAAGTTTACCTTTTGCTCGTTTCATATTCTAGGTAGACACCTGCTACCACGAACTTTTTTAATCTACGTCCTGGCAGGCCATTTTCGTGTCCAAGCCAAATAGCCTGAATTGTAGAGAATTTATAAAAAATACGTTTACAAAAAACTACTTAAAGATAAAAATAATAATTTTATGACACAGTAGGACTATTTTTAGAATTATTTAATAAGTTATGGTGTTTGTTTCAACGTTATATCTTTAAAGCTCGTTGAGTAAAACGTAAATTCACTAACATATGAAATATTATCTTAACCGGCCGTGACGTCACAGCTAGGCAACTTCCTTAAATGTTTGGATTCACTGAATGTGTTTGAACTAATTTAACTTTATAATCAGGTTTTTTAAGGAAGGGAGGGGATGGTGACTCTTAAATGAACTATTAAAAAAAACTAGTCTGAAAACATTAAATAACAGTTTTTGATATGTTAAGCTTGGTTTAGAAAAACAGTAGGTTTCCTGGGAATTTGAATTAATCAATCTTTGTGGACTCACGAGCTTGAATTTCAATTTATTAAATTCAATTAAAGTTAAACGAGTTTCCGAGGAAGTTGATAAAGAATATTAATTCGTTATTCAGCAATTTACTGTACACTTTGTTTTAGTTAAATCTCGAACTCCTCATAGTTATTTACAAACACGTCAGTCATTATTAATTAACTACAACGTGAATGTTTACGGAAAAGTTTAACCTACACCTGCACCTACTAGTGTTAAGTTAAGTAGTTTATAAACTTCCTTCTTTCATATACATACCTTCATTCGGTTTTAAAGGAGTTAATTTTTTTTAAATATCAAGGTGTACAATTAAGAGACCTTAAATTCCGGGAGCTCGCTATCACTATCGAAACTGTGGGGAAAGTGGACTTTAACTTGAACTCGACATATCTGACCTTTATAAAAGCTACGAGATCTGCTTTGTCCAAGTCATGTGATCTGCAGCTGTCACTTTTGATAGAATATATAATCAATACCTATAAAATAGCAATGTAATATGTCATCAATTTTGACCGCAAGGAAGTATGTTTGTCATTTCTAAAATGTGTTTCAAATGTCCATTCGTAAGAAAATCAAGGTATAGATATTTTGTATCCCTAAGATACGTAGTTCGTAAGAAAAGCTCGACTCCACACTAACAGATGGCTCTGTATATAGAGTCCTAATCCGTGAGGTCCGTAAGTGGTACTCCATAGAAGATGGATCAACTTTTTAACCTTCTGTGATTGGCGCTGTTGCGTTTTCGCAACATCTGTAATTTTTTTTTTAATTGTTTTGGAAATTAAAAGTAACTAGGTTGGATCCCTTCCAAGTATTTCTCAATTAGTTCCTGCTGCTTAGTATGATATCATCAAACATAAAAAAATGTTTATTTTCTAAGATGCGGGAGTTTTAGCTGACACCATGCAGGAGTATTGTGAATACGCAACAGTGCCAATCGTGATGACATACGTTTGGCTCATTGCCACCATATGTTTAAAATAAGATAGCACAGTATTAATGAAGAAATAAATAATCAGTAATTTTACAATACAGTAAAAATAAAATAATGCCTTACAACATTATATATATATTTAATAATAAGCTTTTTTTAACAGTTTATTAACATTATTTCAATTTTATTCTTTTTTAAATAAAATTTACAAAAATACAATATTATTCAAATAATTATTGATAATATTGCTTCAATAATGATGTAATGTATTAAGCTATGTGTTTTTGATTATTATTTAAAACAGGCTAGGACATTGCAAAAATGCAACGGTGCCAGTCCTGGAAGGTTAACTGACTTAGGGGAGTCGATCATAGCTAGACAAATATATTAACATCGAGGAGTGAATTGACATGAAAGTATCAATGATAATTAAGGACATGGTAGCCATTTTCTAAATTTTCCAAACATTCTCTATTTTTATTTATCCATCTATTATAACAATTCATAGAAAATTCTAACCGTTATTTTAACTAAAAAAAATGTGTTTATAGAATTTGTTGAGATCGGTTGGTTTTATTTTTTACGAATTTTATTGGACTAAGTGTTCTACCTTTCTATTGGTTGACGTGATATCACATGAATAAGGATGTGGATTTTACGGATTATTTAAAAGAGGCTTAAGGCATGAGTCTCGTTTTGTCTGGTTCACCGGTAACGCGGAGTTCAGGGTTCGAATCTCAGGCAGGGTTTCCTGGAGATGTCATTCACCACACATTTAATCTATTATTGTGGTTTTCCCATCATTTCTTCCCACAAATGCTGGTGTGTTTACTTTGAAAAAGCAACCTCCTCTACCTTAGAATTTATATTAATGATACCTGGACGTAGGAATCGAACCTGGGACGTTTGGCTTAGTACACCAATGCTCTAACCACTAAGCTATCCAGAAATTGTCTCGTTTCCAGGGTTACGCTTCATTCAGTTTTCAATTTAAAATAATATGATATTTAGATGCGGCTGTAACCGTAACTAACAAATATAATAGCTGAGCTGTTGGATCCATCATTGAGATTAAACCGTTAATAGCCTTGGCTGTTGAGCTTGTTGAGATAAAAATGCTATTGTTGTTATTTGCACTTTTTCTCTAGTTTTTTGTTTAGAGCCGTGTCTTACTACACGTTTGAGCTATACGCCGATGTACTAATTACACCAATGGTTTAGGGATTAGGAAGTTTTAATTTATAGTATATGCACCCGCATTTGCGTAAAAGGAGAGTGGAAAACTGTTTAGGGAAAACCAAGCTCAGTGCACCCAACCAGGATCGAACCCCGATATATCTGTCTTCAGCAGTCTAGTCTAACACGAGAGTAGCACCTTAGACCACGCGGACACAGAAGCGGGTTTTTTATCTATTAATTGGCGTGGCAAATGGAAGGGGGGTAGAAGGAAAAGGGACGTACATTCCATCTTCTATTCATGCTAATGTGGGTGCACTTTCTCCTAATCATATCCTAATATTTACTCCATAGATAAGCCATCTATATATTATAGGCTATATTTCCCTAAGTTTTAGTACCCACTCGGTTTACATTCATACATTAATTACGCTAGTGGAATAGGAATCAGGTAGGAAGAATTTTTGAAAGTATGAACCTTAATTTGTTTGGAGGGAGAGTGGGAAACCATTTAGGAAAACCCACCCTCGGAACACTCAAATGGGTTCAAATCTCGGTCAGGTGTACTGAGGGTGACTTTTACCAAATGGTTTTCCACTCTCCCTCCACGCAAATGTGGGTACACTTCTTATAAAATATAACCTCCCTAAACCCTAAAACTCACAGCGTAATTAGTACATAAGCGTATAGCCCAAACAGTAGTAGGACACGACGCTAAAAATGGTCATAAAAACACCCAACTGGGATTCGAACCGCGATTTCCCCGTCACCGGCAATCCCGTCCATAGCCGCGAGAGTGATGCGTTAGACCATGCGTACACCGACGCGATGCGAGTAAACCCTTTTATATTCCCCTTGGTGTTAAAACGTATTAATTAAAAATATAATAGTGTTGTCATTTGCGCCGTTCCGCCATTAATTGATGATGGTCGGAAGGCTGTAATGTTGGGGAGGGTGGGGGACTTTGCAGGAGGATGTGGAGGGGGGAAGCATGCAGAGATCAGGTTGCGTGCGTCTCATCAGTATTCCGTGCTGCCACTTACTGTTGAGAAAGAGGGCCATTGAGAGAGAAAGAGAGAGAGGAAATAAAAAAGACATCACGGCCGACACAATATCTCATACATACAAAACAGAATCGACCCGCGTGTCGGAAGTGGAAGGAGGAAAGGGTAAAACATGAATATCAATTCTTTTCGCACGGAAGGAGTGGAAGGGGAAAGGATAAGAGGGAGGGTTGCATCTGTGCCCCCCTCCTAACCCACCCCCTTTTAACCACAAGCTCTATTCCGGGATTTATTTATACCACTAGTTAACGTTTTACAAAGTTTTGTCCAACTCCTCCCTGACCGCCGGACCGGAAATAATCCCAACCCTGCGAACATCTAGGTTAAGTTTGAAGGATCCAAAGGAGAAGAGGTGTTTAGAAAAAAAAAGTACTTAAGACTCGCTTCGGTGGCTACATGGTCTAAGAATCACTCTCGCAATGGGCTGGACCGCTGATGACTCTAAGATTGGGGCTCGAATCCTGATTGGGTGTATTATGGTGGTTTTTCTTGAAGTTTTACACTCTTTCTCCACACAAATGTGGGTACACTACCTCTAAATTTGACCCTACTCATCCATAACAAATTAGTGTATTTAGTACATAGACGTACAACCCGAACGGTTGGAAGACGTGATGCTAAAATAAAAGTGTTTAGAATAAAACTTTTTTTAACACTAATGTTCTACACAAAATTTATTAGTGGCTTAGTCTATGGATAAAAGGACGAGGAAGGTATACTTTATGGGAAGTGAAACCACATTTGCATATAAGTAGAGGGAAAAGGCATTTAAAAAACACGCTTTTAGTAAACCCCTCCGGGATTTGAGCCTCGACCTCTCTGTCTTCAGATAATTAGACTAGATAAGCCTAACTTAATCTAGTCCACGTGTTCAATGATTCCAAGTGGTTCAAATATTTGCGCCCGCACTAGCCTAAAAGGAGGATGAGAAAATTTGCAGTGATAAATCATATCTGTAAAACCTTCTGATCGAGATTTGTGACTTGGATCTTCCTCGTCTCCAGTAATTGATTTTATTGCGAGCTTGACTTGATCTTATATTATGTAACATGAGTTGCAAAAAAAAGACATTGAGTCACTGACCTATTATAAAAAGTAATGTGGAAAAAAAAGAGCCTCGCATTTCAACAAAGATACCAAAGCTCTATTTAAAGGAATAAATTTGACAACAACTTTAAAAAAATATTGATTCTATAAAATATTCTTCCAACTGAAAGTTGACCTACAACTTTTCAATCTTAAGTTATCTTGTATCGCAAATATTTTCTGAGATATGATCAGAATTGGAAATTACCTTTTATGGAAATTATCCTCAAAGTAATTTTTAATGGAAATATAAGATGTTCCATTTTGTTTGCAAAGTTAAACAGTGCCCAGATATGAATTTTAATCATAATCCTTATAGCCAATTTTGAGAAAATTGTTTTTTAAAGTCTTTTTTCACTTAAATAAACGGCCATTAATTCTAGCTTATAGAATATTTACCCAAAGATGGTTTCCCCATTCTCTCTCCAAGTGAATGCCAATAAAGTCTCTATTACATGCCATAATCCTTAATATGGTATAGTATTAAAACGTTAAATACAGCCCAACTTTCACAGTAAAGACAGCTTTAAAAGTTACTAGATCTATGTTCATACATTCATACGTCAATACACGTGATCTGCAGCTATGACGTTTGCTATATATATAATCCATGCCTATAAAATAATAATAATAATAATAATAATAATAATAATAAAAATAGTAAAATATTTTCAAAAAATTATGTCTATATTTTATAAAAGTCCTTCCTATGAAAATTGGACTGTATCTTGTAGGTTATAAAAAAATTTATATTTTTTTTAGCAGAATGTCTTACAACTCGTTCGGGCTACACGCATATATACTAATCACGATAGTATTTGAGGGATTAGGAAAGTTAAATCTGGAGGAGATGTACCTGCATTTACTAGGAGATACGGTGGAAAACCATTTAAGAAAAACCACCCTCAATACACCCGACTGAGATTCGAAGCCCGTTTTCCCCGCCATAGGCAGTCAAATCTACTGTGAGGATTACGCCTCAGACCATGTGGCCCCTGAAGCTGGTCACGAAATAAATTATTTTCTTTATCACTGCGTCTTACTACCCGTTCGGGCTATACGCCTATATACCAGTTACACTTATGGGTTGGTGATAAGAAAGGCTTAATTGAGAGGAAATGAACCCACATTAGCGTGGAGGGAGAGTGTAAAACCATTTAGAAAAAACCGTCGATGCACCTGACCGGGATCGAACACTGATTTTCCTGTCTTCGGTAGTCTCGTCTAACATGAAAGTATCGCGTTAGACCACGCGGCCAACGATGCGGGTCACAAAATAACAAATTTGAGATGTTAATACCTAAGTTTTTTAAAAAAATACATAATTTATAAACCTAAATAATTCTTCTTTTGACCTAATTTGGTACAAACTTTGGACGTTCAGAAATCAATACAAATAAGTTTTGCTGCCATTTGTAAGGACGTATAGGAACACCAGTAAATATTAACTATATCTGTTATAGTTGTGGTGACATAGCAAGTTATTGCCCCAAACACTTTAACTCATTTCATGTATGTTCATCGAAACTCTACCATTCCAAATATAAATGTTGCCTTGGTAAAAAAATATTTGTTTTTTAATTTTAGATTTATTTGTGTATGAAACGAAATCCTAAAAAAGATTTTACTTACCAAGACCTTGTAATAAAATGTTGACACATCACGTTTCAAAAAGGACTGCTACGGGATTTTTGTCTCTGCGATGAACGTTAAATATATATATATATATATATGAGACTTTTTAAAATGGGTCAGATTGAGCTTATTTTTGTGAGTGAGTGTGTCTGTATTCATGTGAAGTGTCACGTTTGTATCTTCTTGACTTTGAATCTCGGACGGAGAGCATGGAAAAGGGAGGAAGGGAAAAAAGCAACAACAAATTGTCAACAGAAAAAAGAAAATACAAGGAAGATATGGGGATCTATTTTGAAGGCTTTAAAGGTCAGTGGGATTGTTTTTATCTGCACTGCAAATTACAGTTCTTAAGGCGTTAGAGTCGCAATACACTATATTGCCAGTAACTGGGAGGTATGAAGTACAGA
Organism: Timema podura; assembly: GCA_033556935.1. Taxonomy (NCBI): domain Eukaryota; kingdom Metazoa; phylum Arthropoda; class Insecta; order Phasmatodea; family Timematidae; genus Timema; species Timema podura. The sequence continues at coordinate 44,163 of JAVRXN010000002.1, read as the reverse complement.
TATAGCTTTGTGTGGTCTAAATTGATAATATTTTAATATTTTATTAATGTCAATTTATAGGTATTGATAATATCTATCAAAATTGACATCTGCAGATAACATGAACTGATATAAATAATTGAATGATGGATTAACTAGCCAAGCTATTATATTTGTTAGTTACGTTTATAGCCGTATCTAAATATCACATTATTTAAAATGAAAAATGACACCAGGACACGTGAATCGAAGCCGGGACCTTTGGCTTAGTACGTAAATGCTCTAACCACTGAGCTATCCAGAAATTGTCCCGTGCCCAGGGTCATTCTTCACTCATATTTTAAGGCAGAGTCTATGATGGACGTGTGGTTATCTGAGGGGAGAATGGCCGCGGTTACGGGACGACTCCTAGATAAATAAGTGGATAGAGCATTAGCGTACTAAGTAAAGGTATTGGGCTCGATTCCCGTATCTAGGCATTCTTTTTCAATTTAATTAATATAATATTTGAAAGTCTATCTAGTAATTATCTCCCGAGGAAGTTTTCTTCAATAAATGGTACGGTGCACACCACAGACATTATCTTTTATCTTAAAATATATACATCTACTAAAAAATCGTAAGATATGTGAGACTAAATAATATACATAGCTGCAGAAATACTCCACCAAATAGTATAAATGAAAATAAAAATATTAATTGTTACAGCAACACTGATAAAGAGAAACATCTCTGTCCATCAAAGAGCATAACAATAAATTTTCAATTTGTCAAAGAGCTCCATAAAAAATAAGTAGCCTATGGTTGCTTATAGCTCAGAAATTATTGGGCTTATAAAAATACTAGTGGGTCGTTGCAGCGATGACTGCAGATTATTGCACTAAAATGTATTTTAATTTTTTTATTGGTAAAGGATTCATATAATAATCCATCACTCACTTTTTATTTAAAAGTTTACTCGTCAAAGGCTATAAACTTTTCTTTGATACATAATTTTCTGTGTGTAATTAGAATAAAAACGTATATTGCCCCTTCACGCCCCTATGAGAACTTTAAATGACCCCTCTATCAGATCTCTATCTATTCGTTGCACCAAACCACACAAGTAACAAATATCGAGCTGATAATATTTTAAACAAAGACAAATATTTTATTTATCAATATACAATAATATACAACTCATTGTTTCCATGGTGATGTAAGCAAAGAATAATTGTACAGATGAACCATTGACCACACAAAAGGAAAAGATGGACAATTCACAAGGAAAATTAGGTTTTAGTTTTAGGCCACTATTTCTACTGGCATCCTGATTAGCTAATTTTTAAAATGAGTGTTCATTTGTCAAATTCTGTTCAGTCATTTTCTCGTAATTTCTATTACTAGAAACGGGTTCATCAAATAATATATATTAAGATATATTATAGAGAGTGTGATAAATCTAGATAGTGAAAATGAGAATTCAAGAATTTGAGTGTGTGTTTGTGTTTGTGTAAGTGTTTGGATGAGTGTGAAAATGAGGGTGTGAGTGTAAGAAAGGAGTGATTGTGAGAAAGTGAGTGTGAGGTGTGAAAAAGTGAGTGTAAGAGACTGAGAGTGAGCAATTGAGAGAGATCGAATGAGTGTGAGCGAGTGATAGTGAGAGTATGTTTATGTGTTAGAGAGAGAAATACTGGGAGAAGAGAAAAAGAGTGTGTGTGTGAGAGAAAGTTAAAGAGAGTGTATGAGATAAAGATAATATGTTTGGAAGAATGCGTGATAAAGTGTGTGAGAGATTTTGTGAGAGAGAGTGTGTGTGAGAAAGATAGAATGTAAAATTTTGGGAGGGATATTGTGTGAAAGAGAGAGAAAATGTGAAGGCGTGTGAGAGAGGGTTTGAGAGAGAAAGTTAGAGAGGGATAGATTAGATTAGAGAGAGAAAATTAGACTGTGAGAGTTAGGGAGAGAGAATTTAAGAGAGCAAGAGTGTTTGAGAGAAAGAGTTAGAGAGAGAAATTGAGAAAGCAAGTTTGAGAGAGAGAGTCATTTTGAGAAACAGTGGATTAGAGAGACAGTGAGTTTGAGATAAGGAGTTTGAGATATAGAAAGTGAGATTGAGAGAGTCAGATATAGAAATTGAGAGATTCAGAGATAGAGACTGAGAGAGTTTGAGTTATGAGATTGCGATGAGAAAGAGTTTGAGTCAGAGAGTTTGAGAGAGTTTGAGATAGAGGTAACATGAGAGAGAGTTTGACAGCGAGAGAGAGCGCGCTCAAGAGATAGAACGTTTGAGAAAGAAAGAGTTTGTGTGTGAGAGATAGCGCGTTTGAGAAAGAGAGAGTGGTTGAGAGAGATAAGGTTTTAGACAGAGCTTAAGATAGAGAGTTTAAGAAAGATAATAATGTGAGAGAAATTGTGTGATAAAGAGTGTGTGTGAGAAGAAATATAGTGAGATAGAGAGAAAGAGAAAATATTATCTTGTAGATATTGTTTTTATAGTGTGTATGTGTGTGGGAGGGAGAGAGTGTGAGAGAGTGTGTGAGATTGTGAGAGAATCTGATAGAGAGAGAATGGGAAACTATAGATGTGGTACTCAAACATTACGGTACGTTGAAATATCATTCCCTCAAAATTATCAATATGGAAACATAACTGAATTGATTGTATTTGTAAGAACGTGAAAATATAGAAGGGGTATACAAAACATTACTTTTAAATATCATATCCTCAAAATTAAGCGGTAAAATGAAAACATAGATTAAATTAAGTGTTTGTATTGTGTTACTATTTGCTAAAATGAACATCAAAACCCTTTATTTGAAAAAAATTAAAACCAAAACTCATACTTAGATAGTTAAAATGGCTATTTTTTAACATTGTACAAGATCATTTTATTGTTTTTGAGCTTATAATACATACCAAAACATCATTTTATCATGCACGAAACCAAACGTAGACAGTATTTTCACGAATTTAACAACTCAAATTTTTAATTTTCGAATTATGTTCAATATTATAGATTTAAAAGCGAATTAACGATAACAACATTAAAAAAAAATTAAAAAAATTCCCCAGCTTAGGAATCTCAATTTAGATGTTTTATGATCAACATCCAAAGAGAAAATTGTGATGTGTTTGGACCAACAAATAAATATTGAGTTATTATTTTGTAGCCAAAGAGATATATTTTATTTAGATGTTTACAGCCATGAAGAAAATAACGGTTTCCATGGTGACTAAACAAATAATTAAAACTGATCATACTTTTTGAAAATCGGGTTTTCACGGAGAACTAATATTTTTCCCGACATTCTGGACTCCTAACCGTTAAAATGAGTGGTCATTTGTCAAAACCTGTTCAGTCATTTCCTCGTAATTTCTATTATCGGAAACGGGCTTATCACATTATATATAAGAATATATTTCAAATAAAAGCTTTTTTTACTTTGAATAATACTACAGCTTTACGATGATGTGTTATTTCGTATCTGAAATAGTTGCGGAGATATTATCAAAATTGTAAATTTCCGCTAATATAAAGCCCCTTAAAATCACTTTCATGGGGATAAGAAAGCAGCCATTTTGTTTGTCATGTTATACAATGCCTAGATACAAAATTAAATCAAAATCGTCTCAGCGGATTCTGAGAAAATCTATTTTAACTCTCTTTGAATTTCAATTTACCCTTAACTTTATGATTAGATCTCTAATTCCAAAAACTCCTCAGGGGAACCTTATGAAAGCCCAAGATACCAAGCTTCAGCTTGAACGGTAAAATGGCTCTGACTCTAGGCCTAGATACAGACATACAGACAGACAGACAGACAGATGGCATCGTGAAAACAGTTTTTTAAGTTCCAAGAAATCATGAAACGTCGACATTTATCAAAATCAAAAGTGTGATTTTTTTAACGATCACAATATTTATCTCTCAGAAGTGTCCTGAGAAAGTAAACAAATACTTAGCCTACTAATTCTTCCTTCTTAAATTGAGCCATTTAAAAAAATATTAGTAAGGCACCAGTGCATTTTTTTAAAGTTTGAAGACTCTTCATCCATAGGTTTTAGTGCAACACGCAATACCATCTTTGAAGAAATTGCAGGTCTTATGGAGAAAAAATGTATCTTCGCTCTCTCTCAGTTAACTGCTGCCAAGTCTGCCGATGACAGGTAGATCAAGGTTCGAATCTCGATCGAGTTAGCTGAGGATGGGTTTTCTAAAATGATTTTCCACTCTCCCTCCACGCAAATGCCGGTACACTTCCTTTAAATATGACCGTTATAGTACCTAAATTCATTAGCATAATTAGTACCTAGCGTATTACCCGAAAGGGTAGTAAGACTCTGTGCTAAAAATGAGTAGGAGTATTTTAAAAAGAAATGTACCCGCTGAGTGATTAATAACCCTCACCCCACGGATAACCTCTAATTTAGGTAGGTAATAAAATTCAATCCAGGCATCGCATCGTATGGTGCAATTTTATGTATTCTACTTTAAAAAACAATGAAATTGAGATAAGTGGCATAATTTTACCACTGTTAAAAAAATTGAAAAAATAATTAGTTTAAATTGAACAAACTGTTTCACTGATCACAATTTCACTTTTGGTAAATAAAGAATACATAAAACCTCACTTTGGTGCGATTTCTGAAACACACAAATTATTGTCGGCCTATCCGATATCCTAATATTAAGGCCCGTTTACAATAAGTCACACCCACTTATCGGACTCATAATATTTATTGTCTGTCTATAGAAACACTAGTTTTTTTATTTTTTTCATTTATTTGAGGTATTTAAAGTGCACTTTCTGAGCCGAATGATTATATCAGCACACTAGAATTTCTATGAGCGAGAGTGAAAGAGTCTTCCAATATTGACGGGAAATGTACTATAACATAGCTTCCAGGATTATTTTACATGCCACAATCGACATGGGATAGGCGGCTTTACTTCCCCTCCGAAGGAATTTATGTTCCGGATTGTTATTCCTCAAGCAAAATCCTTTGACCCCGGCTAGGTTTGAAGCCACGGACATCGGCTCCTGAGGCGAGCACTTTACCCTAATACCACCTAGGTTTACAATAACTCTCGTAATATTGTTTGTTTACAATAGCACAGGCAGGCGCAGTCTCATGTCGGAATTGATTGTCCAAAGTAAATCAACACTATCCATCTCTTGCGTTTATGTAGTTGCGTTGGCTTGCGTTCAGCCAATCAGAAACAAATATAGTTGCACTAATCTACTAACTAAATAAATTAGTTATTCGAACATGGATAAAAGTTCGTGAAAATATCTAGTAAAAAGTATTGTTCTTTAATTTTTCTTTTCGCCGCGTCTTACTACCTGTTCAGGTTGTACACATATATGATAATTATTACTCTAATGGGGTAGGGATAAGGAAGGAAGCATTTTAGAGGTAGTCTACCTGCATTTGCGTGGAAGGAGATTGGGAAACTATTTAGAAAAAACTCTCTCTGTAGACCCAACCGGGATTCGAACCCCGATCTTCCCGTCCTCAGAAGGCCAGTCAAATTTGAAAGTGATGCCTTAGAACATTCGGCAACTGATGTGGGTTTTAAATCTTCTATATCAATAAAATGAAACGTTAGTAGTTCTGTTGTCAAGCGCATTGCCCGATATCTGCTGCACGAAGAGGACTGACAAAAAAATAGTAGCCCTTGTTCACGAACATGACGTACACTTTGAAGCAGGCATTAAAAAATATAAAGTTATTTTCCACGTACAATTATTAAACTAAAAACATTTCTCGTAGGCTGTTGTGGGTACTTCAACTAGTTCTTTAAATCAGAGTAATAATTTATTAACCTGTGTATGTATTAATTTGATTCTATTTAATTATATTTTGTAAGAATTAATATGACTTTGATGATGGAATCATATTGGTTTAAATTACGTCTCCTGACAATTCATAGAAGACAGTCCTTCCATAAAACACAATACATCTTACGAGTGCACTTTATGAATGCGGGTGCGAATGATTGTAGACAAGCCATAAATGGGCGTTATATGGGCTCTTACGGTGGGAATCTACGGAATGCGAGAAAAGGTTGTTTTCAGTTTTTATATAAAAAATTTTTTTGGTCAAAATAGACAAAATATTTATTCAATAGAAACATAGAGTTTAATTTTCTTCACACGGGGACCTCAGAAGTTGCTAAATATCTGTCGAAGATGTCCTAAAATTTACTGACAAATTTTTATCTTCATTTACAACGTTTGTTATCTAATGCCACATTGATCATATCATTGATAATATCAAACAATTGTTGATATCACCATGTGGAGAAAATTAAACTCTATTTGTCCACTGAAGAAATATTTGATTTATTTCGGCCAAAAAAAGTTTTGCTATAAAAACTGATAAAAACAAACAAACACTTAACTTTTCTCGCTTCCCATGCATTCCCACCTTAAGCCAATAAAATTAAAACTAAGGGTAAATTTAAATAGGAGGGTGAACAGAGGTAAACACAAGGAAACAAAGGAAACGTTCAAACAATAACTGTCGGCAGCTGGAGCATCGCCAAAATAGTCTCATCCACTGGAGCGGTTTTTAAAACTACATTTATTCAGTAATTACATGTTTGTAGTCGTAAAAAATAACAAATTAAGGGGCATTCTTTTTTACATAATGAGGCTCTAAAAATGGCTGAAATTGTTTCTAAGTTAAAGCCGTAATAATTATCAGACCAAACCCCCTCCCCCACCCATCCACCAACCCCCCTCTCCCCATCCAACCAACCACCTCCCTCTTGACTTAAAAACAAAATAAAATACTAACTCCGTCCATAACCATAGGAGGTGAAGTGTAGAGAAGGGAAAGGGGAAATGGAGGGGGGGGGGAGGATTTTGCACGTGGATCACAGCCTTTCTCAAGTAATTTCCTATAAGTACGTTTGACACAATGGCAAAGAGGGTGTCTCAGACAATATACATCCGCATTAGCACTTAGAGATAGTGGTTAGAACTACACTGATAAATTAAGGTGAGTTCGACACTTTAGCTCAGTCGGTAGCTTGTCTGGCTATTGAGCTTAGGGTCCCGGGTTTGATTCCCAGCATGGTCAAACAAATTATAATTGGTGAAATGTGGGCTAGCACTTTCACAGTGATGAATTAAAGGCCGGGGGCTGGATGTTATGTTTGTTATGGATTTAGATTAGTTAATAAATCGTGGGGTGACCTGGTGGTCTAAGGGGTAAGTTCTCAGATTTCTGTGATGGGGGTCTGGGGTTCAATCCTTGGTCTCAGCACAGATTTATCTGAGTGTCAAACCCTTCCTCCACCTCTGACAAGACGTGTATTAACCACAACTTGTGAATATGAGGAATGTTAGGCCTCCACCGTGTTTCGAATTCCACGTTAAACTGTAGGTCCTCCATTTCATCACACAATCACCTTACCATTACACATTAGCTTAAGTGCGTATAACCCAAACGGGTAGTAAGACGTGGTGCTAATAATAATAATAATAATAATAATAATAATAATAATAATAATAATAATAATAATAATAATAATAATAATAATAATAATAATAATACCCCCCTGTGGGACGGGGTTTAGAATAGTCCCGCAATAACCTCTGCTTGTCGTAAGAGGTGACTTAAAGGGGAGGCTTCTGTGCAAGACGTACCTCGTGTAGGACAAACCTATCCTCTATCTTTCCTTTAACCTCCTTTTTTCCTCCCTCCATCTCTCTCTCACCTTTCTTCTTCTCCCTTCTATTTATTTCCTTCCTTCTTCTCCCTTCTCTTTCTTTCCTTCCTTCTTCTTTAGCTTTCTTTCCTTACTTCTTTCTTCCCTTCCCCTGCCGTCCAGTCCTGCACAGAGGCTTTTAGGTCCCCCGTTGACGATCTTGGCAGCTAACACGGCTCTCCTTGGACAATTATTGAATATCACTGCTTTTGAGCTCCTCCATGAAAGTGCGCCGGTTGTAATATCTTAGTAGAAGGGCCTTAGGGATGACAATAACCGGGTATCCTATTTTGAGAAAAGCTCGGTTGCGTTCATGAGGGTCCGGACGTAAAATTGGCACTTTCCTACACCCACTTGCTGCGATGACTTCTCTCCTGACGATGCTCCATGCGAAGGTTGTCATGTCTAGCGTCGTATGGGGCCCTCTTGCCGGGGGAGTTAACAGGGCCTCATGTGGTGGAACCAACTTGGATCCCTCTGGGTCTACGATCCGAGTATTGTGCATGTTGTCCCCAAAAACGGCATGGCCAACTCCTTTGTCGCAGCTGACACCTTACTGTCCACTGGTACCGTACTGCCAAATGTTGCTGGCATATCACTGCCTGGCCTTTCCTAGGGCCGTAATTTAGAAAAGAGGCGAAAACGGGAAAGGCCGTTTAGCCCAACTTTGACAATTCATGAAGTGGTTAGGCCTCAGCCCCGCTTCATAGTAATGTCTCGAGTGGAGAGTAATGAGAACCCTAAGCGTGTCAGTTCATTTATCCTCGAAAGAGTGATAAATGGTGCAGCTCAATCAGATGTCGCCATAAGAAAACTGCGTGATGGGACTATTTTAATACAGACCACAACTGACATTCAGTCGAATAATATTTTGGAAATATCTGAAATACTGGTGAGTGACAAGACTAAAATAAAGGTGAAGATGGAGCCGCACAGGTTCCTCAACGTTTACAAGGGAGTGGTCACTTGTTTTGACCTTTACTGCGTGGCCATTGGGGAGATCTGTGAGGGTCTAGCTCCTCAGCAAGTCACCGAAGTTTATAGAATCACAACTAAAAGGAACAATACAGTAAAGAAAACCGACACGCATATCCTAACCTTTGCGAGTCCTACTATACCAAAGGAGGTCCGAGCTCTAGTCTCTGGGTTTCCAAAGGTAGGCGTGGGTGGAGGAACAGGAGAGGCCGCAAAGGCAAGTCCCACTGGTGCTCAGAGCAAAGCCCAGTGATATACTGCTGATACTATGTCAAACAAAAAAAGCGTTGAAGGCAATAAAGAAGCCTTCGCGCAAGTATTCAATGCCCCAGTCTCTTCTGGAGAAACAAAAGCCTCTCTTGAAACGAGAGGTCCAGGAGAGACTTGGAAAGGCGAAAGGGCCTAAAAAGTCCTTAAATTATTTTTTATTTTTAAGAGCTAGTGTTATGGATTGAGTGGATGAATAAATTTTATGTTTATCAATAATGTCTTTACTACAATGGAATTGTAGGTGTTTTCATGTTCGTGTAGAAGAAATTAAATTACTTATTTCTTCCCTGCATCCCTCCATCCCTCCATCCTGTGTTTGTAGGAGACCCACTTCCAGCCTGCTGACAATTCGATGCTTCGTGGGTACGATGTACATCGTACCGACAAGCCATTCTTTTATCGGGCTAGCGGAGGTGTGGCTATACTCGCACGTAGCAATATAATTATATCATAAGTCTATAAATATTGTATCTGATCTCCAAGTGATTGCTGTCAGAGTCTCACTTCCTATGGAGGTAACAGTATCCTGCAGCTGCCTCCAACAGAGGGAACGTGTTTCAAAGAGGAGACTAGAGTCCCTCTTTACAACTTCCCGCCCCTACATCATCTTGAGGGATTTTAACGCGCATAACCTGGTGTGGTGGTCTAATTCTACAGATGCCCGTGAGAGAATGGTAGATGATATTCTTGTCTCGGGAAACCTGGTGTTAATGAACACCGGGATCCAGACACACTTCTCCACCTATAATGGTGTATCCTCTGCCATCGACCTTACTTTATGTAGCCTCGGGATCGCTACTCACTTCCTTTGGGAGGTTCACTTGCACCTATGGGGCAGCGATAATTTTCCCATTCTGCTTTCACCACTTCAAGATCCTCCCAGCACAGCACGGGTACCACAATGGGTGCTTAAACGTGCTGACTGGGATTAATTTCGCGAGCTTGCCGTATTTGATGAACCCCATTATTCTGACGCCAATGTTAGGGTGGAACATTTTACTTCGACGGTCATCTTGGGGGCGAGGGCTTCCAGCCCCAAATCCTCGCCTAATATGCACCACCGTACTGTTCCTTGGTGGAACGAGGAGTGTCGGTTGGCTATTTCTGACCGTCTAAGGGCCCTACGTCTCTTTCATCGACGTCCCACTAAGGAGAATCTGGATTCATTCCGGATTATACTTGCCCAAGCTCGCCGTATCATTCGAGAAAGTAGAAGAGAGTCTTGGACACCGTTTATATCTACCCTTACAATTTCTACTCCCACAACTAAGGTTTGGGATAGTATTCGTAAATTACGTAGTAGCAAAAACTCAATAAATAATATACCTGCCCTTATGTCTAACGGCTCGCTTTTGTCTCCCCTGTGGAGGCCGTAAATGATTTGGGCTCGATGTTCGCCACCACATCCAACAATGCAAGCTACTTTAACGAGTTCATGGTGCATAAGCGGAGCATCGAGCGCCATACTATTGACTTTGGTCAGAGTCGAGGAGGAGGTCTACATCTCCCTCCTTACTATGGATGGATGAACTGACCTATGGCCTGTCCCAGGCGGGCAGCACAGCCTCCGGCCCTGATGATCTTCATTATGCAATGTTACGCCAGCTACCCCCTGCTGGATGGGCGATTCTCTTAGACCTCTACAATAGTGTTTGGGAATCTCGTCAGTTCCCAACACTGTGGAAGCAAGAAATCGTTATCCCTATACATAAAAGTGGCAAGGATAAATTAGAGCCAACTAGCTATAGACCGATAGCTTTAACTAGTTGTGTATGCAAAATATTTGAAAAAATGATCAATAAACGATTAACATGGTATTTAGAATCCCGCAACCTGCTATCCGATATTCAATGTGGTTTTCGCCTTAGCCGATCCACGGTGGATCATCTCGTCTGTCTTAAGGCGGTTGTTCGTGATGCCTTTCTCCACAAACAGTATCTTTTGGCTGTCTTTTTTGATTTGGAGAAGGCATACGACACCACCTGGTAATACGGCATTTTAAAGACCCTTTTGAATTGGGGGTTCCGAGGGAACTTCCCCGTTTTTATTAATAAATTTATGCCAGATAGACACTTCCTGGTAAGGTTGAATAACAACTTATCCTATGATTTTATTCAAGTAAATGGGGTGCCTCAAGGTAGTATTTTAAGCTGTACGTTGTTTGCTATTGGGATAAATAGAATTGCGGACAACATGCACTTACTTGTCTGTTCATGCCTTTTTGTGGATGACTAGGCAATTTATTGCAGTTCGTCGAGTCTTCACAGGGCTAAACGGCAGATTCAACTTTCTGTAAACAATACATGGATGTGGGCATCGCGTAATAGCTTTCGCTTCTCCGCAGCCAAGACAGTGGTCGTCAACTTCCATAGATTACGTGGAATACAGCCAGCCCCCAATATTTTAATTAACCACGTTGTTTTAACAGTCTCAGAGACCGTAAGGTTTCTGGGACTTTTATTTGATTTTAAATTAACGTGAATCCCCACATCAAAGACCTGAAGGCGAGGTGTGTAAAAGCACTCAATCTGCTTAAAGTGGTTAGTGGTCGCACTTGGGGTGCTGGTAGGGAAACTTTGATACGTCTCTATAGGGCCTTGGTGAGATCCAAACTTGACTACGGCAGCTTTGTGTATGTTTCAGCTAGACCTTCGGCGTTAAAGATGCTAGATAATGTCCACCATACTGGCATACGACTGGCTACTGGTGCTTTTCGTACCAGTCCAGTCGTCAGCATCTGTGCTGACGCTGGTGAGCCCCCTATTTCTTATCGGTGGTCCTATATGCTGGCAGATTACGTGTCGAAACTACATTGTATGCCAAAGCATGTTGCCTACCATCCTGTGCTCCATCCACCCAACCGTGTCTTGTGTGAAACCAAATGGCGTAGTGCAAGGCCGGTGCGGATCCGGATGATATCGGTTTTCGACATGTGTGGGATAGTTCCGCCAAAGGCTATCCCCACAACTCCAGGTCGAGTTTATCCCTGGAAGATAGGCCTGCCTCAATGCCATTTTGATCTTGCCAAGTTCCCTATATCGACCACTCCACCTATTATATATGAGAGGACCTTTAACGAGCTCCTCTCCCCTCGCTTTAAGGGTTTTAATCGTATATACACGGATGGTTCAAAGTGTGGGGCCTCCGTGGGATGCGCCTTTGTTGTGGAGGGAAACAATTTTAAATTTGGTTCACCTGGTGAATCCAGTGTCTATACGGTGGAATTATAAGCCAATTTTATATCTTTATGTTTTTTTATCGTGTCACCATTCTGTTCTCATCTGCACGGATTCCATGAGTGCTTTGTTGGCATTGTCCACTCTCTACTCCTGAAATCCCCTTGTGCAGATGATACATGAGCAAAATTTTAAAATTGATTCACTAAGCACCCGGCTCGCCTTTTGCTGGATTCCTGGTCACGCTGGTCTTTCAGGAAATGAACTGGCAGACCAGGCGGCCAAGGAGGCAGCACGAATGCCTCCAGAGGCGAGTCTGGGTGTCATGTTTTTAGAAGGGTTATGTTCAGCGTGGGATCTTACGCACCTGGCACGAGCAGTGGGTTTCGACCCCTGCTCAGGGACTGTGTGTCACGGTGGCCCTCTTCTATACGAAAGTCTAGAAGAGATGAGGTCATCGTGACGAGACTCCACGTCAGGCATACATTTCCAACCCACGGATTTTTTATTAATAGGGGATCAACCTCCAGTGCGTGAATTTTGCGATGCTCCCCTTAGTGCGTACCATATTTTGGTGGAGTGTCGCAAGTATGCCCCTATTCGCCTGGTTCTTGGTTTTAAAGGTGACCTTTTTTTTTACTACGCGACAGTGTGGAAGGAGTTATTTGTTTACTTCATTTTATAAGCCAGGCGAATCTTTTTAGAGCCATTTGAGTCACTTTCGTAAAGTGACTCATTTGGATTTTATTGCATTTTGAGCCCTTTTTAACATTTTAGTATACTTTAATACATGTTTGTTTTGTCGTTTTAACAATTTTAGTATACTTTAACATGCTTGTTTTGTCTTTATAAGAGATTATTATTCTAACATGTTTGTTTTGTCTTTTTAACTTACATATCGTTTTAATATGTTTGTTTTGTCTTTTTATTAGAGTGATACACCTGTGGTTTTTTTAGCAGGCGTTTCACTCAATTTGTACTATGAGCCCATTTGAGCACTCCTATTGAGTGTCTCAAATGGGTAATTTCTCATATTGAGAACTATTCTTTTTATATTCTTATTTGTATACTGTGTTTTCACCTTTTATAGAAACAGGTTAATAATATGACTCTCTCTTATGGAGATTTCACTATGTATTCATATTATGTTAAAGCCCTAATGACCTCATTGTGTCTATTCTGAAAGTGCACATTAAATACCTCAAACAAAATGAAAAATGAATAAAATCCCATTTAGAAACCGGGTAGTTTTCATAACATGACTCTAAGAATATTTAATATTATTTACTAACGCATCACCACTAACTAAAAATGATGGCATTGTTTTGTCACCAGCTCCGGAAGTTCTGATTGTGGACGATCAAGGACAGTCCGTCTATGAAAAGTTCTACGAGGAAGACAGCACCATTCAACTGGACTGCATTGTGCGACACGTCAGTATGACGTCATCGGTGGTCAACTGGCTTCACGAGTACAAGCAGCTGAACTACGACACTACCAGAGGGGGTATCAGGTCAGTATGACGTCATCATTGTTTAATTAACCGGTCCCATGATGTAGTGGTCAGTTCACTTAGCTATGAGTCTTAGGGTCCAGGTTTCGATTCCCACCTGGTACCTTGGGTATTTTTCCCGGAAAGTGAATTACCTCAAAAGTCACCAGGGTTTGGTTAATTAAGCTTATGTTAGGTTTAAGTGTTTCCACTGGTTCCACACTCTCATACTCACTATCACCCTCATACTATCACCCTCATACTCACTATCACCATCACCTCATCTCATCGGAACATGGAAAGAGCCTCCACGTAAAGGATGTACGATTAGTACATTCGGGGCGTCCCCTGACCACGTTCTTGTTCTGCGCTTGCTTTTTTACGAACGTGTGAGTCCACATTGAAGCATTCTACCGAGAGAAACGAACGAGATTCACTATTTTGTTTGTGAATGTTAAACAGTGCCTAGATAAGAACTTTAATCAAAATAGTTTGAGTCAATTTCGAGAAAATCTGTTTGCTGTATTTTTTCCCTCAAATAAACTACCCTTAATTTTAGGGTTAGCCAGCTAATTCCATAAAGACTTTTAATAACCCTAGACACCAAGTTTTACCCTGATCAGTAAAATTGTTTCGGCTCTAGTCCGAGATACAGATAGACGTCATCTCAAAAACAACTTTTTGTGGTTTAAGGGGTCATAAAACGTCAACATTCATCAAAATTTCGACTACAACTTTTTCAACGATCACAATACTTCCTCTTTCTAAGGGTTCGCGAGAAATTGAAAGTGCTTAGTTAGCTTACTTTACTGTCCTTTAAATTATCTCTGGCTGATGATCCTTGCCTTTCTTGATAAAAAACTAATTTAATTACGCTCCCAAGAGTTATCTAATTAAGATCCTACAGAAAGGTTATACAAAATGAAGCCGGTGATGCACCCTAATTACCATTCCTTGAATCACTTAGCTCAAACCACGCCTTTGAGCTAGAGCCCAGCACCGTATATCTATGTAGGGTTTGTTAAATAAAGTTACTCTTTCAATTAATTGTCCAACAAGAATGTTTAACTTTATGGGATTACTCCATTTTTATCTTTTATTTTTAAAACACCATTTATCAACTCGCTTGGAAAATAGGTTCTCAGAAAAGAAGAAGATTTAATTGAGTCGCCACATTAGTAATATTTCATGATTTTAAGAGAATTATTTTAAATGAAAACTTAGTATACTGTAATGGTTTAATTATTGCAAATATTCATTTGAAGAGAGAAGCAAATGTAAACTTTAATGATTTAATAAGAATTAATTAAATGATATTTTAAAATATAAAGTTTGTTTTAAAATTTAGGGAAAAAAAACAGAAACAATATTCATGTCGAACAGTTACTAAACAGTATTTTAACACCGACTGGTGATTCAACGACATCCATAACATAAACTTGGATGGATTCAGATATACCAGCATAAGATAATGTAGTGCACTTTGTTTTTTAAAGCCTTTCTCTTTACTTAGATACACTTAATGAATAATTTACAAATAAAAGTTACAGTAGTGGTATGTGACATCTCGCCTGCTTTCGAGGAATATAAAACTCAGAATTTAGGGTGTTCGAAAACAAGGTTCTTAGGAAGATATTGGATCTAATTAGGGATGAAAATACTGGGGGTGGGGGTGGAGCAGTTAGCGTAATGATGAGTTACATACCCTGTATTCATCATAAGCAATTGTTGATATAGTCAGATCCCCCAGGCTACGGTGGGCAGGAGATGCAACGTGAATGGATGAATCTGGAACCTTGTTCACGACTGGGAAGCCAAATTGTAAGAGATCATTGGGAAGATCTAGAGGTAGATGGAAGGATAACATTAGACTAGACCTGAAATAATAGGGTTTAATGAGGTTGACTGGATAGAACTATCTCAAGATAGGAATATTGTCTAAGGAGGTGGACTGGATAGAACTAGCTCAAGAGAGGGATAGGGTGTAAGGAAGTGGACTGGATAGAACAAGATCGAGAGAGGGATAGGGTGTAAGGAGGTGGACTAGCTCAAGAGAGGGATAGGGTGTAAGGAGGTGGACTAGCTCAAGAGAGAGATAGGGTGTAAGGAGGTGGACTAGCTCAAGAGAGGGATAGGGTGTAAGGAGGTGGACTAGCTCAAGAGAGGGATAGGGTGTAAGGAGGTGGACTAGCTCAAGATAGGTATAGGGTGTAAGGAGGTGGACTAGCTCAAGAGAGGGATAGAGTGTAAGGAGGTGGACTAGCTCAAGAGAGGGATAGGGTGTAAGGAGGTGGACTGGATAGAACTAGCTCAAGAGAGGGATAGGGTGTAAGGAAGTGGACTGGATAGAACAAGATCGAGAGAGGGATAGGGTGTAAGGAGGTGGACTAGCTCAAGAGAGGGATAGGGTGTAAGGAGGTGGACTAGCTCAAGAGAGGGATAGGGTGTAAGGAGGTGGACTAGCTCAAGATAGGGATAGGCTACAATTAGGAAGGACTGGACAGAACTTTCTCACTTGATACATCCAAAGGATCTGTAAATTTCAAAAATTAATTAACCTTTTTCCGTTGTAAATTAATCCCAAGTGATACATGGCCACCTCAACTTTCCTCTCGAAGTAGATCGTCAACATAGCAAAATAAATTAATCTTTTATCTATCACAAAGATAAAAATAAATGTGTAGAAAGGGTCCGTTACAGAAAAGAGGCGACAACACTTAATATTTAACGAAGTTTAAAATTTAACGATGTCCCGAAAAGGGATGGAGGGCTCTATTTGAGCAGCCGTTTGAAGAGGGAGGGGTCGTGTTCCTGGTGGACTACCCCCTCTCCCCCTTCCCTTCACTTCTCTGTCGACCACTTTTGACTCCGTACTCTTGTAATTACCCTAATTGAACGCTGCGCCGACTCGAACTTCGCGGTTGAAACCTTAGCGAGCGAGTGAGGAGGAAAGAAAAAAATCATGGAAATTTGCTTGCGATACAAGGCTTTTACACACACAAAAAGTTTAAAAAATTTTTTGGAGTAATTTACCTTCTCTCATTACGAACCTTTTCAAGCAAAAATAAATAATATTATGCTACTACGTAATAAATACATATATTATTAAATATTCTAGAATGCAACACAATTCATAAAATATTTAAATAATTTTCCCTAACTTTAAAATATATTTATGTTTTCAAAATAAATAGTGTGACACAATCACACAAAATTTCTTGTATTGCGCATTATGACTTGGAAGAAAATATTTAAAAACACGTTTTGAATAAACTAGCCCTAAGTAAGTTTTCCTCATAAAACAAATACATAATTTTGTTAATCCCATTGTATACTCATTATATATATATAATTTTGTTAATCCCATTGTATACTCATTATATATATATAATTTTGTTAATCCCATTGTATACTCATTATATATATAATTTTGTTAATCACATTGTATAATCATCATATATATATATACATTTTAAACAAATAAGTTAATTGTTCAAATAGTTTTTACAAATTTCATATTTTCAAAACTAGTTTTTTTTATAAACCACCCTAAACTTATTTGTAGTTTGTGAAAATAAATATGTATGCTTATTTCTCCCAAAAAACTATTCCCATACATCCCTTTTGAACTCTATCTTCAAGGTCAATTTCGAAAATTTCAACCTTTTTTTTTGTCGTAAATAAACTAACATTAAATTAACTTACTTTATAAATATATATTTTTCATGTAAAATATCCCTCCGATACCAATTTTGATCAAATTTTTGGGGATTAAAAATTACAAAATATATCAATCATCAGTAAAATATTATAAAATTATTTTTTTAGAAAAATTAATATGTTAAATTATTTATAATGTAAAAAAACCCTAGGAGATAGCCATTTTGAACCACACTGCTAGAGAATTTTTTTTTAGATATTTAAATTTAAAAAAAGCCATCAGTAAAATACCCTCAAATGAATCCTTCCCCCTTCCCCCATAAAAAAAAGAGTACACAGTTTTTCTTTGTGATGTTAAACACTCGCCAGATATACATTTTAAAACAAAATCGTTGGAGCAATTTTCAAAATGTTTTGAAATTTTGTAAATAATTTATCAGTAAACTACCCTTTAGCAAATTTTTTAATATTTACCAAAAAATCAGATTTTCAGTGTTATTTGGGAGCTCAAACACTCTTTAAATATCCATTTTAAACAAAATCGTTAGTCATCTTAGAAAAATATATAATTCAAAACGAACACACATCAGTAATTTATCCTTAATTTTAGGGTTAGGGTCAAAATTTAAGAAAAAGTAAAATCTACTATTCTGGGCTCAGACATAAAACGTGAAGATTCATCATCATCTCTAGGTCAAAATATTCACAATTAAAATACTTTTTCTTGATATGAAAAAAAATAATCCATATTTGAAATTGTCATCCACTTCTATCTATTTAGTCTTGCTTTATTTTATTCTAACTATACCTATATTTATATAAAAATTATAAATTTAAATTATATAAATAAATATAAAATTTAGAATAATAAAATTGATAAAATAATCGAAGTGTATGGTTTAGATATGTAAAAAATGAACAATATCGGTCTAATTTGGTGGCTAAAAATGCATGGCTTAACGTATGAATACACGAGATGACATCTATAGAAGGAACACCGTATTAAGAACAGTATCTAGTATTTACAAAATTTCTTCTTTAGTTAACTAACACTTTGAAACATGTGATACGCAGCTGTCACTTTTGATTAGTATTATTCATACTTATTTAAAAATATACTATAGTATTAGGCCTATATTATTACAAATATTAAATTGAAAAATTATTTTTGTATTTTCTAAAAGGTCCTTCCTTTCTAACTTGTTCTTACTGAAGTAACTGATTTAACTGTAAACTAAGGTTCTTAATATCATACTACAGGTTGTTCGGAAACTCATAACCCAAACTGCACATGTAGCTTTTTTGAACCAAAAGTAATACAGAATCCCTATACACTTAAATACGGAAAACTATGCTAATACCATTAAATTGTGTCCAAAGTTTCGGCGTACAGCACCGGGAGAACAAAGTTGTTCAAGCATGCGTGTACAGCAATTAGATATGAGATAGGCGCGCGGAACTGCACATGTAATAATGACAAGCACTTTCTGTGATTTAGTCCCGTTAATGATGATCCTCAGAACGTATTCACATGTCTATATGGGCTGGAGTGTGGTTTACTATTAATTGGGATATGTTCTGCTGCCGTGCTCCATGTTATCGAGGTATGTAGTGCCGCACACCTAGCTCCTATGCAACCTGTTATACACGCATGCTTGAACAGCTTTCCTCTCCCAGCGCCGTGCGCTGAAACTTTGGACACCATTTAATGGTATGAGCATAGCTTTTCGGTTGTAAGTGTATTAGGATTTTGTATTACTTTTGGTTCAAACAAACTATATGTGGAGTTTGGGCTATGAGTTTTAGATCACACTATATATTGGTTTGTTTACCAACACAACGGACGCAAAGAGTGGCTTACGACCTCATTTTAGGACCAACACAACAACCATAACCCAAGAAGTTAATTAAAAAAAATAAAAGCACAGGGATGAAATACAATATTACAAAGACACATTTTAAGATCTTCCTGAAGGTCGAACCTGATAACCAATCAATCAGAAAGTGCTTTGGACTTAGCTAATGCGTCTGACATGAATATTTGTTGTGAGTGGTTGAGTTAATGGCAGCACTGATACATGAATACTTGTTCTGAGTAGTTGAGTTAATGGCAGTACTGATACATGAAATATCCTTGAACCTTACCTATAGAGTAGTTTAGTTAATGGCAGTACTGATACATGAAATATCCTTGAACCTTACCTATAGAGTAGTTTAGTTAATGGCAGCACTGATACATGAAATATCCTTGAACCTTACCTATAGAGTAGTTTAGTTAATGGTAGTACTGATACATGAAATATCCTTGAACCTTACCTATAGAGTAGTTTAGTTAATGGCAGCACTGATACATGAAATATCCTTGAACCTTACCTGTAGAGTAGTTGAGTTAATGGCAGCACTGATACATGAAATATCCTTGAACCTTACCTATAGAGTAGTTTAGTTAATGGCAGTACTGATACATGAAATATCCTTGAACCTTACCTATAGAGTAGTTTAGTTAATGGCAGCACTGATACATGAAATATCCTTGAACCTTACCTGTAGAGTAGTTTAGTTAATGGCAGCACTGATACATGAAATATCCTTGAACCTTACCTGTAGAGTAGTTTAGTTAATGGCAGTACTGATACATGAAATATCCTTGAACCTTACCTATAGAGTAGTTTAGTTAATGGCAGCACTGATACATGAAATATCCTTGAACCTTACCTGTAGAGTAGAAATTCAATACCAATCGGATACACCGAGTTTAATTTTCAAGAACATAATAATTGTTTCTATTGCACTATGGATTTTTTTAGTTTGATTTTTTAACACTGCGTCTTAATGCCCATTCGGTCTAAAGGCATATGTACTAATGAAGCATATGTGTTAGGAATGAGGAAGGTTGAATCTAGAGGAACTGTATCAATTTTTTTGGTGGGTGGAGTAGAAAAATGTGTAAGAAAATTCACCCTCAGTACTTCTGATCGGGATTCAAACCTTGATCTCCCCGTCATAAGCAGTCCAGTATATTGGGAGAGTGACGCCTTATACCATGAGGTCACTGATGTTAGTATACATGCAGTTAAATAAAGAGATACTTGTAATAATTAATCAGCTTTATATGTAGTCACTATACTAAGGTAAGTGCATTTAAGAAATGTATTCTCTTTTTGATTCCCTTCGGCGGCTGTAGAAAATGTAGTAACACTATGTTTATCTTAAGGAGATGTAGAACATATAAAATTGTGTTTTATTAAGAACCTGTGTATAATGTAAAAACATGGTGTTGTTCTTAATTGTGTGTAGGAAATGTAGCGAAGGTGTGATTCACTTAAGTACAGGTTTAATATGTTCTCTTGTTGTGTTGTTCTTAAGCATCTGTAGAGTATATAGTTGCTGTGCTATGAATATAATCACCCGTTTATTATTCAGTGGCATTGTGTTTGCATATTTGTGTCGTGCACTATAGATATTGCGTCTAGGCCACATTACTTGTAGCCCAGTTTGGGGAAAGATTAGCTACGAGTAGTACTAATTTACCATTGCTCAGGGGATGCCCGAATGTACTGATCGTACATCCTTTCCGTGGGGGTTCTTTCCATGTGCTCATAAGATGAGATGATGGTGATAGTGTGATTGTGTGGAACTAGTGGAAACACTTACAACCTAACTAATGAAACCCTGGTGACCATTGGGGTTATTCCCCTTTCGGGAAAAATATCCAAGGTACCAGTTGGGAATCGAACCCGATACCCATAGACTCGTAGCCAGGCGCACTGACCACTACACAATGGGACCGGTTATGTAATGCACTTAAGTGCCTGTTAAGTGTTTCTCTTAAGTGCATGTATATCTAATGTTGACGTGTTGCAGTGTGAAGACCGACTTGACGGAGGAGGGTGCTAACAGCTCTCTGTCAGTGGCCAGGGTCACAAAACAAGACACAGGCAACTACACTTGTTCCATTTCCTCCACAGAGTTCGCCGCGGTCTACGTTCACGTGCTCCAGGGTGAGATACTTCAAATAACATTGCTATGTACTTCTTCTGGGTACTACTATGGCAGAAAATTGTAACGGCTCCAAAATATGCTTCAGTAAATAAACAATGGAATAGAAATGGGGTTTTCTATTAAATTATTTTATGTATTAATTTACAGTCAACTTAATTATTTAATAAAAGTATTTACAAAATCTATATTTAAAAATTTGAATTTTTATAATTTGAATACACACAATGTTCATATCTAGGTGCATGGAAGAATATACATAGGCTATAGACTGAAGAGACCGCTAGCACCTGTGAAGAAACAATACGCAACCATATTAACATAACTGTGGTACAAATTGCATGTAATAACATACAGGGGTTAAGGAAACTCCTAACGCCGTGAGATGAAACAAGACGCAATACTATCAACATATTTGTGTAGCAAATTGTATCCATTAATATACAGGGGTTATAGAGTCTCCTAACGCCGTGAGATGAAACATGAGGCAATACTACCAACATATCTGTGTAGCAGATTGTATGTATTAGTATACAGGGAGTTATAGAGTCTCCTAACGCCGTGAGATGAAACATGAGGCAATACTACCAACATATCTGTGTAGCAGATTGTATGTATTAATATACAGGGGGTTATAGAGTCTCCTAACGCCGTGAGATGATACAACGAGGCAATACTACCAACATTAATGTGCATCATATTGCAGTTAATAAGAAACAGGAGATATGGTGAGACTTATAACGCGTGAGATAAAACCAAATGTAATATTACCCACATATCTTTGTTCTATATTGGAGTTTATATAAAATGAATTATATCACTTATGAGTGGTCTGCACTTAGAATGAAGGTCCTAATATAAATTTATTTGCCACCCTTGAATAAATATCTTGTTAGGAGAAATATTTGTAATCTTTATAAATAATTATTAAAATGTAAATATAATACTTTACAAAATCGTTTGAAGTGCAAAACTTTGGATATCTAAATATATTGTGGAATCTAATTATTAGAATCAACGATACAATATCTAAATTGGTTTTGAAGGCTTTCGCGGTTGGTGTTTGATTTGAAACTATTGCTTCCGGGATTAATGGAGCCGCATCGAGGAAAAATAACTTCTGGCGTTTCGGCTGAAGCTATATCCCAGATTATGGCTCTTGTAACTACAGCATAACGTCAGAAGTTAATTTCTTTAAATGCAGCTCAACGACAAAAACATTAAAATCAAATACATGGTCAATGATAATTACCCAAGAGAGTTTGTTATTTATTAATTACGAAAGCTTTAGGGGTCACGTTACGCTACGTAACGCTATTGAGAGGGAAGTAGGGGGAATGGTGTTTCATGAGGGGAGGGGGAGTGACTGGAGGAAAAGTAGGAAATAAACGGTACAGTGCACTTCACAGACTTCATCTTCTATCTTAAAAATATAGAGACATTTATTAAAAACTCGTAAGATTTATGCATAAACATTCCACCAAAGAGCATACATGAAATAATATACACTGTTACAGAAACATTCAGTAAAGAGGAACATATTTGTCCATTAAAGAGCAAAACAATCAATTCACATATCAAAGATTTCAATTAAATATATATATGTTTATAGTTAAGAAACTATTAATTTTATAAAAACAGATTCCAAATAATTATATTTATTTTTAATTGTTCTACAACTTTACAATGATAAGCTATTTTTTATCTCAAATAGTTGCTGAGATTAGATCAAAATAGGAAATTTTTGCTTGTGTAAAGTATCATCAAATCATTTTCATGAGGAAATGAGAGTTACCATTTTGTTTTTAATGCTAAACAATCAAAATTAAACAAAATTATTCTAGCTAACTTCGAAATAATCGATTTTATTTCTTTTCTCCATCAGTAAACTACCCTTAATCTTATGGTTGGACATCTCATTCCAAATATTCTTCGGGGGGACCTTATTAAAACCCCAGATAGCAAGTTTTAGCCTGGTCGGTAAAATAGTTTCAGCTCTAAGCCGAGATATAAACATACAGATGGCAACACGAAAACAATATTTTTGGTTTCAGGGGCTATGAAACGTTGACATTTATCAAAATAATATCGAGTTCAATTCTTTTTAGCCTTCACAATATTTCTTTCTCTGAGTTGAGATAAATTGAAGAGCGTTACGTAGTTATGGATGTCCTTTAAGACATTATTTGTCCACCTCAAACAGTTCAACGGCAGATAAATACCCCGCCAATGAGATTGTCCTCCTGTTTCTGTGTCCTAGGAGAGAGTCTGGCAGAACTTCACCACGGGAACCAGGGCTGTCCCACTTGGCTCTCCACTGCCTCACTTGTCCAGGTGGGGTTAGTTCTCCTTCTCTCCACCAGCTGAGCCACGCCCTCTACAACCTGCCCCACATATCATCTGCTGTGTCTGGATAGTCCGTAGCAGTCAATGGGGCCATCTTGCGGGAGAGTTTCGGTAGATTTAACACGCCCAGCACATCTTGTGTGAGCACCGCAATGGAAATAAGTTGCAATATTTCGTGTGAGCACCGCAATGGAAAAAAGTTTAAACTTCTTGTGTGAGAACTGTAATAACGAGAGGTTATAACATCTCACGTGAGCATATTAATGTATATATGTCGGAACCTCTCGTGTGAGCACCACAATAGAGATAAGTCAGAACATCTAATGTAAGCAACGTGATTAATTCAAGTCGGGTATCTAGTGGAAGCACTGTAAGTAAATGAATTTGAACATTTAATGTGAACATTCGAATAAATTAAATCTCAGCACTGTAACATTGTAATTTATTAAATTTGAATATATAGTGTGAACACTGTAATTAATTAAATTTGAGTATCTTGTGTGAAGACCCTAATCCCTTAAATTCCAGTATCTAGTGTGAATACGAATGAATTAAAGTTTATCCTACTCAAATGTGGACGTTGCTATGAATTAAATTCGAGTATTTTGTGTGAACACACTAATCAATAAAATTCCAGTATCTAGTGTGAACACGAATGAATGAAAGTTTATCCTACTCAAATGTGGACGTTGCTATGAATTAATTTCGAGTTTCTTGTGTAAACATTGAAATTCCCCCTAGAGTGAACACGGTCGTGGTTGAACCCAAACTAAATAGTAACAACTAAACTGCTTTATTCTCTCCTATACACGATTTCAATAACGTGTTGAAACCACTAAAAATAATATTTTACTGACCATAACATTTTGTTGGTAGAGTATGAGCTTTTTACACTAGATCCAATAGGAAATATTTTATTTCCAGCCATTTTTATGAACATGACGAATATTAAATTTAATTCACAAACGAGACTAAACTGTGTTTTTTAGGAGTAGTTAGAAATGGAACATAATATAATATGTAACTGTAGTGTTTCTAAAACTTTGGAACAATGCTCGGTAGATAAACAACGAAATACAAATTCTGAGAGTAGGCCAACTCATTGAGGGGACAGCATTAGCATTCCTTGCTCTCATAAATTTTTATATAAAGTATTTTTTAATTAGTAAATAGTTTATAGTACATGTGTGTAAAAGTAGTATTCAGAATAACCTATCCCTGCAGATTTTAAATTTGTTGTGAAATTATGTGATTCCCATTGTTAAATTTTAATAATTTTATTACCAAACAATATTAAAAAAATATTAGGTGATCACAACTTTTGTCTTTTGTTTATTTATATGCAATTAAATATAAATATGTAAAAAATAGACGTATGAACATTTTATAGCCTAATAACTATGGATAGTAAGTTTTATTTATTCAACAATGTTTATCTACTAAACTGTAACTTTCTATATTAAGATAATGCAATGAACCAAAACTTTGTTTATCTAAATACATTATCTTGTTAAGTACTGCTATCATTTTAATGTCTTGATAATTTATTTTTGAGTTAACTGTACCATCCAATAAAATTGTGTTCTTAAATTATTAAATTTAACACCACTACCTTTTAGTAAAAACATCCAAAAAAATGTATAAAAATTTAAAAAAAATTATATTGCTTAAGTGTATTTAAAAGAAGTCAACTATGTAAAATGTATTGTATGTACTGTAAATATTTAATTTTATACAAAAAAAAGAAATTAAAATATTTGGTTTGATTCCCGTATAAAATAATTGTTATTTTTAAACACATATTATAATGGAAAAATAGATGTTATTATTGTGTCCAACCATCCTCCTCCTAGATCTTCAACACGCAGAGATTATAATAATTACTTCGTCTCATGAATTTAATCAGATTGTAAAATAAAATAATATTATGTTTCAATAGCAAATATATATTGGATAAAGTTGTACGCCTCCGGGGAAAAGGGGGGGGAGACATGATACACACAAACATAAAATGTTTGGAGCGTTGGTCTTAAAATGTTGGTTTGGATCCTGGTGTAGTTGAACATGTTAGTACTTCATACGTGGTTATTTAAAACTTAGTTTATTGAATATTTTGTTTTTTCACTGCGTCATGCCATCTGAGTTTTTAATTATACTAATATTTATGAATGAATAAAGTAAGCTTTAAAATCTATTGGCCCACATTTGATTTGAGGAAGAGCGGGAAAACATTTAGGGTAAATCACATTTCACCCAAGCCGAGATTCGAGTACTGGCATTCTCGTGACTGGAGAACTAGACGGTCGTATTACAGTTGGGCCAGGAGTTCCTTCTCAAGAATTGTAAACAAGATGTACTGATGTACTAGCTCAGCACAGGCTGTTGTGGCGCTCCATTTAGGATGGTTGTAAATGTTTTCTCGGGCCGAACGTAAGACAGCAAGTGATGAATAGTAAGAAATAACAAAATAATAAGCTAGTATAACCCAATCTAAACAAGCCTAAACAAATATAAGTCAAAAAGATTGGTGGGGCTGAATTCATATCTACCTGTAGGTCTAGTAGCTGTTATAGTACTCCTGGCTAGTGATCGTGGCCCAACTAACCTATGACAATAATCCTCCTGGTCAATGATCGTGACCCAACTAAGCTAAGACGATAATACTCCTGGCCAGTGATCTTGGCCCAACTAAGCTATGGCAATAATCCTCCTGTTCGGTGATCGTGACCCAACTAAGCTATGACAATAATCATCCTGGCCATTGATCGCGACCCAACAAAGCTATGACAATAATCCTCCTGGTCAATGATCGTGACCCAACTAAGCTATGACAATAATCCTCCTGTTCGGTGATCGTGACCCAACTAAGCTAAGACAATAATCCTCCTGGTCGGTGATCGTGACCCAACTAAGCTATGACGATAATCCTCCTGGTCAGTGAACTTGGTTCAACTAAGCTATGATGATAATCCTCCTGGTCAGTGATCGTTACCCAACTAAGCTAAGACGATAATCCTCCTGGTCAATGATCGTGACCCAACTAAGCTATGACAATAATCCTCCTGTTCGGTGATCGTGACCCAACTAAGCTAAGACAATAATCCTCCTGTTCGGTGATCGTGACCCAACTAAGCTAAGACAATAATCCTCCTGGTCGGTGATCGTGACCCAACTAAGCTATGACAATAATCCTCCTGTTCGGTGATCGTGGCCCAACTAAGCTATGACAATAATCCTCCTGGTCGGTGATCGTGACCTAACTAAGCTATGACGAGAATCCTCCTGGCCAGTGATCGTGGCCCAACTAAGCTAAGACGATAATCTTCCTACTCGGTGATCGTGACCCAACCAAGCTATGACAATAATCTCCCGATCAGTGATCGTGGCCCAACTGAGTTATGAACTTTTGGGACTAGGGTCCCGTGGCCCAACTGTTAAGCGCCGAACCAGACTAGATTGGTTTTATCATTAGTTCACGTGTCCAAAAATATGTGTACTTGTTTGCTACGGCATTAATGTTAAAAAACAAATTTAGTCCCGCGTCTTACTACCCGTTCAGGATGTATACATTTTATTATACTGATGGGCTAGGTATGAGTCTGATAAATATTTGAGAAAAAAAAACAGCAATTTTATGCACAAAAAATGGATAATCATTTAGGGGAATAAATCTCCAACCTGGACTCGAACCTGGAGCTCCCCGTCACTGTCAAAGCAGTTTAGATGAGCTCTACACTTAATCCGCGTATTCACCGGTACGGCTTTCAACACTAATATTATTTATTATCACTCCGTCTTACTACCTGTTCAGGTTATACATATATATGATAATTACTCTGATGGGATAGGGATGAGGAAGGAAGCATTTTAGAGGTAATCTACACGCATTTGTGTGGAAGGAGAGTGGGAAACTATTTAGGGGAAAAACCCAGAGTAGATCCGACCGGTATTCAAACCCCGAACTCCCCATGATAAACAGGAAAGTGACGCCATAGACCAGGGGTGGGGAACGTTTTGACATTGGAAAGCCACGTGACATCTCATGGATTACTCATAAGGCCGCACACTGAATGCTCAATTTATTTTGCCAAATGTTTAAAGCTGTACCTTTAACTCCCCGTCGTGAGTTCACAATCAAGCAATACTGAACGAGTGGCTGCCACCTGTTGGTGATAATAGTGCCAACATTTGCAAAGAGAGGGTGTAATGTGTTCAGCGCAACGAACCTTCCAACCATTAATCTCAGTTCTCTAAACCGGAGCCACTATTGTTTCGTTCAAGTAGCTCCTCATTTGTCCTCACAAGGCTGAGTTGACCCCGTTACAGACCCACTAATTCACAGGAAAATCTGGCAGCACCGGGGATCGAACCCGGGACCTCTGGATCTGTAACCAGGAACTTTGACCACTAGACCATAGAAATGTACTTTACCTATGTATAAGTTAATGCCTTTTAAGAAACTTAAAAAGGAGTAAAGGGGTTTTTATTCTACTTATATCCAACGAGGACAAATTTAATACTTTAATATATTTATATATTCATAGAAAAACAATTTTTAATAGATTATAAAATATTTGACAGAAACATTTTTTCACTTTTTTCCTAGTTATTTCCCATGGATTTTGGTTAAATTTTTACTTTCTCTTGACATCTCGGAGATAAAATTATTGTAATCGTCAAAAAATTGAACTTGAGATTTAGATAAATGTTGACTGACTACCTGAAACAAAAAACGTGTTTTTTGTAATGCTGTCTGTCTGTTTGTTCGTCTGTCTGTACCTCAACTATTTTACCGATTGGGCTAAAACTTGGTACCTGGGGTTTTCATAAGGTCCCCCCAAGAGGTTTTTGGAATTAGATAACCAACCCTAAGTTTAAGGGAAGTTTATTGAAGGGCAAAAAGAGAGAAAATCGATTTCCTCGAAATTCGCTCAAACGATTTAGAGTACATTTTATATCTAGACACTGTTTATCATTATAAACAAAATGGCAGTTATTTTTGAAATTGACTTTGAAAGTACTTTGCACGGTGGAAATTTTCAAATTTTCATCATTTCACCGCAACTAGTTGAGATACGAAATAACTTATCATTATAAATTTGTACTACGATTATAGTTAAAATCTTTTATTTAAAATATATTGTTATAAAGCCAATAGTTTCTGAGCAATAAGCAAGTATAAATACTTTTTAATTTAGGAATTTTGAAAATGAATTTGATTCTTATTCTCTTTGATGGAAAATATATTTCTCTCTTCTCAATGTTTCTGTAACAGTGCTAGTTCCTAGTGCCATAGAGTAAGTAACAGTGTATATTATTTCATTTATGATCTTTGATGTAGTGTCTATACAAAAATGTATAGACTTATTATTTCTTTTAACAAATCTTACGAGTTTTTAGTAAATATTTATTTTAAGATAAAAGCTGAAAAAAGTATGTGAGGCGCACAGTACCATTTATTTTATTCAAATGTTTGTATTTATTGTGCAAGCATACTCAAAGTTAAAAATATACATCAGCATGTTATAAGGATTATAAAATCTAATAAAAAAATCACTCAATAATTGAGTTGTATGAAGTAAACTTATTATCAACAGTTAACAAAACATATGTATACTATATATATAAAACTATATTATAAGAATGAGTTTGAGACTGCATAATTTATAAATGATGAAGAGATTTAAGTAACAGAATATACGAAAAGTCCGCAACGAACACTTGAAAAGTTCACATCCCTGCCCTTAAGCCCGGTCCACACGCAATGTTTTGTCACTCAATTATGAGTGTGCGGGCAAAACTGGGTAAAAAAAGTTGCAGTTCAAGGGTACACTGTACAGTTTTCAGCACCGTTTTTACCATTTACTTCCGAAGAATCTATCATTGAGAAACTGCTAGTTTGGTAAAAAGAAGGCAAATTAAATTTATCAAGTGTACGCGACGTTCAAAATTGTTCAGACTTTGGCCACTGAAAAGACACAAGTTCAGGAGTGTGCCTAAGAAACCCACTTGAAACTTGATGAGGTTCAGTCATCGTTGAAAAAAAACTGGTCAATAAAAATAGAAAACAAGATCTTTGTAATCCCCGAACACTGTTCCTGCATAAATATTGAATGAAAACTGAGCAACGTGTGTAGATAAGATGGAGGGGATCATCCAAACGCACTTACAAAAATGTGCAGTTCGTCGATAAATATTCTTTTCCGTCTCCACGTACCATTGCCGCGCTTGGACAGTAATTTTCCGGTCCCACACGCGACGTCTTTAATTGTGCAGGTAAAACGTTGTTCAAAATCTTGAGTGTGGACCAGGCTTTAGACCATTCTGCCACTGAAACAGTTTTTAACACTAATAACTTGGTTCTAAATCACTGAAAAGCTTTTGTATCCAGATATCATAATATTTATTTGCGAACACAGAAAACACCCCATCCAAGTTATTGATGAGACTTTTTTTCAATATAACTTGAATTAGATTTTAAACTAGCATTATAAACTTTGGTGATAACTTCAAAGTGTACTTTTTTTGTACCCACTTGTGCAACGATGAGGAAGAATTAATAGCCACGCAATTTTTGAAACATTTATCTCTTTTTATGAAATAATATAAATCGTGGCTTTTAATTTTCACTTTGGAAAATTAATAAGTGGTTTTATGATGTCGTCGCGAGTCAAAATTGAGCAATGAATCGTATCGGATGACACATGTGTATTGTTTCCGAAATAATATACGTTCTTTGATGATTAAAAAAAGGGATGTTGCAGTAAAAAAGGAATAAACAACAAGTGAAAAACTATGTCATGATATATATGATGATTGCAGATATCTGGTCCATGGATATAACAGTTTTAGGATATAATCGAGAGTTGGGTGTGCTAGTGTCACTTTTTAAATGATATTTGAAACTTTAAAAATGTGTAGCAAAGTCGAAGTTGAAGTCTGTAGATAGGAGTTAGGAAGTTTTATGTGCGTCCAGATTTATTTTGGGTGTAGTAAGTATCTCGATAGCAAGTTTGAAGGAAATCCATACAACCATTTGGACGGCAGCCTCAGGTACAAATAAAAAGATAGACTGAAGACAGAAAAATTTGTAATACCAAGCTTTTTTTTTAGTTAGAGAACACATGAAACGTCAGTATATTTTTAGTTACAATAGATCTACAATTATATATATATTAGCACAGAATTTTACTTCTTGTTTGTGTTATACGCTTATGTACGAATTACGCAGTCATCGGCAGTATAGTCTACTGCAAGAGTAGTGCCTTAGACCACGTGGCCACAGAAACGAATTGAATTTTACATTGATTTAAATTAATTAAATATAAAATATTTCAAATATAGGATATTCCTTTTTAGAGGGAGAAGGTAGTGAAAAGCTGCTGCTTCATTATATTTTTAATCGGTTGTTGATGAAAGTATTTTTTTATCAGCACATAGACACAAAATAAAAAATATTCTTTATTAAAATTGAAAGCAATTTATAGTCTTGTCCGTTTTTTTAAGCCATACATCATGAACAACAAAAATACAAATGTTTATAAAATGCAGAGTTAAAACAATATTTTTCATCGGTTATTGGTAAAAATACTTTTTTTTTTGCAGTTTTCTTCTCGACCCTAAAATAAACAAAGGGTTTATAATATAGTTTTATTTAAAGAATATGTTCAAATACAATCAGAGGATTTTTTCTACCACACAAAATAATAAACAAAGTGATAAAAAATGCATTGTTATACTTTTCACAGGCGAGTTTTATTTACGGTATTGAAATTTTGATTCGTGAACAAAATGGCAAAAGCCCTTATATTATTTTAATTGGTTCTTGCAGATGATATATAGAAAAAAAAAGGATTTCCATGGACCTGGTGGATATCGAACCCTGATATTCCGGGCTGTAGTAACAAACAATACAGTACATGACTGGGTTGGGCTGGGAGGTATCCCGATGGGACGTTTTGATTTGGGCCTCCGCAACTACTTTAAACAAAAAATAAAGCTGTCCTTTCAATTCTAAATTATTGTTTTATTACATTTTAATAAAAGGTTCCATTGATTATGTTGAAGCTTCCCAGAATACATTATTTGTTAAAATATACGATGGCATTAAATATAAAAATTGATCTGTTTGGGGATTCCCGGGTCTGTTGATCATAAATTTACTACCCGCTTCAGTGGCCGCATGATCTAACGCACTACTCTCGCATTAGAATAAACTGCCAATGGCGGGGAGATCGAGGTTCGAATCTCGGTCGAGTGTACTGAAGTGGGTTTATCCTAAATGATTTTCCACTCTGCCTTCCAGTAATTGTGGGTACACTTCCTCTAAATGTAACCTTACTAACCCCTAAAACCATTAGTGTAGTTAGGACAGAAGCATATAAACCAAAGGGGTAGGAAGACGTGGTGCTAAAAAACCCAACAACAACGTGAGTCTAGCGTCTTATACCACTCGTTAATATATTTTCATTTTTTTATTTCTACTATTAAAGGTATTTCGACTATCTATTAAAGGCGTTTACCACGTAAGAATAATACCCACAACAATGGTCACACGGTCTAAGACATCAGGGTCTCTCTATATATTAGATTTATTGTGACGTGGAAGTATAAGGTTCGAATCTCGGATAGGTAGAATGTTTGTGGGAAGGGGGTCCCACTTGTGATTTATTACTTCACCGTCCTATATTTTGTTGAGTGCCCGCGTATTACTACCCAACCGGGATATCCGGGATTGATTACATCAATGGAAGAGTGACAGAGCCAAATATAGGGCTTCATGATTCACAGGTGAGACTAAAAATGTCCGCCCAAAGTTGTATTCTGTATAATACTCGTATAAATACACCCCCCTCTCTGCGTGACGCAATTTAATAAGAAGAAGAAGAGTAGGGTGACAAAATACCGTAGAAAAAACGCTATAAAACTATGAAACTATGAAACCTATAAAAAGAGTTTAGTAAATAGAAAAAAGGTGGCGATCCCCCTTTCTCCTCATCTTTTTAATCAATGTGTGACAACAAATATTGTACTTTCTTCTCTTTTCTCTTGATATTTCAGGAAGCTTTTAATTAAATATAAAAGTGATTCGCCTCCAAAGCGACCCCGAATGTCATAACACCGTAAGAGTGATTATGTTGTTTAATCAATATTAGATAAAATATTTCGATGTTATTTATTTATTTGAGAAATATTTATTACCTTCATTAATTTAAATAATTATTAATGAAGTACAAATATAACTACATTTTGTTGGAATCCACCCCTAGAACCTCTACCCAGGTTAGCCAAATGGTAGGAATGAGACGTGTCACTCGTGTTAAAAAAAAATCGGTGATGACGAAATCAGGGTTCGGTTCCCTGTGGCGTGTGCTGAGACTGTTTCTCCAAAATATTTTTCACTCGCCCTCCACGCAAATATGGGTACACTTGCCTTACATAGAACCTTTCTAATCCCCTAATCCCAAAAACCATCAGCGTAATTAGTACATAAGCGTATAACCGGAACTGGCAGTAAGACGCCGGGGAGGGGGATTGTTAATAATACTGTTGTTGAACTCACTGATTCAACAAAATAAGTCAACAATCATATAAACCGTAGAGGAGAATGGAGTGGGACGAATATATCCTCGGTTTTATCAACTTTGCAGAATAGTAACCGGCAAAGTAGAGACCAAAACGGGGAAGCGTCATAGAATGAAATAGATACTTCTGTATCGTGAATGTGGACTGGATAGAGTTAGGGGGAAGGGGGAGAAGAACTATTTGCTAGGCGCGAGTTGCGTAATGTCCCATTTAATCTCTTTCCGCTGTCAAATGGAGCATGTGAAATGGTTTTTTTCCCCCACTGAGCTTGTCTAACATTTACTTCTAGCTCGGGGGGGGAGAGGGGGGGATAACTGTTGATACGGGCGTGGGAGGGGCTGGTGAGGGGAAAGAGGAGTGCGGTGATAATGTTTTATGTAACTCGCACACTCGTACATATTTCTAGGATTATTTTTTCTCTTTTTTATTTTTGAAAGGTTTCTAAAAAACTATCGTGGTCTTCATTTGAGATTAGGTTCGTGTTTTTTCCTTGTACCATTGGAATTGATGGGTTTTCTTCTCTTCCATTTGTAACATGTGCTAGAGAGGGCCATTTGTTTTGTCGCAGAGGGGTGAACCAAGACGTAGCCAGTGTCGCAACGAGGGGGTAACCTCTTTACCCCCTCCATTAAACATATGACTAATAACTACCCGTCCTCGCTGGTTACTCTTGCGTTAGACTGGATTTCCGGAGACAGGGAGGTCGAAATTTGAATCTTGGTTGGGTGTACTGAGGGATGTTTTTGCCTACCAGCTTCAGACGGTTCAAAATAGTTTCAGTTTAACTTGCAAAAGAAATGTGTTAACTAATTTATGGTGTATGCAGTATGCATAAAGATGTATTATAACAATAAAATATATATATTTAAATATTAACAATTAACTGTAAAGAACAAGTAATTAAAATATAGAAAAATAACATTCTATCCAAGAAATTAAATACTCATTAATAGGTAGAACTTTGAATAAAAAAGTGACT